>OY747704.1:46450000-46890000 GCA_963556495.2 Valencia hispanica
AAGCTCAGAAACATAAAGAGGCACAAGGCCATGAAGGGATTTAAAAATGAAAAGTACAATTTTAAAATGGATCCTGTATGCCTCAGGGAGCCATTGAAGAGAAGCCAGAACCAGGGTTATGTGATCACGTTTGCTAGTCATTGAGTGAGAGGCAGGTACACCCTGGACAGGTCACCAGTCCAACACAGGCTATTTAACATAATATATTGTCAAAATTAAATCATGTAAACATGTTCCAACATGTCCTCTGATAAACCTGGATTCAAATGCAAAACTTTTACAAGTAACTTAAACACGACATTCATTATTGTATAAATAATTGAAAATGCTTGAGCAATGGTAAATAAATCTGATAGGCTGTGGGGACTTGTTTAAGCTCATCCAAATACAGTGATAATTAACTGGGGCTACATGTTGTCACCACAAATGCCCCACAGGAGTGTGCACCGTTGCTGTTATTTTGAAAGATACAAAGCAATGTCTACCTTTCAACGCTGATTATGTTTAGTGTTTGTCAGATTACCAGTGTGGAAACTAGCAGCAGGTGCAGAGAACTGATGAGAATCTGGCACAGTCACATGATGATGACTCATCGAAACACATGTGAGATGAGGAGGAAGAGGAAGCAAAGGGCAGGAGAAAATCATCAGCTCCTCTATCTCTCCCAATCTCTCTGATGACTTTGTCAAAAGGCTCCAAGGTAAAGTAGAAACAGCACTAATTAAAACGTTTTGTTAAAATCTAAATTTAATTGAGCTGGCTGATAAAGCAGCTTTTCTGAAGTACATCGGGCCCGTCGATGTGTCTGAGCTACGAGCAAGGGTAACAACCGCATCAGCTCGCATGGAACGGGAGGCTGACAAAATGTAGCCTAAATTTAAAAAAAGAAAGTTAATTAATTAAAACTTGAAGGAGCTGCAGACAAACCTGCAAGACGACTGATCTATCTGATGCGTAATTCAGCACATTTTCACCGGCTGCTTCTTACAGCAGCAACGTCTCCTTGCCCCTGTCACAACAGAACAAGAAACGCCGTACTTCTGAGCTATTTCATATACGCGTTAATTAAAATGTTAAGAATGAATAGAACATGCGGACATGTAAGATTACTTAACTGATGGTTAAATGAATAGCACCAGTTATTGTATTACACAGGGAAATATTTATCACATCTCTCTGACATGATTGCTGCGTTAAGTTTTGTCTTGACTTTTTCACACAGCCCAACACTGGAACACAAGTGAAAGAATTGACCAAGAAATTACTTGTTAATTTGCTTCTGAAATGTAGGCACATAATTTATCATTCAACCATTTAGTTTTTGAATTAAGAAAAAGAAAAAGTCCCACTGGTTTCACAAGCATACAGAGGAAAGATGAAAGGTTTTATAAACAAGTTCACAGCTCAGCTAAGGTACACTATAATTTTTTTAACATGCCTGGAATTAAAGTCTACAAAAAACCAATAATCTAAAAAAGCTATTGCACAATTGATTGTTTTAATTGCTAAAACCACCTGAAGCAACACGCTGTATTTGAAAGTGTGGTTTAGTAATGTGGAGTGAAATGTTTTTGTTTTTTTTAAACAGACACAAATGTATAACAGGCCAAATGTAATATTATTTAAGTTTGCATATCTGATAGTATATATGTAAATTAAACAGACTTTTAGACATAAAGCAAAGTTTATACTTGTACAGTGCTTTCTCAAGTCCTAGGACTCCAAATCGGCTCACATTACAATCAGTAATTTACCCACTGATGGTGGTAAGTCACATTGTAGCCACAGCTGCAAGGCTGCCATTCGATCGGCTTCACCTGACCACCACCATCAGGCAAAGTGTCTTGCCAAAGGACACTAGGCAAAGTGACCAAGATAGACAGAGCAAGGGTTTGAAAAAGCAACCCACGGATTACAGTACGAACCCCTACCTCCTGAGGAGTTGACTCTGGAGATACGAAACCTGGCTAGTTCACATAAAAGTAAACTTTGCTACGCGCCACCACTCTCATGAGCACATTAAAGCTTTCACTAACGCAGATCTCAGTTGTCCTTATTTGTAAATTTTGTAAATTGTAAATTATTTGTAAAAGAAAAAAACAAAAAAAACATGTGGCCCCTTTAATCATTAGGCTGCTAGATAAGCAATAAACAGGACATACACAGATTTGCTGGTGTTTCTGCAACATCACATGTAAACAAAGGGTTTTTGACTGGAAATAACTTTTTTGAGAACTTTTAATATAAGTATATTTAATACCTGCCTAAAGGTTATTTTCAAAGGATACTTTCAATCTGACAAACGAGCCTAATCAGAATGCGTATTCTAATTTATTTAAATGATTGTATGTGAAGGAGAGCAAAAAGATGCTCCTAGACAGATATGCAGTAAGTGTGAACGGGTGTATCAACGGTGTTTCATGCAGTATCAGTTTGTGACAGTAGTGACCAGAAAATCTCTTTGAGAAACACAGTGAGAAAACAATGTCAGGATCAGAGCCTTTAGCTCCTGCGGGGTCCGCTCATGCGAAGTCCCAATGCTCTTTTGTTACAGTACCATGCTTCACTCTGTGATGGTACCTCCAGCAGATGGCATTGATATTTTCAGAGGAGACAAACCAAGCAGACAAGGCGGAGATGCCATAATGTAGGAGATGGAGAGTGGCAGAAAGGAACAGATGGAGAGAGATATGCAGCAAAGAGCAAGTGGATATCAGAGGATGTTAAAGAAAATCAAATAGATGCAGAGAATGCACGTAGACAGTCATTTAAGAACTCTTTAAATCATGGGAGACATGTTATACTTGAAAAAAATGCAGTCAAAGTCTTCATGATCAATGAAAGTTGCTATTTGATGTAAATCTTGGTTATTTTTGTGGGTTCAATATTTGTTGAACATAATTTTGTTTACAATTTCCATGTTAAATTGAACGGGGGTGGGTGGGGGGTAGACTTGTTGCCATTGTTAAGAAAAAGCAAGCTAGTTTTGACAGTGGAAAAGGCCTAGTGTGAATTATTTTGTAAAAATGAGATTGAGGTGCAGAAAATTTTTTCAGATTAGAACAATTTACTTCAGGTTTAACTAATCCTTGATAGGAAGCATGCAGTCCAAAAGAGTAAAAACAACACTTTGTATGTATTATGAGTTACAAACTATTGCAGAGCAAGGTATGCAATAAACCACTCACATGCAAAAAGCCTTTATTCTGCAACATCGCTGTCATTTAGTTTTGTCATGGAATATCTGTGAGAAAATGTTACATCCAACTTTAAAAGTGTGCGAAACAGACCATACAAATATCATCCACATTTTCTCTTTTCTTCTTGTTTGAACTATTTCTGTTGTTATTTGAGCAACAGCATGACACTTTTTATTGAAAAGTTGTTGACAATAACTGTCATTAGGTGGGAGTGTACTTTTTCTTTGAATTACAGTTTATCTCCGTCGCTTTGGTGCATTTATCAGATCACCTTAAGATTTGCACAACAGCTAGTGCATTTCTTAAAGGAATTAGTACAAACTCCAAAACTTATTTCTCAAGCGCTTCCAAGCAAATGCAGTTATGTTCCATTTGGAAAGGCAACAGTGATGCGTGAAATCTTATAGGTGAAAGCTCATTGCTGTCTTTTCCACTAAGGAAGAGATGGCCTGTTAACAGCTAAGGGATATCTAAAAATATATTTCCATGAAATATCTGCATTTGTATAATTGTAGAAAAAGGACAATTAAATAAGTTCCACTAAAGGTTCATACTCAACTTTTTTTTTTGGCCTTCAACAAATCAGGTCAGGCAGTTCTTTTCGGAACAACAGAGAAGAGACCCTGGTGTAGTGCTGAGCACTGGGCATCTGCTTCATTATCTTTACTTTCAAATCCCTTTTTTTGTCCTTTTCTGCACAAAGCACAGATTCACTGCTTTATATTCACTTTGAAAAGCAGTTTAATTAGAAAATGTATTCATGAAAGGTCACTATCAGACTTTTAAAAAAGCATGATGGAGAGTCTCTTTTTTTAATTTAAGTACAGTCAATTTAAATTCACCTAAGGAGAGATTTGTATCGGTCTTGTTTTGATGCATATTCCACAAACATACTGTAAATGTCGTTCTTGGTCATCAATAGTGTCAACGGATAGCAAGATAATAATTCAGGGGCTGCAATATTGTTAACCAAATGCTTCTTTGTAAATAATTGTTTGAAATTATTCTTGTTTTTTTTTTTTGTTTTTTTTTTCATTTGGGTAAATTTAAGGTAGGTTAATTTGGAGTTCATAAAATGTTAAGAAAATTGTATCTATCTATCTATCTATCTATCTATCTATCTATCTATCTATCTATCTATCTATCTATCTATCTATCTATCTATCTATCTATCTATCTATCTATCTATCTATCTATCTATCTATCCATCCATCCATCCATCCATCCATCCATCCATCCATCCATCCATCCATCCATCCATCTATCCATCTATCCATCTATCTATCTATCTATCTATCTATCTATCTATCTATCTATCTATCTATCTATCTATCTATCTATCTATCTATCTATCTATCTATCTATCTATCTATCTATCTATCTATCTATCTATCTATCTATCTATCTATCTATCTATCTATCTATCTATCTATCTATCTATCTTATCACATTTTAATATTTTTGTAAAGATCTAAAACACTTAAGTATGATAACAAACAAAAACTGTCCCATTTCAATGTTTTTGGGGACCCAAATGCAAAGATGAGGAAAGCGGGAAAAGGATGATTTTAAAAAATGACCGGAGAAACCAGCGCGAGGACAACAGAAGATCTGACATGGAGAAATTGAACCATGAATATATACTGGGGACTTTGATTACTTTATGTTCAACAGGTGAGTAAATGAGAAAACAGCTGTAGAAGAGCAGAAAACTACGGTATATGTAACACTAGTGACCAAAAACATGAGAATAAAATGAGACATAAGATGCTACAATGGAACCAAACTGATCAAACTAAACTCAAACTACAACAGATTATGACAAAATTAGAAGATATCTGTGAGGTGGCAAATACTTTTACACAACTGTACATTGGATTGTATTTGAGCAAATACCAATGAAGGTTAATATTTATGTACACATAATGTTTACTCAATGGATTTTATCATTAGACTGACATGCCAAATAAATTACACAGCACCTTCTAAAAGTCTCTATTTAGACCCCTGAAAGTCATCAGCCTTTCTTTCTTAGTTTATCATGAGATGTGGGATTATCTGCTCCTGCGTTACTTTTCTTACCTACTATAAGCCTTTTCAGTCTCTCCCCCCTCATCTTTTTAAGTGCCATGAAGAGGCCAGCCAAGAGTGCGAATCAGGCTCTCCGAAGGTAAGGGGACTTAAGAGGCTTCCTCCACTGAGAGGCATGTGGAGTAGTACTAGCTGGTCTCATAACATAAGCTGTGGGTGTTCTCGACTGCTAATATGGACACACTGAGAGAAAAACTGTGAGAGCTGTGAATGTGTGTACTGCACCTAAATTACATTGATTTATACCTCACTGGTGCACGGTGACCTGCAGAGAAACACTGAGGACATCAAGAGAACCATTGGCAACTGTGAGCATATGATCAGAGCTTTTATTAATTTGTTTGCCAATATTCCTTGTTTATTGGAACTACAAACAGTTCCTGGAGCTGTTGCTTCTAGTACGCAAGAATGAAAGGCAAAAAAAAAAAAAGCGATATGTTCATGCTGTGGTATTAATGCACACACAGAGAGCACATGCAGAGATGCACAGAGAGGATAGTGGGATGTATCAGTCAGCCGTGTTGTAATATACACATTCTGCAGGTTAATAGATTGCTATTTATTTTTATTATCCACTGATGCATGTAATTCTTTTTATACAAGTCAAGTTCTGATTTGATTTGCATTCCACGGTTGATTTCCATTCCTGTGCTAATGCTTTAGTGTGGAGTTGTTGTTTTTTCTTTGTTTTTTTTTTTTGTGGTTCATCCTTAATGGAGATCTCCGGTGTTTAATGTTACAGTTGGCTGGTCTGCTTGTAGGTTACATTAGCTCTGTTTACCTTTCCAGGGCCACAGCAATGAAGTTCTAAAGGGCATAAAATGGAATTGAAACACAGCTGGGTGTCCTCAGCTTTAGTGTGTTTTACAGCTCTATCATATAGATAAGGTATTTATTGTTGCCAATGTGCCAAAAATAAAACAAAGAGTCAGCTTTTGGTCATCTTGTTCCATGGCTTACATTTTGCTGGTCAACAGTGAAAGTATTCCACTAAAAGTCTTTCTGTTATACATTTGCTCTTTTCCAGCTGCACTATACAATAGTAATTATTGTTTTGTTTTTTTCAAGAAATGCGTGATAGAATTACAATTGTCTTTTTATTGGTTCCATTCATCTACCTTTTATCAAGATTTAATAAATCTTTGAACTCTGTATTGGATCATGCATCCTCAGAGTCTTTACAATTTTACATAAAGATGTAATTAAGAAAACCTTTGCCTGCAGAGTCTTTAATTGGTTTAAAAAAAACAAATATCTTTCTAATGTATTTTTCTTAACAGCCCTTTGTTATGTTGAGTTGGATTATTCAATAAGTAATCCAGAAATTTAGTCCCATTTAACAAATTGTACCTCCAACCTAGAGACATGTGATGCTCCTCCAAAAAACTGATACATCATATTTTCTCACTGTTTTGTGATACATAAACATAGTAGAATTATTATGTGATTATGTGTTGTGTTAGCAGTTCTCAGCCTGAAGCAGGCATTATTTTTTGCAAGGACAGGAATAATAAAATACATTTGTTGCAGACTTTCTGTGTACAATCTTCAAACATGGTTCAAGTATAATAATGATTATTTAGACAGAAAATATACGTCAGCATGTTAAAATGTATTATAGGTTGTACATCTATTTTTACAAGGGTCATACAGTACATCAAAATACATCAAGCTAGACTTTACAATGTTGCACACAGCAGTGGTCAAAGGTATTATTTTCCCAGATCATCAAATAAATTTAAATATCAGACATAGATTATCTAAGTGAAAATTAAAATGTAGATGATTTAGTTAAAGAAAACACTATTCATACCAACCTAGCCTCATGTGGGGAAAAAGTAATTGCATCTTTGTTAAATCATGAATTTACTGGGATTAATTAGCCCTGGTCCTTGGAAATGTAGGTTTGAGGGCTAAGAAGGATGGCTGATGGGTAAAAAGCAATTTAGTATATACATGCTGTCTGTTGAGGATTTATTCTTTGCATGTCCACTCTTTTAAGATATTTCTTTGCTCATGTTTTTCCAACAAGCTTTGGTATAAATATGCACATAAAATTATAAGCGCTAGGATGAGGAAAAAGAATGTTAAGCAGCCATATGATAACATGCATTTTTTTGTGTGTGAATAAACTAAGCTGACTCCTTTGCCACTTTACACACTAGACTTTACTGTTTTGTTCAAACTTAGCTCCATTTCATGCTTATGCACCTACATTATCTTTTCATCTTCACCTACTTGGTATTTAGTGCTTATGCCCTTACTATTGTTAATTTTTCTATTTTTAATATAATTATAATAAATCATTTAGATAAATGTTTGTAAACAAAAATTCTTAAATGTGACTCATGATTTTAAGAAACTATTATATTTTTCTGGAGATTTTTTTGGATAGGTTAGCACCTAATTTACTCATTTCCTTCGTGGCTCTAATCAGTGTTTGGGACACAGACTGTAACCCTTCATAAAACAAAAAAATTCTTGAGCGACCTCAAAATCTACATACATACCAGAAACCATATGAGTTTTTAATCATTAGACTATTAGTGGATTGCAGATTATTTTGTTGACAAAGCAGATGTAAAAAATTGATGCATGTGTGTTGAAAAACGGGCAGCAGATTTAGTTTTAGTTTGGTTTATTGTCATTGTAAAAAAAAAGATGGTTCTTTTTCTTAACAAAAAAGTTTAGAACAAAACCTCTAATCTTCAAAATGACAAACATTGGTCCATATATGTTCTATATCCTCTAATCATTGCACAGTCACTTGGGGCTGGTGCCTATCTAAACTGGTCATTGGACAAGCGTACACTCTGGACAGGTTGCCAGTCTGTCATAGAGACACAGAGAACAAACAGACGTGCATGCATACGCATACTCATACCATGCAAACTCAATGCAGATTAGCTCTGGATTTGAACCCAGGACCTTCTGCAGTAATCCAACAATATTGATATTACACGACCACTACACAATGAACCGCTAAAAGAAACAGTGCAATTTGATTGCAGCCATGAGAGTTATGCAATATCCTTTTTAATATTATGTTTGATAGAATAGAAATATACTTTCTTTTGTTAAAAAACGAGTGAATTTGGTTCACCACTTTTATGATCATGAGTCTGTTTCATCCTGTCTCCTCCACAGCAGATATCAAAACCCCAAAGATGCAGTTAAAAGCAACCCATATTAACTGACCCACTGCCCGAAACTCTTATTGATTTTTTTTCGGAGAGCTGCTCCCAGTCCTTAGTGACTACGCTTGAGGAGAACAAGACCCTGAAGTAAATGCTTAAAAAGGTCACTGGTTCAATTACTGGCTTCTCTGGTTCACCCAGCAGCCCTCTCCTTTTGCTCATTAAAATGGGCCCTAATATAAAATGAGAACATTTACTTACACATGCCACCAATCACTGCGAAGAGACACCAGCTTTGAGGAGGTGTGGGAGCTGGAATCCCTGCTTGATGGGATGCCATGGGAGCACTGAAAGAGCTCAGCGATTGAAACCAGTAATAGAAAGTGGAAGTTGTTGATGCTTTCGGATTGGGTTGCGTTCATTTGCGGTAAAATGTTCTGTTCAATCTGAATAGGTTTGGATGTTCAGGAACAACTCGGAATCATCAAGGTTAAATCGTGCTGGAATTGCTGGAATGCCAGCCTCACTTCTCACAGTGAAGTGAAATGAACTTAGAAAATGCCAAACAAGAAAGAAACCACATTTCCAAAATAGACCTCTAAAAGCATTTGCTCACATTGTGTCGTGATCCTCATGTGTTTGTAGTTTTGGTGTCACTTGTTTTTCTATTTGGAATATTTCTGAGTTGTTCCCTCACCTTCTTACCGGATCTCTCTGTTCACTATTGCGTGTTTATCTCCATACTGGTTTCCCTGTCTTTTTTTGTTTGTTTGTTTGTTTGTTTACTGTTAGGTCCTATGTTTTTTTCTAAGCCTTTATAAAACCATGATTACCAGCGTAGAGCTACCCACAACAATAATGCATGACACACAGAGAAACCAAAGGCCATGTGTAGAAAAGTTTAATTGTGTAAGAAAGATTTTTCACATGAGGCATACAAACCTAAGAACGGTGCAAGAGCTGTTTGGCATAGTAGTGACAGCATCATGTTGAACGTCTGTTTCAGTGTCCTGGGAACTGCAGTATTGCTCAAAGTAGTTGGTATAATGAACTAGAACTAACTGGGTGGTCCGAACACACAAAACTGGTTTTAAAATGGATAAAGCAGGACTTGATGGGCTTTCCAAAGCCCTTACCATAACCAACCACTTAAATGAAGAATACTAATTCTCCTAGGTAAAGTGATCATAAAAAGCAGAATAGTAAAAAGCAGAGAAACTAAATAGTGTTAATGCTTATGATGACTTTTGGCCAGAGCTTTAAATGTTGAGTTGAAGTTTAAAGCCTTATTTACATGTACGTAGTAGACAAAAGAAGATAGTGAGGTTTTTTTATATCTAAAATTTCCTTTGACAAAATACCTATAGAATTAAATTAGTTAACAATGAAAACAAAATGCAAAACTCAGCAAAGTGTCCAAGTTAAACCACTTATATTACAAGCAATATATAACAATCAGCATCTAATGGCTCAACACGTTGCAATATAAAGTCATTTATCAGTGCAACATACACATTACTTACACAGGAAAAAGATGCATCTTCATTTCATGTGTAAATCAGGCAATCTAAATGCAGTCAGGACCGAATGAGACGGCATGTCTGTTGTACTTTTGGTAGCAGATTTTATACAAAAGGTCTCATCAATTTTATTCAGCTACCCTTTTTACAGTCCGCATTAGTTACTCTGCTTTTCACAAGCATTAACTGCAAAAGCACACACATATACATTTAAACAGCTTCTTGTTAACATGCACGCACATCAAAGTGAGAAAATCATTTAAAAGACAGATACTCTGTTAAAGTAGGAGGCATACTTTAGAAGTTAAGGCTTGTTAACGAGATATGCATATAAAAGATGTTGGGTGAGGTAAAATGTCAGATAAGTCACCTCTTTCCAAAATACCACAGATTGTTCTTTGGCAAATACTTGAAAAAACAACGACTTTAAAAGTAGTCTTAACATTTAGAAAACCTTCACTGCTATTTTTCCTGCTCCATTTATAGTTTGAACATCATTGGCCAATTCCTTCTTTGTAGGATAAGTGCGTCATCCAAAAACTGAAATTCAGTACAAAGGAAACAGTGAATAAGTAAAAACAAAAAGCTTATTTTCCTGGAATAAGCCTTGGTACTGTGATCACCACTCTTGCTTATGGGATGTACAGTATGCAAACATCCAGGACAAAAGAATGTTGAGTGAAGTTCAAAGATGCACCAATCACAGGTTTTGTGACTGATTTCTGATCACCAATATTTGTAAAACTCTGACCAGCTGTTGTCCAAATTCAATGGACTTCTTGCAAAAACTGAAGATCCCTTAAGCACAGTTAAAGAATAAAACAAAAATAATGATATTCTCTCAAATTGCCCAGATTACAGAACTGTCTGACTCTGCAGCACTAAAACCTACTAATGCAGTAAAATAATCCAAGTTTTAATACAGAGCCACCTATACAAATAAAAGTCAAATAAAACAATCTAACTCTTGCTGTGTCCACATTAAAAATGCTCTGATTGCTCCATTGGATTGACTGAGGAGACCTGTAGAGTATAGTAAGCTCATTGTCATGTTCAAGAAACCAATTGGGAAGAATTGAAACCTTTTCACCTTTTGCATGAGCTGACCGGAAATACACTAAGTTAATAAAGGAATGGTTCCCGACAATATGTTGACAAGCTGGCCAGTTCAAATCATGCATTACCAATGCTAAGGGTCCAAAGAGTGCCAATGCCTTAACCAACCAACCACCCAACCAACCATAACTTCATCATCTCTGGATAGGTGTACTGAGTTTCTGCCATGCAACTGAACAGGCGTGCCTAATAAAGAGGCCAGTGAGTGTGTCTTAAAATGAACAAAACAATTACATAGTTGACATTTTAGTCTCTCTGTAGAAAATTCTATTGATGTTTAGCAAGATTTACAAGGCTAGCATTATTTACTAAAAACATCTCTCTACTACTAAACCACTACCTTAGCTGTGATATTTCCAAAAGAATCTGCCTAATGGCGTGGATCCCTGACATAGACTCTTCTAAAGGGACAAACAGAACAACTTTGAAGTAATATGTTCAGTTTCCTGTTATCTGCTAAAGTGCCTTATCTTTTTTTAAAATAGCAGCCTGAAGAAATGTGATGGTTGAATTTGTAGAAAGCAAGGTTTCCTTTCTGGAGGCTGTATGACCTTTGTTTGGGGCCTATAAATGATTAGGCTTTGCCAAGTTAAAAAATTGTCCAATTCCAATCAGCCAATTTCTTGATGAATATTTTTTAATCTGGACTTATTCTAGTTAGAAAACTCTACTCAGCTAGCCATCCAACTAAGTGTTGGCAACGCAATTGAACCAATTGCCATAGCTCTCCATAACAGGTGTAATGTTCATTCTATCCAGCTTTAGTGAACAACAAATCCAGCTTTAGTGAGTCTGCTGTGATGTGCAGCAGATATTATCTCCAATTTGCTGCCGTCAATTGCTAAACCTATACAAAGTACCTGAATCACTTCTAAATAGATTGTGCAATGGTCTTTTTATGCACAGAATTTCTCAGTCTCCCTGTTCCCATGATGGCAGTTCTCATTTGTTCTGCTGCAATACCAATGAAATAGTTGTTTATAAGTCATAGTTTAAATGAAGCACTCGGAGGCAGTGCTGCTGTTGGGTCACCGGAGTGTAATTACAAAGCACAGTAGGGAATGTCTTGCAACTTCAATACGCAGTTTAGACAAATTAGCATTCCAGTAAAACTGAGGAAATTGTCATTAAAACTGTGCAACTAAATAATTCTAAGGTCTCACCGTGAGCTGGTGTACAAAATTAAAATGGAGAAAAGAGTGATGATTGCACAAGAACAAAAGACAATAAAAGGATGTTCTTGTGACAGAAAGTGTTACAAATTTTGAAAAACAGGAATAAGCTCATCAAAGAACCTTGGAATAAAATTGCAGTGATCCACTCTCTTTTTTCATCTCCTGGAGTTATGGGACAGCAGGGGGGGCTTAAGATACAACCGAGTCAAATGGTGATCACTTTCCTAGTTAACCAACTTCCCAACATACATATTATCAGTCCCTCCAGGATTTTGTGGCCCTGCTTTGTGATTGTTGCGGCCTAAAATGCCTGTTGTTACGGCAGCTTTTGTGAAAAGTTACAACAAAAGTTTAAATGTTTTTATCTGTGATTTTTATTTGTGATTTTCTTTTATTTTTCGCCACATCACTTTAAAATTGTTTTAAAAAAAATCTATTAAAATGTAAAATTCTGAAAATTCAAAAAACACTTGACCATCCAGCAGAGCACTCTTCAAATTTGCATATGATAGAGGTATGTGATATATTTATTATTAATTAACAGAGACAACATTCAGGGGGTATAGAGAAAAAAAAGGCCAAGCTTCAAAGTTGAAAGGACGATCTTAGGAAGCCATTTCCATGCAAACAAATAGTCTTTAGCATGTAGTGTGTCAAGCAGGCATTTAATCCAGTAACAGAAGATAGAAGGCCTCACTTTACCACTCATATAGGGTCTTGGGGCATGGGCACATCACTGGGGTGCGAGGAGGGAAACCCCTCCTCGCTATCCCGTGGCGTCCTGGGTCCCAATTTTAATATACAACTTAGACACTCCCACTTATGACATTTTCATGCGACACACATGCAGGGACTTTGGGCTGGTGGCTCTACTGGGGCATCGGTACCTGGTCCTGGGAGCATAAAGTGTGTATGGGGTGTGTGAGTGAGGGTACAGCGTCATTTCTTGGGTGTCTTGGTGAGTCAGTGAGAATGTATGTGTTTAAGAGGGAGGGAACGTATGACTGTGTCTGTATGTCTTTGTCTGCCTGCCAGGTTGGGTCTTGGGCTGCCCTCTTGCCTGGCGCACTTTAGGCCTCACATTTAATGGGGGGCCTATTTCCCCTCCGTCACTCCCCGCCAGTGACGGATGCACCTTCCTACTGGTGCATCGGTGGTCAATCCGGTTTGGACCTGGTGCGTGCCTGGCCAGGCCTGGGGGGCTGGTGTGTCGGTCGGCCGATGCGCTGAGCCGATATCTTCCCTTGGTTGGTTGGGGCACCTCTTTTAGGGGTGCTAGGTTTGGGATTGTTGGGTGGTGCCTGCTCGGTGGCTCGGTGGGATACGGATCCAGCGTCTCTGCTCATTCGATCACCTGTTCTGTGCACACCGTGCGTGGTCGGTTCATTGGCGGGTTGGACCGGCCCTGCCCATTGTTGGATGCCTGGCCTCGGCGCTCTGCGTTGCGCGGGATCAGGACTCGGGAACTGGTACAACTTGGTGTCCAGGTGCTGGCTGAGCTCGGCCTGGGGATGCCATCCATCTGCTGCGGCTATCGCTGGGGTGGGGCGCTGGGATGTTGGCAGTGGAGATTGGCCTAGGGTGGTGGTGGCACGTGGCGGCCGGCTGCGGCCCCTGCGGCACCGGGGGCCCCTCGTCGGCCGGTCCCTTGTTGGGTCCCTGCTGGGGGGTGGGGTGCCCCTTGGCCCCGGCTCTCCCATTCCATGGACGGGCCCGCCCTGGCGCGGCTGGCTGCCGGCGGGGCCCGTGGGCTCTTCACTGCTACCCCCCGGGCCCCTGCATCATAGCCACTAAACGGTCCCCTGGTGTTCTCCTCTGCTCCTCTCTTGGGGGATGCGGTCGGGTCGGCCTGGGGCTCTGGGGGTCCTTTGGATGTCTTGGCTCCGATCTTCTTCATGTCTGCATCGATTCCTGGGAGACGGATTGATGCCTGCTCACACCAGCTATCGAACACTGTTATGAAGAAACCTTATATGCACCAGCATGCTCACACACACATAGATGTGGGGTCTCTGGTGTTTACAGATATTTTCTTGGGCTGAGGTTATCATTACTAGAGCTTGATTAATCGGTACCATGAGTTTCTCTGTGACATTGTTGTTGTATTTTCATATCCATTTTTGGGCGATGTGGTTGTATAGTTCTTAGTTCACGACGTTTGGTTGACTTTTTGTTTCCTACCTCTCTTCTTCATCTTCTTTCTTTCTTCCCCTTAATTTTCCGACTCGACTCCAGGTTCACTGTGAGATCTACAAAGAGAGACTGAATAGATATCAGCTAACTATAAAAGATGCTAGGGAATCGTTCTTTTCTGAAATCATCAACAGAAACATTAATAACGCACGGACTCTATTTGCAACAGTGGAAAGACTAACTAATCCATTAGTGACAGTAGCCCCTGAACTAAACTCTACCAGGGCCTGCAATGAATTTGCCAGCTTTTTCACTGAAAAGATTCTAACAATTAGACGGTCAATCTGTACCTCAATATCGAACCCACAACCAGTGCCATCCCCAATCAACAACAATGTAGAGAAAATGTCTGAATTCCACGAATTAAACCAGAACAGCCTTGAAAAAATCATTATCCAATTAAGCTCCTCCTCCTGCTGTCTTGATATCCTACCCACAGCTTTTCTAAAGAAGGTTCTTCCTGTTATTGGTTCTGATCTTGTTCAAATAGTGAACTCATCACTGCTATCAGGTGTCTTCCCTCAGGCTTTAAAAACAGCAGTTATTAAACCACTGCTAAAGAAGAAAAATCTGGACAACACGTTAATGCAGAACTACAGGCCAATCTCTAATCTCCCGCTCATCAGTAAGATTATTGAAAAAGCTGTGTTTCAGCAGTTAAATGGCTTCATAACAATGACAAACCGTTTTGATGCTTTTCAGTCTGGTTTCCGCGCTCACCACAGCACAGAGACTGTCCTCGTCAAAGTTTTTAATGACATCCGCATAAATACAGACTGTGGAAGAACCACAGTGCTGGTTCTGTTGGACCTCAGTGCAGCATTTGACACTGTTGATCATGATATTTTATTGGAACGACTGGAGAGCTGGGTCGGACTCTCTGGTACAGTACTTGGCTGGTTCGAGTCTTACCTAAAGAACAGGGACTTCTATGTTTCAATAGGAAACTTTTCATCAGAACGAACAGAAATCACATGTGGGGTGTCCCAGGGCTCCATCCTGGGGCCCCTCTTATTTAATATCTACATGCTCCCACTAGGCAAGATTATAGCGACCAATAACATTAGCTACCATAACTACGCAGATGACACTCAGCTCTACATTACAATGTCACCAGGTGACTCTGAACCCATTCAAACCCTAAATCAATGCATTGACCAAATAAATGGATGGATGTGCCATAACTTTCTCCAGCTGAATAGAAACAAAACTGAAGTGATTATTTTTGGACCCAAGGAGGAACGATCAAGAGTCAGCACACAGCTTCAATTAATACAGCTAGAAACTACTGATCAGGTTCGTAACCTAGGTGTAGTAATGGACTCAGACCTGAACCTCCAGGGTCACATAAAGGCAATAACAAGGTCAGCGTTCTATCACCTGAAGAACATCTCTAGGATTAAAGGACTGATTTTGCAACACGACCTAGAAAAACTCATCCATGCGTTTATCTTTAGTCGGATTGATTACTGCAACAGCATCTTCACAGGTCTGCCTAAAAAGTCAATCAGACAGCTGCAGCTGATCCAGAACGCTGCCGCTCGCGTCCTCACTAGAACCAGGAAAGTAGAGCACATCACCCCAGTTCTAAAGTCCTTACACTGGCTCCCTGTAGCTCAGAGAATAGACTTTAAAATACTTTTACTAGTTTATAAATCATTACATGGCTTAGCACCAAAATATGTGGAAGACCTGTTGTCATGGTACCAACCACCAAGACCACTCAGGTCCTTCAACTCTAGCCTACTAAACATCCCTAGACTCAGAACTAAACATGGAGAAGCAGCTTTCAGTTTCTATGCTCCCCTTATCTGGAACAGACTTCCTGACGAGTGTAGAGCTGCTGAAACTCTGAACTGCTTTAAATCGAGACTAAAAACCCATCTGTTTAGAATTGCCTTTGAGTAAATGCTTGATGTTATATGTATGAAATGTGTTCATGCTCTCTTGCTTTTTTTTTTTCTCTTGCTTTATTGTGTATCATGTGTAATGTGTGTTTCTTTTATGTGTTTCTTTTAAATCACCAAATCATGTAAAGCACCTTGAATTACCCTGCTGTTGAAAGTGTGCTATACAAATAAAATTGCCTTGCCTTGCCTTTCCGTCTCCGTGTCCATAACATCAGGAAATAAAACCCCCAGCAATTCATAATAGAGATTTTTCACACATATATCAAGTGGAGTACTTTAGCAAAAGCTGTACTGCTCCGCTTGTGAAAGTAAATCTGTTGGGCTTCTACTTGGTACTCAGACACCAATTCTGAGCAGGACATGTTGAAAAAATAAATAAATAAATTTTTAAAACATTTATTTAAAAAAGCAGGCATTTAATCCAGTAACAGAAGATTGAAAGCCTGGCTATTTGGTAAACAATGGGTCATTTAACATCTAAATTTCACAATTCTTTATGAAAATATAACGTTTTATTTAAAGGTATATGTATATTTCATATATTGTATTTAAAAAATTTCCCTTCAAGGAATCAAATAAGGATGTCAGGACAGCTTGCAACAATTACATGTCATACATTTTTTATGAAAGGCTTCTTTGCCTTGCAGTATTATTAAAAAGTTATGTATCCAATGAAGACTGTAAAAAAAAACACACTACAATAATACAGCAAATAACTCAACACGATATGATCACAAGACAGGCCTTATCAGAACAGCTGCAATTATACTGAAGTTAATTTATAGACAGGATAACTCTAACTAATTTGGCTTTTCCTGAATGCAATTCCTTTTACTGGATTCTATTTAGGTGTATCAGAATAAAAGCCTTTTGATATAAATGCATGCCACATTTTGATTTTTAAAAATGTAAAACTGTGTGTGCGCCTTCCTTCCATTTTACAAAGATGTGCCATTTTGTTCTTTATCATTTAAAATCCCAATATAATACATTGAGGGGTATTTTTGTAATGTGATAAAATGTGAAATATTGTAAATACTATAATTACTTTTACAAAAGTAGTCACTAGATTTACATGCAGTAAGAGAAAACCAAATTATTGCCTTAGTCCAAATAAATTTGGACTTTTTAAATGTATTTATACAATTTAGTCCGTCTGAAACCGAACTGGACTAGCCTATTCCTAATCAAGCTAAGACACCCAGATAATGCAGTTAAAAAAACAAATCCCTCCACATGCATACGGCATCCAGGTTAGTTGAGCTTTGACTAACCGCTTCCAGAAGTGACAAGATTGCGAAACTGGGAATAACAACACCGGTACAATAACAACACAGCGACAACAATACGTGTAACACAGTCAAACAGTACAGTATGTACGTAATGTACATGTTAATATTGCCTATATCTTAAAAATAATACAAACACAACTTGTTGGTGTGCATATGTGTGAGGACTAACAGACAGATGTGTAAAACCTGTCAAAGGAGAGAAAACAGGATTTCAGCTGTAGGAAGAGGAGGGAGCAGATGGGAACACACTGTCGTGACTTCATGGACTGCTGTGTGTTGACATAATGACAAACAAGAACAAGCCTTGCACCTAGGAGACGAATACACATACTTACAAACCCATCATCAGACTGTGTGCCTTGTTCACACGTGATGGGCAAGCAGACAGCACACACTTCCATTTCTCCTTTCTGAAAGAAACGATGACAGCAACCCCAGCTTGACTGACAGGAAGACTGAAACCCTTGTCCAGTTTGGCTCTTCTTGCTTTCTCTTAGTTTACAGCGTGAATCTTTAATATGTAAATATTACTGTTGCTCATTTATAGGTGATTGTTTTAAAATTAAAGTTCCCTCCACAGTACCGGGACAGTTTACTCTGAAGGCCCGTTTCGTACAAACGTTTTCTCAGTGGAATAAGTAGTTTTCCTACAGGTGAAAAGCTGTGGGTGGATTTCCAGCTTCCCCCCTTGCCACATTTTGACGTTCTCTTGGGCAATTCATTTAACCGCAAATTGTCGACTGATCTGCATATTAGTATTTGAGTGAGGGTATGTGCTTTGAATACTATGAAAATACTAGTTCACTCCATTTATCATATAGCAGAACCCCCTATGTAATATTAGGTGGGGCAACCACTTTCATCCATCTAGTCGATACTCACTTAACCTTCCAGGGTTGGAAATCGACAGGTTGCCAATTCATCACAGGTCAACACAGAGACATAGAGGACAGACAACCATGGACATACACACAGAAACACATGCAGAGTGACCATATAGTCAAATATGCAAGATTTTGAAAATTCGAGTGCCCAAAGAGAACCTATGCATCATCAAAGAGACCAGAAAGGCTGAAACTTGAACTAGGACCTTCTGTCTTTGAAGATATGGTACTGTAAGCTCAGAAGCTTTACGACTGGAAGGCATCTTTGCTATCACCGTAATCAGTAGCACCCTCTACAGTTTCTCTATCAGATATAAGTTGGGACTCTGGCTGAGCTACTCCAAAACATTAACATTAATTTCAGTCATGAGAAACATGTCGGTAGAATTATTAGATTACTTTAAACCTAAATCTAAACCTAAATCTATCTTACAGTATAATAATAATAATTTTGAGTATAACCGTATGTCTTCTGATTGAAACAATGCAGATACACAAGATTAAATCAAAACATGTTGAAGATAAGATTTGGTGCAATGCTTTCTTTTTTTAAATTATTTATTATTTTTATTTATTATTTTTTAGAATACTTTAAACCTAAATCTTAACCTCAATCTATCTTACAGTATAGTAATAATAATTTTGAGTATAACCGTATGTCTTCTGATTGAAACAATGCAGACACACAAGATTAAATCAAAACATGTTGAAGAAAAGATTTGGTGCAATGCTTTCTTTTTTTTAAATTATTTATTATTTATTATTTTTTAAATTACTTTAAACCTAAATCTAAACCTAAATCTATCTTACAGTATAATAATAATAATTTTGAGTATAACCGTATGTCTTCTGATTGAAACAATGCAGATACACAAGATTAAATCAAAACATGTTGAAGAAAAGATTTGGTGCAATGCTTTTTTTTTTTTTTAAATTATTTATTATTTATTATTTTTTAGATTACTTTAAACCTAAATCTAAACCTAAATCTAACTTACAGTATAATAATAATAATTTTGAGTATAACCGTATGTCTTCTGATTGAAACAATGCAGATACACAAGATTAAATCAAAACATGTTGAAGAAAAGATTTGGTGCAATGCTTTCTTATTTAAATGTTGTCTCTTGCATAATAATTAAGCTCACTTTTTCCTAATTTTTTCAAGTATATTTATTCAAATGTAATGAACCCAACACCTCATAAATCAATTGAACTATTTTCTTATCTCATTTCGGGAATGCCTGAATTCTGTACTAGTTATATAATGTTAATTTCATTCTAAGCAATGAGTATTAAATGAAACACAAGGCTGAAATACACTTGCTAAAGTTGGAGTTATTTGGAAAAACTTTAACCATTTGTTTTCTTCTGTTAAATTTATACATTTGGGATGCGACATGTCATAGAAGTTGGAGTAAGAAAAAAAATTGTTTACTTTTACAATATTTTATCAACTGGGATCTCAAATGCTGAATCACTGATACTTAGATTACACTTGTGGATATCAGTTTTATGTGTTTGTGACCATATGTGTTCACATCCTTTAGATACCTGTCAGCAAAGTGTTACAGCTCAGTGACTGATTGATGGTGCACTCTGATTGGATCCTGGTTGCAACGATTTGAGACATTAGCTCCATGACTGGTGACTAGCAAAAACTAAATTCTCTGAGAAATATTTTTACTTTGACTTATAAAAATATTAATTACACTGACTAAAAATAGTCACTTTTAGTTGGGAGGGTGTAGCGTTTTTTTATACCTATCACCCAGTAGTTTAATGATGGGATCAGCAATTGCACTAATAAATGAGAAACAAACGAATCATTGCCTTTTCAGTACTTCTAGTCATCAAAAGCAAGTTAATGTCCAAACTCAAGCAGCAATTCACTACATCCTGGCATCCAGTGGCGGCGGGATAACATGACATCACTCACAATACTCCTAATGAACCTATTTGCAGAAGAGATTAGTTGTAAATGAACTAATCACTTGCAAGTTGCACATTGCTACAGGGATGGAAAGGGAGGGGAAAAAATTGATGAATTAGGAAGCAGTTACGATGACTGAGGGCAACTGGCAGTTAGTTATGCAGCGAGAGAGATTTAAAGTTGTGTTTACCCAACTGTTTTAGGTTTTCTCCTCATGTCTTTCTGCCTCAGTGCAAATACTATCCACTGCCTTAATGAGTTTGGAGACTTCAGTGACGTAATATGGGATGAAGAAGTAACTTTTGAAACATTGCTGTCGCCAAATGTTCACCTGTGTGTTCCAACTAATGGCAGCCAGAAGCAGGAGTGGACTGGGACAAAAATATTGGCCCGGGCATTTTGACTAGAGACCGGCCCACCAGGTATTATTGGAAAAGCTATAAAGCTCTGAATGAAAACAAACCCTGTTGTGACAGTGATGTACACTGTCTTGTTGGTATATATGTATCAATCTAATAAACTTAAACGTAGACCATCCTCCCCATTCTGGTATTCTAAACAGTACTTAGCGGAGACCAAAAGACTGCGTGGTCGAGTTAACCTCCTGAACAATCTACAGCACATGGTGGAAACCTGAAATTAAGACAGAGAAGACTAGAGGTGACACATGATCATAAATAAATATTAAAATTAATAAATGACAGATTTTGTGATATTCTGATAAACTATTGATGTCCCACATCATCAAACAGCATGGCAGCACAAAATATTTTTTTTAAGATGGCAACCTTTAAAAAGTGAAAGGAGACAGAAAAAGAAAGGTGAGAAAGAATAAGACTTAATTGACTTTTTTATGGCATTTTACACACAGTACCGAAAAGGACTGACAGCATCTGAAACAAAACAATATAATTCTATTACTACAATTTAATTAATATTATCAGTATAACAATAGTGTACCAAATGCAATATGTTTATTTTTAACCTTTAACTATTAAAGGTTACATGTAGGGTGGCCCCATACCATAATTATAACATCAAGGCCCAAAAATATTTAAAATTGTTTGGAAACACACAAGCACTTAATGATGCCATGGCGGTGCACAACAGTGCAGCAGCTTCTCAAGCTCCCGGTATCAAGCCTTATTATCATAATTGTTAATATTATAATACCAGGACCTGAGTCGTAATTTTGTACCACGAACATCCAAAGGTTCTTTGTATCCATGTAAAATACAGGCCATTATCTGTCATGGTTCCTGGGTGTTTGTGTTTTGTTTTTCCTTATTTAGTTCTATTATGCTTTAGTTGTTCTTTGTCTCCCTCTGGTGGTCTTGTGTTTGGTTGCCCTGGTTTGTGTTAATCTCTATTTTCCCCAAGTTCCTATTAATACTTATCCTTCATTAGTCCCAGTTAGTTGGTATATTTAATTCCTCCTTCTGTTTTCCAGTGTTCCTTAGATTCCCTTCCAGACTTATTATCTTTAGTTTCTTAAGAGTCTTCTGTCTCCCGGCCTTTTTACCTTCTATCCCAGTTGATTACTTCCACCTGCTCTCTCCTTCCCACCTGCATCTGCACCAACTAATTGATCATTGGTCTTCTCAGTCACTTCCTCATTTCCTCCCCAGTATATATTAACCTCTCCTTCAGTAACTATTCGCTGGTTCGTTGTCATTCTTCCCCGCCTGGTTCCTGCCTTCCCTGTTGCCTGTCTTCCTTCCCTTCTTGGTTCCTGGTTTGCCAATGCTGCGGTTTTTGATCCTCCTGAGTTTGTAAGTCCGTGTTTGTTATTATTAAAACATTCTTATTTACTTCTCTGGATTTGGGTCCTCAATACAAACCAGAATATGACAATTATCATTCACAATAATTTGCTGATACATTTTAGCATAAAAAAGAACAAAATAAAAACACGACATATCAATACATATTACATTTATGTATAAAATACTAAAAACATTAATGTAGTTAGGCTACTTAAAAATCCAAGCAACTTTTATGTTAATGTGCAGCATCAAATCTCCTGTTGAATCCTAATTTGAATTAATCTAAATGATATCTACAAGTGTAGAGGGTTTATGATGAATTCTAGCCTAATCCTTTGGTTTCATTAGTTAGTTTCTGCATATTGCACTATATCAATAATGAACACTCAAACATTAAACAACCTAATCAATAATTACATATGCCTAACTAATAGGGTTGCCACCTCCCAGCAAAAAAAGGGAACCACCTCCGCCTAATGATGCTTAATCGATTTAATCGACTTTTATTGAATGCACGTGTAAAACAAATGCACAGAAATCAATATTTTTTTTACAATAATTAAATAGATTCAACATCTTTCTTCAACAGAATTGTAGACTGCAGAGATGGTACCTTCCCAAAGGAAAAAGTATTATATCTTACTAGGGTATATATTTACTATATACGATAATGGATTTCTATACATTTAACATCAGTTGACCACTTTTGTTGTAACATTCAGATAATTATTTATTACAAGCTAGACATTTTAAATGAGAATATGAAAGAAAAGTATTCCTTTGTGCTCCCCTTTCCCTGTTAATGCCCTACCTGGCCCCCTGGCAAAACTTTGCTATAGCTGCCCCTCCACAGTTACTAGCTGTCAGCTATGTAGAAAAAGATCCTGGTGTTTGTCGCTCAGAAACAGTTCATAACTTCCCTTCAACTCATTCATTTCACCCAAAAGGGTGTTTCTCCATCACCTGTTCAGCTCTGATGATTCAGCAAGGACATCTCCTGGTTTCATCTTCAGGTTTCCTTCTCACCACATATCCAAACCGATATCATGATCAGCTCCTGCAAACATCAGCTGATACTAGGAAGTAATATTAAATAAATTCTGACAACAGGTTATCCAGCCTACACGTGCTGCTGTTGTTTAGCGCGACATCCGCTGGTTTCCTCTTTCTAGCGCATAGCGGGCGATAAACAACAGAGACGATCGCCTAATCATGATCAGTTTCAGGATTGGAGGAGCAACAGGAGAGGGAGGGGGAGAGAATGATGGGCCGTTCACACCGGTCAGCGCGTCCAGGCAGCAACGCAGCTAGATTACATGCAAGTCTATGGTACCTACACAGCAAGTCGCACGCGTCGGCGCAGCTGGCATCAATGCGTCCACAAAGCTGCTGCTCGGACGCGTTGACGGACTGTCGGAGCAGCTGCTGCGTAAAGTTGGGAAAACTGAACTTTGGGGCAGGAAACGCAGGGCGTCAACCAATCGTAGTGACTCTGTACTGACGTGGATCGGCAAGTCATTTATTCAAAATAGAGGATCAACTAATCGTCGCTGTCTGTAATTTTCGTGAATTGTATGTCCTGTCTTCGTATTTTTACAAAGACAGGAAGAGATCGGACCTTAGGCCATGGGACATACATCTCACGTATGCGCAGACGCGTGCGGGCCCCTGCGCAACCACAGTGCTGCGCAACGCGAGACCTGCCACACATGCTGCGTTTTTGCGAGCTGCAAAGGAGAAGTTAAATTTCAGGTGAAATTGGTTGTAATAACGGTAATATTCAATTTACAGCTTCCTAAAACCAAAACCAATTCCCCAAGACTGCAGATACAGCCATCAACTGTGTTTAGTTGTTTATTGTAATTACAATAGCTAGATTTTGCTGCCTATACACATTTGCATGTGTATGTGTGCGTGTGTCCACGTGTGTGTGCGCCCGTGTGTATGTGTGGCATTGAATAGATTTCCTATTTAATAAGTTTAGTGTATCACTTTTAAAAGTGTCTTAAACGACATTGCATGTAAAACTAACCATATTTCTATGTATTTCCTCTGGGAGACAAGACCTACGCTCGACGCGCACGTCAAAAGAAAGGATTGATTCTATTTCAGGTTGCGCACATAACTCTCTCAAGCTGTGCCATCATGTGTAACGCGCAGGATGTGGCCACTGTCAATTCACTGAAATGAAAGCTAAGTGAAAACGAAGAAAAAAAAATGTGTTGCAGATCAAAACCTTTACAGATATGCGAGATGTGTGTCCCAGGCCTTATTCGGAGGAAGATATCGGAGGATATTGGAGTGCCAGGTAAGCAGTTAAATATTTTCTTTTAACTTTCTTGTTATGTTAGCTAACGCTAACCTAACCCGGTTAGGGCAACTCACGTCACGTGACATGCTGACGCGCCGACGCAGACTACAGAACGTGCAAGCAGCTGGGTTTTAATTTTAAAGCGTCAACTTTCGTCCATTTGAGCGATTTGACGCGTGGACGCGCTGACCGGTGTGAACGCCCCATGAGAGAAGAAGAGGAAGCTGCGCAGCATAAAGACTAGGGTTGGGCATCGAGAATCAACCATCGATTGGAACCGGGACTCGTATGTCAATTCTCCCGGAATCGTTCAATTTTTAAAATTACGATTCCTAGTTTCGATTCTCAGTCCGCCGACCAGAAGAAGAACCCGCCGAATACCAACGAAGAAGAATCCGCCAGAAGTGTTAGCGTTACTGCGCAATCATAGAAGGTGTGCGGAGACATTCTAAGATTTGTCTTCACTTTAGCAAACAAAACAACAGAGTTCAGTGCTATACCTGTAAGAAATAGCAGACTGCTCTGTTTGACGCGCTGCGCCGGCTTACCTCATTAGCTCTTCCTCCCGGATCCGACTTTCAGCCCAGAGCATTGCAGTCCAAATCCAGTCAGTAAAACATGTCTGATGTCAACATTGCGGCAGCAAACAAGTTATACTCAAACTGTTTTTCAACTCAAGTCCAAATATCCAGCTAACGTTAGCTCATGTATTTGTTTTCATAGACAAACGGTCTGAGATTGCTAAGCTAACGTTTGCCAGGCAACTGACAATACTCCGATGTGCTCCGCTGCCTCCATTCACCATAGCAACCGAGCAAAACAACAACTAGATTTTATAATGTTCCTGCAGCTAATATGAACGGGATTGTTGAAGTAGTTTATTTTTAGTTCAATATTCTGCAGACAGATATGCAGGATGTTTGGAAATCGGTTTTCATGACATTTTCAAAAAATAAAGCTCTCCTATATCATAGATCTCATAGATTCCGGAATTGCGCCGCTCAAGGTGGCAGCATGTTGGAGTAGCTCTGTTACTTTGGTTCATATTTGTTTCTTTTTTAAAACTTTAATTCTTCCATTTCTGGTAGAAACATTGTTTTTGTGGACAACTGTTCTCTCTTGGTTTTGAATGCTGTGCAGCTGGAAGGATTTTTGCTGATACTTTTTATTTTTGGACATTTGTTATGATGCATAACCATGGCAACAAGGTGGTTTACAACTGGCAGCAGCTGATTAACATCACAAAAGCTCAAATAAGACCTCAACTACAGCCACGGGACCCTGGTGAGTTGGGGGGAGGACGCCGTGGATCCGGAGCGTCCTCTGCGTCGGACTGTTGTGCAACTGCGGAGCGTCTTCAGTCAGAGGCTTCTTCAGATGTGCAGAGCGCTACAAGAGATCATCCCTACCCACAGCCATCAGCATCTACAACAAATCTTTGAAGGAACTTGCATAATGAGTTACAACAACATTTAATTTCCCTTTGGGATTAATAAAGTAATTTTGAATTGAATTTGAATTGAATTGATAACAGCCCTGTGAGAAATTCATTGAAAGTGAAAAGTTAATAGAATTAAAATCCATGTTCAAAATCCATAGTTTAATTCAAATTCAATTCAAAAATAATTAATTGAAAGTAAAGTTTAGACTATCAAGTAAGACTACCTATGGGTGGGTGGGTAGGTAGATAGAAATACTTTCCCATAAGGGAAATTTCCTTGTTGCAGCAGCAGCACTCAAAAACACAAATGAAAACAAGACACACACATAACAAAAAAAGAAACTGTGCAAGTAAATAAATAAGCTCAATATACACACATGTAGGACCAACACACAATGATTAAGAAGAAATAGCAGTGTAAACAAGCAGTGTATTTTAAAGTAGGTCATTTAAAATATGCACAAGAAAAAAAAATGACCCTGTCCCTCCAAAGAATCGGAATCGAGAATCGTTTGGAACCGGAATCGAAACAAGGAATCGGAATTTGAATCGGAATCGTCCAAATTCAAACGATGCCCAACCCTAGTAAAGACACAGAATAATTCCAGCTTTATGTATTTTTTTAATTCTAGCTGAAGTACAGGACAAATCGCGTTCCTTTTCACCTCCATACAGAACGTGTAATATTTTCTCTGACTACAGGACGATTCCGTTTCTTACAGGACGGTTGGCAACCGTAGTAACTAACCTAATGAATAAAATAAAATTCACTATCAGTAACATCATAGCACCCGCCCAGCAGTATAGAAACTCCGTCATGCTAGCTAGTATGACGCAGTACAAGGTATTGTAACTGACTGTAAAAGGTTAGCAAGCACAACGAAAATAATCATAGTTTATATTGTCACAAATAAAAAAATAAAAAAGAACATCTGCCCACAAAAAACTAAAAGTCACCATTGGCTGTGACCAGAAGTGAAATATTCCTTGGATTTAGACCAAAATGTTGCTATCACTAGGTAAAGTCTTCATACTTTATTACGGAAAAATTTCAAAACAGCTAATTATAAGCTAAGTGTCATTTTTAATGACAACTAAAAATGTGTACGCTGCTTTAGTGCTTCTTGGTGCAGCACCACCACAAATATCTTCAGCTAAAGTAGTCGCTCAAAAAGTTCGGTTCGTTTGATAAAGTGCAGTGTGAAAGCGAACTGCACCAGCAGAAAAAAAAGGCAACAATGTTGCAATATTGCTCCCCGATCCAACCCTGGTCTACCGGACTGTCAGGTGTGAAAACGACTTAAAGAGTATATTGCAGGTTAAATATTTTCTAAAATGTCGTCTAAAATTACTATTTGAAACATTTATTGAGGATATTTTTTTTTTTTTTACAGTACATAATGCCACAAATTTTGATTAAAAAGTTTCATAATCTGGACGGGTGACATAAGTGAAGGGAGTCATATGCTATGCGCTGCCTCGGCTCAGAGTAGCGAATAGGTAGTTAGGTATAGCGGTGGTGTTATCGAGAGTCGATGTGTTCACTAGTTTTGTATTGGGTGCATTTGTCCTAAAAATGGTAAATTATTGTGTTTGTGGAGGCTGTGCAAACAGCAGGCTGTCAGGACACTGAGTCCACAAATGTCCAAATAAAAACAAAAACGGAGCCATCTTCCGTTCCTGGGTGCGTTTTGTGCAGCTGAAAAGACGAGGTTTAACTTCTGCTTTGGCTATAGATAACGCGGTTATTTGTGGCGCTAACTTCAGACCGGAGGATTTCCATCCCAGCGATGTGATGGAGTTCAACAATACATAAGGGGTATTAGGAAAATGTGTACGTCGCCTCTCTCTCTCTGTGCTATACCACTTTACATGAACGGATATTACCGAGTTTAAGACAACTTACAAAAGCTCATTATTGTTTATTATTGGCAAGGATCATTACTATATTAGCCAACAAATACTAGTGTTTTTTTTATTTTCTGGTACTTGACAGTAATCTGTACGAAATTGTGATGTTAGCACATGAGTTTATGCTAATATCGGTCTATCTCTCTCTCCACTGATTGTCCTGACACCACAGCTCTTTCTCTCTTCTTTGGCCATTAATCCTTCCCCTGGTCTCTCTCTGCTCTCTAGGGCGCGCAGCAGGCTCATAGCTGTATGGTTGTGCTCCATCATATGTGTAATTGTAAACATTTAAGGCTTCTTCAGTGTCGGATCCACCATTAAAATCCATTGTTTTCTATTGATGGAGCTGACGGGTCTCCCTTCGCCTACGTCACTTCCGGTCTGACGGAGGTTAGATTTTCTCACAAAACAACTCCAGAAGTCTAAATAATTTATATACGAGTAATTTTTTATTTAGAACCACTTCCTAATATATTTCTCTAAACAGTGGTAAAAGGTGGGGTTTAACCTGCTATATGCTCTTTAAGTGTCAGAACATGGTAAGAATCAAACTTCAGCTGTTAGAAACACACACTGTCAGTATTTATAAAACTAAAACAAAAAGCATATTACTCCCGTCCTGGCCCGGTTGCACTGGCTCCCGGTGCGCTACCGCATCCAGTTTAAAATTTTACTTTTTGTTTTTAAATCACTTCATCTTTATGCGCCTCTGTACTTGACCCAGCTGGTTCAGCCCTACGTACCAGGGCGAGCTCTTCGGTCAGTAGACCACCGCCTGTTACAGGTCCCAAGGGTTCGGGTGAGGACTCGAGGAGAACGCGTGTTCTCAATCTGTGCGCCTCATCTCTGGAACCAACTCCCTCTGGGGAGTGAGAATGGCCCCCTCTCTCTCTGTTTTTAAATCACGCCTGAAGGCTCATTTTTATTCTTTGGCTTTTAATTTGGCCTAGTTGGCCTCTTACTATGTCTTTGATTTACTTATTTATTGTTGATCTTATAGTAGTTACTGTACTACTTTTATTATTTCTGACTCTTGTGTTTTGGCTTTATATGTTCTATCACTATTCCAGTGTCCAGCACTTTGGTCGGCCTCGGCCGTGTATAAATGTGCATTATAAATAAAATGGTATGGTATTGTATGGTAAAGCAAAGTCAAAACGGAAACGTTGTATCTTGACTGTGTATTATTTTTCCTTTAGTCTTCTTATTTTTCAAAAGCATGTATTTTGTGTATTTTACTGCTAATTTTGCATTGTGTCCTCTACACACTCTCTACCAGTATTAATTTGTTGTTTATTATTTCTGAATTTTGTTCCATTCTTGCAAAAAAACATATATATATTACCATTCAATAAGATGTATTTTTATATTTGTACATGGCTGTTGCTTCCTCTATGGCAACCTGGTCTTTTTTTCTGCCCCAGCTGTTTTCACCTTCGCATTCATGTCTGTTTTTGTCTATTGTTTTTGTGGTACTTATTGTTATCTCCTCTGATCAGTTCCTTTGGTATTCCTTTATTAATGTTTCTATCATCTGACAGATTCCACTCCCCTGTGCCTGTCTGCATTTAGACTTAAAATGTTTCACAGAGGTGTTATTTATCTGCGGGTGTGTTGCTACAATTTGTGTAAACCTATGTGATGTGTTAGCTTGTTCAAAATGTTTTAGGTTGCCTTAGGGGGTAGAAAAACAAATTAAAATTGGTCTTTTAGGCCAACTCGATGTTATTACTTCAGTCAAATAGCACTGTTCCAGTCAGCTGAACTCATAAAATCTCAGTAATTAGAAAAGCCACCCACATTAGTGCTCTACACAGTAACTCAGTATGAGTTTAGGTAACCTAGAAAATAGTCTTAAGAAAACTCAAACAAACATGAAAATTGCTCTTTAAATTTAAATAAATAAATTTAGTGACCAAAAACCTTTTGCCCTCGGTTTAATCCTATAAATTCAAATTAAACAATACATTAGGAAGAATTTAGCAGAAAGGTGGTAGTGGATTGATGTTGAATGTTAACTTTCCATGTTCGGGTGACAGTAAAGTGTTCCAGGTCAAGGACTTTTGTTGTAGGAGTGTGTTTTTACACAGAGATGTCTGGAGGGTGGCTAACAGCTAGAGTGACACACACACTGCTACACACTTCTGCTTGCATTCTCTCTCTGTTTTTGTCTAACTCTCTCTCTCTCACACACACACACAGAGAATATTGCTGTTAGCAGTGTGGATAGCACTATCAGACCACGTGGTGTGGTGTTAATAACACCTTTGTCCATTAGCACTTCAGCGCTAGGCGCCTCTAGTGCACCCATACACATGCCACTTAGAGAGATGAAATAAACCAATCCAGCTGTGTAACAATTATTTTTTTAGTTTTAGGAATTAAAAATGTCATAAAATAAATGTTTATACCATCGTTTTTCAATTCCTTTAATCTCAATAGTGTAGAAAGGCATGATGGCAAAGGAACATAATGCTGTTGCATCGCCTCACTATGCATTTAACACTCTAGCACACACAAGGATTATCAGATAAGCAAGACTCCCATGAATCTTTTTCACATGATGGAATTTGCACCACAGCTCACACGTCATGTAAACCGTGCAGTGTGCGCCACACATGTCACTTTTAATTTCCCCATGCCAGGTAGGTAAGTCGTAAACAGAGCAGATAGGGCGTTTACAAGTAGCATGTGATCAGATATTGTTATTATTGAGTAATTGGTGTGATATTTGAGAAGCAGTTCTCTAAATGCTCTGATTAATTCTGCTTATAATTATCTGACCATTTGGTCTCATTCCTACAGCATTCTAAGATAAATAAATGAATAAATAAATGAATAAATAAATAAATAAATTAAATAAATTAAATGAGATGGTTACATAATGGCAAAAGTTACATTGTATATTCCACAGCATTCCTTCCAGTACACATCCACTATTCAGAATCGGAGCACATCAAGAGACACACATTCTTCAAAGAAGTAACACATTTCACAACACACCATGGCAAGATAGAAAACAGTGTAACAGCAGCCTTACCACCGCCATGACCCATCATATCACACACAGAGACACCATTCTGAGTCAATTGAAGATTAACAGCCTTTCTGAACAGCTGAGTCTTTAGAACACTGCTGAAAGTGTCAGCAAATCTGATATTACAGTGCAACTCAAGCTGCAAAGATTCTGAGAAACTGCCACACACAGATTGTTTTACTCTCAGCATGATTTTGTTTACATTTTTTTTCTTGCTAGTGTTGCTGACATTAATACTATCAAAATCTGAGTTCATTTCCAAATATAGAACATATATATGTAAGGTTGATTCCCCAAATTGTGAACTAAATGTTTTAATTGAACGTGGCACAGTATTAAAACAGTAATTAAAATTGCAATTGTATATAAGTGTTATTTGTTCTTTCTTTATGATGGTATTGAATTGACCTTTTTTTGTAAAGTTCCTTGAGACAACACTTGTTGTGAACTGACTATATAAATAAATTGAATTTAATTGAATTCAACAAATATAAATAAGGCTCCACTATTTTCTGTCATGGCCATTACAAAAGGACAATAATAGCTCAAAACAAAGTTAAACGAGTCTGAAGATGTAACTTTGGTGACTGGGTGTAAAATGCTTAAATGAAGCAGCCATCATACAGAGTAACCTTGATTAAGTTTAAGACCAGGTCTCATTAGCAATCTCTCAAAAATCAGCATGGGTTGCAAACTGCAGAACAAATTCCTTTACCATCTCCAGATATGTGTTGCATTAAATGCCCATTGATGAGCTGTCTCTTGGACTATTTCAGAGATTTTGAGTGATGGTTTTACTATTTTCCAACATATTGCAGATCAAGTGATTATCAGCTGAGACAAGACATGATAAAGAGAGTCAATCATTTTTTTTAAACCACAACAGCTCTGTGGCCACATTTCTCACAATGTAATGGGTAAGCATAGATAATAGATAAAATTGATGGAATTCATAAAGAAAGTGTAATAAAGTACCTTGTCAGTGAAACTTTTTTTCCTACCACTGTAATACCTCTTCCTTAAAAACATAACTTAGATTTATTTTAGTGAAGAAAAAAAATATTAAAATTGTGCTAAAGTCTGCTTTTAAATTTTGCCTTAGGGAATTCATGGGCATGATACCTACACCCTGCAGGATATATCCAATATAAGTTTTTCTTGGATAAGCTTGTAATAAATAAAACTTGGCAGAATCATATGTTGTATCTGTCTATTGCTGTTGCTTCATTACAATTTCTCATTTCTGCCATGCAGCAGCTCCCTGGTGGCCAGCTGGAATTTACACTTATTCTGTATGCAGCATTGCAAATATTACTTTATTGTCCAAGCTAGGCAGTTATTAAAACAGGAAAGGCTGTGATGTGCTTTCTGATTGAATGGTAAAAGATTACAGGCGTGATGAATAATAAAATATAACGCACTAATGTGTGGTTATTCTGGGATCTCAAATTGTGGTCCGCCATGGGAGTAGGGCAAAGAGCATAAATGGGCAGATTCAGAGACCAAAGAGAAAATTATGTTAAGTTTCTATATTTAATTCCACGCTTCTTGAACTCCTCCTGTGTCTTTACAGACATCTCATAACTGACTGGCTATGCTTCAGAAACAGATTTATGGTTGGGTGGATGGAGACTTTCTTTGCCCTCTCCGAAGCAGCAATCTCTTTGTCTGTGTTCAAAATGTAACTTCGACTTCAAATATTTGAACTAGTTTGGGGGCATTTGATTTACTTCAGCAGACTGGAACAGACACGAGACACATTACAGGCGAGATTAAAGTAAATCAAGCACTCCGGTTTCTGCTGTGTTTGCTGTAGGATCAAGCCGTGGGGAAGGAAAGGAGCTCTCTGTCTTGATCAAGATTTAAAAGGCTGTGCGTGTTTGTGAGTGTGCGAATAAAGTGTACTTTGAGAGTCACAAGGTTGAAACCAACATTTACCATTTCCTGCATGTAGCCCACCCTTCTCATTCCTCTCCCCCTCTGCTGTGTGCTATAGAAAACCAAACCATGCTGGCGTGAAACGATATTTTAAAAAGTTGACCTGTTTTGGTTATGGCAGGCCTCTACGGACCCACTCGAGGTTGAAAAAGGATAATATAGAACTAAATAATAAATTCACATCCTTTTACTTTACATCATGCTTTGACTCAGGGATTACATTTCACATACAAACAATGCCAAGGTCTTTCATATACATTTTCTGTATCTTAAGCATATAAAGGCCTTTACAATGCCAACTGCCACAGTACATAAATGGATAGTTCTAGCATCGCCCAATATCGCTCCAGTTTGGGTGTAATTATATGTGTGTAAGCATGCATTTGTGGGAATTATGGATCAAAATATCGCCAAGCTAAAGCCCTCTACTTCCCTCAAGTGGGCAAAGCACAGAACTGAGGGACTTACCTGGGAGACAGAGGGACCACTTTGTAGGTATGACATTGTTTTGTTGTGTATGTGCACTTCATGTGTCCTTTTTTATTGAAGTCTTATTTTTCTGTTTGTGTGTTTGCACAGCATTTGACTTGTGAGTGTGCGTGTGTTTGTGTGCGCTTGTGCTGTGTACACCCCATGCTTCTTATTTAAACCAGAGATTAGCAGATAGAGAGGGAGCAGCAGAGCAAAACGGCCAAATATACAAATACTGTGGAAGAGAGCTGGATGTGGTGGCAGAGGTGTGGAACGGGAAATAAATGAACAAATACCAAAGTCGGTCAGCATGCAGAATAAAAAAAAGAAGGAAAAAAAGGAAAAGGGATGCATTGGTCAGTTCACATACAACTGAAAAGCAGGGTCTATACTGGGTGAGAGATGCTTTGCAGTAGAAAACAATGATGATGAAGAAGCAACCTTTCAGGGTTGCTGTTATAAACCCACAAACATATTATTGATAGATAATGAAAGGAAAAATGTACTGCAATTACAAGTTGTAATGCAAAACAATAGCAGCCCATTTGTAGAGTTTTAATTGTAGTGAATTCTTATATGTGACCTTTTCCTACCCGGACTGTTTTGTTTTCTTTTTTTCCTGCCTTTTCCACTACATACTGCAATTTAGTCTGTCTTTACACACAAAAACTACTGTGTTATTTAACACTCGCACACACACACTAAATAAAATAAGTCAATAATGTAACAACTTATTTCTCTATTGGCAAAATGTTATGCTCAAAGACTTTCTTACATTATTGGATAATAATTACGTCTTTGGGTTTATAATATTTAAAAGGACTAAAATGTCTGCAGATGCCCCACCAATCCGTCTATCGATCTCCCGCTCCATTTTTCCCTCATTCGTGAACAAGACCCCCAGATACTAAAACTCCTCCACTTGGGGAAGGACCCCATCCCCGACCCGGAGAAGGCACCCCACCCTTTTCCGGCTCAAGACCATGGCCTCGGATTTGGAGGTGCTGATTCTCATCCCAGCCGCTTCACACTCGGCTGCGAACCTCTCCAGCAAAAGCTGTAGATCACGTTCCGATGAAGCAGAGACCCGATCCTGAGGCCACCAAAACGGATCCTCTCAACGCCTTGGCTGCGCCTAGAGATCCTGTCCATAAAAGTTAGGAACAGGATCTGTGACAAAGGGCAACCTTGGCGGAGTCCAACTCTCACTGGAAACAAGCCCGACTTAATGCCGGCAATGCGAACCAAACTCTGGCACCGGTCGTACAGGGACCTAACAGCCCGTATCAAGGGGCCCGGTACCCCATACTCCCGGAGCACCCCCCACAGGGCCCCCCGAGGGACACGGTCGAACGCCTTCTCCAAGTCCACAAAACACATGTAGACCGGTTGGGCGAACTCCCACGCACCCTCCAGGACCCTGCTGAGGGTGTAGAGCTGGTCCAGTGTTCCACGGCCAGGACGAAAACCGCATTGTTCCTCCTGGATCCGAGGTTCGACTATCCGTCGGACCCTCCTCTCCAGAACCCCTGAATAGACCTTACCAGGGAGGCTCAGAAGTGTGATCCCCCTGCAGTTGGAACACACCCTGTGGTCCCCCTTTTTAAACGGGGAGACCACCACCCCGGTTTGCCAATCCAAGGGAACTGCCCCCGATGTCCATGCAATATTGCAGAGCCGCGTTAACCAACACAGCCCCACAACATCCAGAGCCTTGAGGAACTCCGGTCGAATCTCATCCACCCCCGGAGCCTTGCCACCGAGGAGCTTTTTAACGACCTCGGTGACCTCAGAGATTGGAGAGACCGACCCCAAGTCCCCAAACCCTGCTTCCAGATTGGAAGGCGTGCTGGTGGGATTGAGGAGGTCTTCGAAGTATTCCATCCACCGACCCAAAACGTCCCGCGTCGAGGTCAGCAGCACACCATCCCCACTGTAAACAGTGTTGGTGGCAGACAGCTTTCCCCCCCTGAGACGGCGGATGGTGGACCAGAATCGCTTCGAAGCCGTACGCTTCATAGTGTCAGATGAAACCAAAATAGAACATTTTGGTAAAAACTCTACTTGTGTTTGGAGGAGAAAGAATTCTGAGTTGCATCCAAAGAACACCATACCTACTGTGAAGCATGGAGGTGGAAACATCATGCTTTGGGGCTGTTTTTCAGCAAAAAGACCAGGATGACTGATCCGTGTAAAGGAAAGAATGAATGGGGCCAGGTATCGTGCGATTTTGAGTAAAACCTCCTTCCATCAGCAAGGGCATTGAATATGAAACGTGGTTGGGTCTTTCAGCATGACAATGATCCCAAACACAAGACCCGGGTTACGAAGGAGTGGCTTCGTAAGAAGCATTTCAAGGTCCTGGAGTGGCCTAGCCAATCTCCAGATCTCAACCCCATAGAAAATCTTTGGAGGGAGTTGAAAGTCTGTGTTGCCCAGTGACAGCTCCAAAACATCACACCTCTAGAGGAGATCTGCATGGAGGAATGGGCCAAAATACCAGCAACAAGGTGGGAAAACTTTGTCAAGACTTACAGGAAACATTTGACCTCTGTCATTGCCAACAAAGGGTATATAACAAAGTATTGAGATTAACTTTTCTTATTGGCCAAATACTTACTTCCCACCATAATTTGCTAATAAATTCTTTAATAATCAGACCATGTGATTTTCTGGAATTTTCTTCCCATTTTGTCTCATAGTTGAGGTATACCTATGATGAAAATTAAAGGCCTCTCTCATCTTTTTAGGTGGGAGAACTTGCACAATTGGTGGCTGACTAAATACTTTTTGCCCCACTGTATATACTGTGTATATATATATATACTTTGTTTGGATTTATTTTGTTACCATCTACCTTATAACAAGTTTTCCCATATATCACACAGTATACCTGATTTTCTCAGAAATAATCTTTTAAAAATCAACTGGTTTTTCATCCATCTGCTCTAGATACATCATGGAAGAAAGTTAAACCTTTATTTTGGACAAATTAATAGTTACAAAAAAGGGAAAAGGAAAGTCACTAGGAGAGATAACATAAGAGAAAGACAAAAAACTATAATGAGAAAAGAAAAAGGTTGAGTGGACATAGCAAATATAACAGCTTATGGCTGGAAACATTAAAAAAACAGTCAGACAGAAAACAATAGAAGTGAGCAGATTTTTAAGGAGTAAGAAAAAAGAAGGAAGAGATGGATGGATGGATAGATAGACAGACGGATGGACAGAAGACAGATAGACCGAGTGAAGTGCTGAACCATTGATGTGGAACTCATCTCTCTCCATTGTTGACATTCCATGACCTGTTTCAGACACACACACAATGCATTTTAAGTAGCATTGAACCTAAACTCAAACATACAGTCAACAACAGGAGACAGAAAATCACTGTGAGAACAAGTTTATCTGATAGGTTTGTATTTTGATATGTTCGACAACAGGGTTTAAATGTTTTGGTTTTCATTATTGGAACATTTTAAACAGGTTTCCAAATAACTCAAAGAAGTTCATGATTAAAACTAGAAGTTAACATCTGAAATTACATAGAGATTCACAGTAACACTAATTGCCTCCTTGCCAAACAATAAACAGGGAGGGTTTGTATTTAAAGCAAGGAGTTATTTTTTCTATTGACCTGTTTGGAGTGAAAAGACTAATTCTGTTCTTAAACAAGCGTTTGTGATGTCTGCAGTCATTTTATACAGCGCTCGGTAACAATTATTTTCAACAGAATTTCTAAGTTCAAACATCCTTTTTTCTCTTTGTTGTTCAAGGAAACATTTCTATTCAGCTATATCTCCTAAAATTACACTGCTTTATTTAACGCAACAGTTGATACATTTTGGCCTACCCATTTCTGCATTTATAATGCTGGCCAAAAGTGGTGGAGGGTATGCTTAAAGTAAAAGGTAACAGATTAGATTTTAAATCAAGAGGTTCCAAAATATGTTAAAAATGTATTCCATTTTACCAGCACTAGTAAGAACCCGTACATTACTTTTCATGATGAGCTAAGTGTGTTTATATTAAAGTGTTTTTAAAGGGAAGATATCATGAAAATTCCACTTTTTTAGCCCTTAAATACTTTGTATAGTGAATTTAGAGTGTCTAGGAGTGCAAAAAGCATACATTTGTCACTCCTTGTGTTGTGGAGATATATTTGTAAAATGTTATGGGTCATGATTTTTAAGCCATTCAGTTTTCTCTATAATCTATTACGTGTTTTGAACTATTATGTCACAGTACTTGCAATGGAACTGGCAAACTTGGTCATGGATTTCTGCCTAAACGCTGAGCAAATCCGCCATCTTTATTGCTTGCTGTGATTTTGTAGTCCAAGTTTAGGTATGCCGAAAGTCTTCATCGTCTTAATTTTCCTCTCGTCTTGATTTTCCTCTCGCTCAGGGTCAGACTCTGGCTCGAACATGGACAACTCTTCCGACATTTAAATAAAAATAAAAAAATAATTGACGAATAAAAAGTTTCAGCAGTGCTAGGTTGCCGGTTCTCTATCAAATTACAAAAATGGCAAATACAGATTACTGTATGTAGAAGATGAGCTGTTGTTGAAGACCATCCTCAGACTACGAATAAGTCTAAATTTCAAAAGCAGTTTATTATTTTATAAGTAGAAGATAAATCCTAAAACAACACTAAATACATTCTTAAGATGTTATGTACCATTTTGCATTGTTTTGTTTTTTTCATGCAACTTGAACTTCTGTAGTGGGGCATCTAAAGGAAGTGTTGAAACATTATGATATTAGTGTTTCTCAGTCACTGACCTGTAAAGACAAGCAACTTTACTCAGTTTATTTAAAGTAATTGGTGTAAACGTGTTTTTATTTTCTCTCTCTTTCTCTCTCTCTCTCTCTCTCTCTCTCTCTCTCTCTCTCTCTACTTTGGTTACTTTAAAGGATGTTGAAAATAGATTTTAAACTGAAACTGAAATCAGACTGAGTCATTGAGACACACAAATATGTACTCACACACACACTTAGGTAAATCTCGTACAGACAGGGCTTTTAAGGGTTTAGGAGTGTAGAAGCACTTATACAGATTACCTCCATCTCTTCACTTTAAAGGTTCTCCAATGCACACACACACATACACTCGGAGGCTCCCTAACATTCAATTACCTCTATCCATTGACTATAGCAGTCTGTACTATCACACACACAGAAAAAGAGTATATGTGCACACCAGTGTGAATGAAAATCAATAAAGTCTGATGTAATTGAACAATTATGGTGTGTGTGTGTGTGTGTGTGTGTGTGTGTGTGTGTGTGTGTGTGTGTGTGCACTCAAATATCTGAAGTTGTGTCCTGTATTGTCATGAGAATAATTTTGAGCATAAAACCTTCTGATTTTCAACATTTTCAGAAACTGCCTCATTTTACCATGTCTCTGAAAAGCTTGTTTTTTTGTTTTATTTTGTATATTGAACTATTGAATCTACCTACAATTATCCAAAGGTTTGTGCCCTTAAACATCAGTGTTGTGCTGAAAAATAATTAAAAGGAAATGTAAACAATGTTTAATAAAAATGTCTTTGGTTTCTCATCCACCATGAGGAGAATGTTAAAAAAAATTAATAAGCAATTAGAAGTTAATGTTTATGATGTGAGGTCACCTATTGGGCGGATTTTAAGATTTTCAGAAGAAAATATCTGTATTTTGCTTTGTTCCAATACATTTTTGTTTAAACGGAGTAAAACAAATTTTTCAAAAGATTCATAGTACTGCATAGTCAAAATGAGAAGAAATATGTGGTATTAACACTCACAATTTGCTCTTTATGCTGCAACAATCTGATCAAATGTTGTAGAACGCTAGATTTTGTTGTGACTTTATACAGCACTATATACAACATGGCACTGTGAAAAGTCAGAAAAGGGAGAATATATGGGGAAACAGTGACGTTACTGAAACTGAATGTTTCTCTAAAACTGATTTAAAAAACAAGATAGAAATTGAACAGAAAACCTACCAAGAGACTGGCAACAACACTCAGGAAGCAGAAGGAATTTGGGGTTAGTACTGGTTATATTTCCTGTCTTGACTAAGGAGAAGAGTTGAAAAAGCAGGTTTTTGGTATAGTTATGGCTATGGTTACTTATTCAGGCCTGGCTAAAATTATTATGTTTTTAGGACCTAAGTATCTGGAGGAGGCGACAATTATAGACAAAGAATTTTAAATATGAAAAGGGTTTAATTGTATAATATGTACAATGACTAGGTTTTACTGATTTCATGACCGGGTTCCTGGACAGCTTCAGAAGAGGTAGGTGATTAATAAAAGTTGTGAAGTGATGAATATTGGTTGAATTTGGAATGAAGCAGGGTCCGACCGGTGCCAAGGAGATCAGAGTTCCAGAACAAAGTGAGTCTCCTCACATAACTGAGATTTACAAGAGATTGACGTATGGCGGTGTTGAAATGTTAGTTTTTTTCCTTCCAGGTTGGTGAAGAAGAGCTGTGGCGTTTTGAAGGATGTACAGGTGGGTGAGTGAAGCGAGGACGGCCAAAGGAATGCAGATAGCTGTTACCAGGAGGACTGCCAGAAGAGCGGAGGAGAGGAAAGGACCACTGAAGCCCAGGACATCAAAGGTAGGATCCGGTTTCTGTCAGGAAAGACAAAAGAGGTCAGTGTCAGAGCTTCTGGGAACAAACAACACAAGAACATGATTACCCGATTACCACTCATGTGAGCAAAACAATCTGGCATCTGCCTTAGGGAACCAGCTCCTCTTTAAGCTCCTCCTGAAGAGCCTTGTTGAACTGCAGCTGTGGAGCCTGCACCTGTCGGTCACACCCGGGAAGGAGGAGGGGGAGACACACACACATGCAAACACACTCACGCCAACCTGCACACAGTTCTGTGGATATGACAATAATATCCTGAATCCTACTGGGAGAATGTGGCTTACTTTGGTGTTATCAAGTTTTGGACAATCTTTTTAAAACGTACATTTGGCACAAAAGCAATACCATACGTAGTGAAACGTACCCCACCATGCTCTGGAATTGCTTTTACTCAGATAGAACTGGAAGTTTTATCAAGATGGATGAAATTCTGTCAAAATATCAGTCAGCTTTGACCCAAAACCTTTAGGTGTCTGCTGGAAATCTGAAAATGAAGACAGACACAATTTGCCAGTATCAAACCTACTTGAATCATATATACAAGCAATACAATGGCTTTAAAAAAATAAACTTTTTAGAGTGGCTTAAATGAGCCCGGAGCTGAATATGACAGAAAATCTACGGAGTCTCCTGAAGAGGGCTGTGGATAAGGTATGTTCTTACAATCTAACAGGCTTGGGGGACTTTTACAAGGTAGAGTGGTTAAATATTACCATGTGGGGATGCAATATGCTGATAGAATGCAATGAAAACGGAAAGCTGGTTTTTAATAAAAAGCTGTACTAACAAAGTTTAAAGGTGTAAAAAAATTTTATACCCAGGAGACCTAGGAGGAGCAAAACTTCCAAAAGAATAAAAACAAGAAAGGTGCAAATATTCATCTTCACTCATATACATTCTCCAGTTGGCCCATAAGATCAATTCTTCATTGAGAAACTTAAAAGAAAGCATCCAGTTACACCAAATAATCTGAAAGTAACTTAATTCCACGCATTCAAACCCCCACACAGTGTATCAAACTGATTACACCGCAGCTCTTACACACAGATAAACACACACAAGGCTTTTATTCCTATGCTTCCATTAGGACTTACTGTCATGGAAAGGTGTTGGGGTACAATAGTAGCCCGATCGTAATAGGAGCTGGTATCTGTCCAATCTGTCTTGGAAGGCTATTACAATCAAGTGTGTGTGTGTGCGAGTGCGTGTTCGTGTGCGTGTCTGGGTCATTGCTCTCAAATCAGGTCCTGCTCAGCACCGTTTTGATTTCCCCGCTGAAATCACCAGCTGTACCTGCTGAGTAGAGCACACTTGCACACATATTGTGTTTAATTGTAATGGGGCTTTTTGGGAGCCACATAACGCAAGCTGTCCGTTTCTCCATCACAGCTCAAATGAAGGGGGAAATCAGATGTCAGCGTGTGTGAAAAGAAGTACCCATCTCTGCTGCCTGCTCCTCCTTTCTCTTGTTGCTCAACTTTTTCTTTACTCTTTTCCTGCTTTCTGGATCTTTTCCACCACATTGTGCATGATAAAAAACACTCTGTTGCCTTAGGAACAGGGGATTATTAAATGTCTGACATCTGTGAAGAAATGCCTGTTTCTAATTCCCAGCACGAATGAGAATAAAGACTCAGCTAGTAAATAACAAACTGAGGGATGCTTTGATCTTTATCTGTACTTTTTTGTTGTGGATTTTATCTTAAAATGGCAAAAACATTATTATTAACATCATTAAAGCCAGATTAATCACACAATAACCTCCTCGTCACCAGAAAAATACAATGTCAGTTGTTTTCATTCTGTGCATTTTGTTTTCCAATCCATTCTCACTTTATCACAAATATAGATATCCCTTTAAAAAAGAGCTGGGTCCCACTTTACAAAACCATGGAAAAGGATTTATAATTTTTTGACAATTTTGACATTTTCTCACAATCACAATCTTCAGGGTATTTTTATTGGGATTTTATCATTTCAGCCCAACATAAATTGGTGCCATTTAGTGAAGTAAAAGTAAATTAAATCTAGTGCAGCCAGTTACCAAGAGATCAGGGTCAAAGCTGCAAAGAAACCTAAAGCAGAGTTGCGTTATAACACTATAGTCCAAGCTTTGAACATATCACAGAGCACTGTCAAATTGATTATCTAATAGCAAAAGCTGTATGGCACAACTCAATATTTACCATGACATGACTGTCACCTTAACTGGGAAAGGAGGGCTAATCAGATAAGCAGTGAAGACACCTTAGCTAAATCTGGAGGAGCTGCCAAGATCTAGCTCAGGTGGGAAAAAGTATCAACAAGATATGTAGTAATTTGAAATGAAAGAAGTTGCTCAAAGAAAGCCCAAAGATTTCTGTTTAAAGTTTACAAAAAGCCAAATAAAGAACTCAGCAAACGTGTTAAACGGGGCTATGGTTTGATGAAGCCAAAATGTTTTGATTAACATGGAACACTCAATAAGTAGGGAAAAACTGACACCGTGCAGCAACAGTCTAAGCAAAACATATCCAGGTTGACACATGGTGGTGGTAGTTTATGCTGAGGGGGATGCCTGGCTTGAGAAGCGACAGGGATACTTGTCAGATTTTGTGAGAAGATGGGTTACAGCTGCTTTCCATCCAATATGAATGAACGATATGAATCTCACCAATAAAGAATGGGCAAAAGTTCCAGGCTCACATGTGCAAAGCTGGTAGGGACATAGAGCAAAACACTTACAACTGTTGGTGAAGTGAAACATGCTTCTACAAAGTTTTGACTCTGGGAAGCTGTACAGAAATGCATGGTGCACTTTTCAGATTTTTCATGTTAGAACATTTTCGTATCCTTTTCCTTTTATTTGACAGCGTTGCACCACTTATGTTGGTCTATCGCATAAAAACCCAACAATTACATATCAGTTTGTGGTTGTAGCATGACAAAATTTGTAAAAATTAAATTGCCGCACAAGATGGCTTAACAGGATGTCTTCTCTCTTGCTAGCATTGATTCATGCTGCCAGTGGGTTAAAATCAGAATGTAAAGTTTCTGGTTAAGGCTCATTAAAAACATGGTTTGACATGTCCTCCCAGCTGCCAGCAAGTATGGTATTTAAACCCTATTAAATTCATTTCAGAGCGCAGAATAATTGCTTTAATCTCCCCTCTACTTGCTCACACTTTACAGTGTTGCTTCATAATTTTATTCTTAATAGTTGTTGAAATATCAGAACCGGATTTTTACAGAGGAGCCCTCCAACACCACACACCTGATCACAATGTCTCAGCAGAGGATGCTCTTCCCCCAGGAGACATATGTGTTAGAATTCCACCCTCCATCATCACCTTTAAACAAGGCCCCATAGAGGGCATCCTGACAAGCCGTATCACGTCTTGGCAAGGCACTGCTGTGTAACTAACAGGAAGACTCTGTGGGGAGAGTTGCCAAGAGAATAATCAGGGTCTCACCTTTGTCCTTGGAAAGAAATTTAAAGGAGACATAATAGAAGAAACGGCGATGTCTTTTTCCTTCTTACACCGGACCTATGGGCTCTCTCATCCCCTTTGATTGGAGATATTACAAAGTAGAAAAACTCAGATGAGACGCCAAGTTTATGACTGCTCTGTAAAAAATAGGATAAAAAAACAACATAAATGAATGGAATAAATACAGCGCCTTCCAAATTTATCAGCAACCCTGGTAAAGATGTGTTAAAAGCACTAAAATCAAATAATATTTTTGCATAGTTTAGCACAATTTCGCACAGAATTTTTTTTTTTTATCCGACCTTTAAATTGATTAAATTTTTTCAGTGCGAAAAATCTCATAATAGGAAATATATTATTATATATTATTGTATAATAATGATTTTACAAAGTCAATAATTACACAATTAGTGGCACCAGTAAAGATTCCTATACTGATATTTTTAATGCATACGGTGGAACATCACCTAATTGTTCATATTGTGCAGATTCACACGATTTGCAGATTTTCTGTGGAACATGATTTCAGATTACTTACAGATGTTTTGCGTAGTGGACATGTAAAATATTTGAAGGAAAATGCACCTTGAAAAGCTGAAATACATAGGTGTAATGGTACTTGACACACTATTGGCTGGTGTTTACAAAGCAGCCAATCCATTCATTTTTCTTGCTGCTGATTGGCCATACCTCCAAGAGCGGAGATAAAGAAAACCGTAGATATTATCTTCTGGAGTGCCAAGACAGTTTCCACTGTGGGTATTAATACATATGAAGGTCTATATTGTCTTTGAAATAATAAGTTATAAGCATTTTTAGAGGTAACTTAATGTATTAAAGGATTTTGACTATTCGCGGGCTATTCTTGTACGTACAGTAACCCCTGCAAATACAGGGAATGCACTGCACTTTATTTTTTTTATAAAGCAGAGTCTGGTGTTGCTGTAGAATGGTTGCACTAGGTACTTAAGCTATTAATCCTTGATGTAACAGTCAAGGGTTCAATTCCTGACAGCAGGACCTTTGCTTCATGTGATGACATGATGACATTTGGAATGTGCACTGAGCCAGTCAACAGTATTTAAATGCATGCAAACAGAGTTGATTTAGCATTTTTAAACTGTATCAGCTCAAATGGCAAACTGGAGTGATGCAGGGGTCCGGGAGCCTTTGCCCTTTAGAGCTGAAGACCAGATCGTCTGACAGTTCATGGAGACTGTGAAGGACAGCCTCCTTTTGGAGCAGCTTGCGAAAAACAAGTTACGTCCAAGCTATTTTGTCTGTTTACCACAGACTCTTCCGTCTCATGGTTTATACGCACCCTGCACATCGACAGCCAGGACACCACTCCTAAACCCCCCTTTATCCCGCCATTGTGTAATCTTTAGTGAAAAACACCTGATCGCGGCACATTGCCGCCACAGGCTGACCACTCTGGACTGACCAAAAGGATCCTTGATCACTGATGTCTTTTAAAACACTGATGTCTTTTAAAACAGCCTATCAGCTGTAAATCATTGTAGGTCAAAATATAAAAAGGGTCTTGTTTGCCAAATAACAAAATGTTTTTAGTTGATTGTTTTCTCTTGTCTTTGACTTGAAAAATGCTTTAGTCCTTACCCAGTAACAAGAATAGGACATGGGTCGCGCTGCCTTTGTAAACACTTGGCTTCATTTTGCAAAGTTTTTGATAATTTCTATCGAAGTGAGTGACATTTATTGGATGTTTGGGGTACTATTTACTATTAAAATAAACCATAAAAATTATAGTTAATATAATACACTGTGTATTGCACCGAACTATTTCCATACATTGTTTGATGATTTTAATTTATAATTGAAAATTTGCTTGATTCTTCAATTGCAATCATAAATCATTAAAAGGGCCATAAACAGCCATAGTATTTGTCAATAGAGTATATATAAGGCAAGGCAAGGCAAGGCAAGGCAAGGCAAGTTTATTTGTATAGCACAATTCATGTTACAAGACAATTCAAAGTGCTTTACATAAAACATTAAAAGCGTAATGCTTTTGATGTTTTATGTAAAGCACTTTTGCTTGTAAAAAAGAAGAGGTCCCAGGATGGAACCCTGGGGAACCCCACATGTAATTCCCGTCTGCTCAGATGTAAAGTTACTTATTGACACAAAGTACTTCCTGTTCTCTAAGTATGTTTTGAACCAGTTTAGTACAGTGACAGAGAGACCCATCCAGTTCTCCAGTTGTTTGAGTAAAATAATGTGGTCAACTGTATCAAATGCAGCACTGAGATCCAGTAAAACTAACACTGACATTTTTCCACTGTCAGTATTCAAACGGATGTCATTGATGACTTTGGGCAGCGCAGTCTCAGTGCTGTGGTGCTGTCTAAAACCTGACTGAAAGACGTCATAGAAGTTGCTTTGTCTTAAGAAGTCATTTAGCTGATGAAAAACAGCCTTTTCAATGATCTTACTTAAAAATGGAAGATTGGAGATGGGCCTGTAGTTGTTCATTTGTGTCTTGTCCAGATTGTCTCTTTTCAGCAGGGGTTTAATTACAGCTGTTTTCAGGGGCTCTGGGAAAACACCCGACATTAAAGATGAGTTTACAATATGTAACAGATCTGATTCCAAGATCTTTGAGACCTTTTTGAAAAAGCCTTTCGGCAGGATGTCTAAGCAGCAAGAGGAGTTCAGTTGCCGTAAGATGTCCTCCAGATCTTTGCTGTTTATGAGATAAAACTGTTACATGGTGTTTAAACGGATTTTCCGTGGACACTGTACATAACCTGAACCTGCCGTTAATGAACCAACCGCTTGTCTAATATTTTGGATTTTGTCTGTGAAGAATTTGGCAAAGTCATTGTAGGCCTTGGTGGAATAGAGTTCAGGTGCTACTGACACAGGAGAGTTTGTTAGCCTGTCGACAACAGCAAATAATGTGCGAGCACTATGACTATTTCTGGTGATGATGTCAGAAAAATAGGACTTCCTTGTATTCCTCAGTTGTAAGACTGAAGTTTCTCTTTATAGATGTCATAATGAACCTGAAGTTTAGTTTTTCTCCATCTGCGCTCGGCTTTCCGACACTCCCTTTTTCATTTCTCACCAGTGTCGAATTTCTCAATGGAGACTTTTTCCTTCCAGATATAACCTTCACCTTTGTGGGAGCAATAGTATCCATAATATTTAATATTTTAGCATTAAAGCTGTTGACAAGTTAATTGACTGAACCCCCTGACAGGGCAGGTGTTAGAGAGAAGACCTGGTTAAAGATGTCACTAGTGTTTTCAGTTATACATCGTTTTGTGATAACCTCCGTTAAAACGTTTATGTGAACCGAAATTATACCCTCAAAGAAAACACAACAATGGTCAGACAAGCCCACATCACACACATTAATCTTGGAAATGCCCAGACCCTTCGAGATCAGCAAGTCCAAAACATGACCCTTATTATGTGTGGGCCCTGGTTTACGCTGAGTCACCCCAAAGTTGTCCAGAGTGTTACTCAGGTCTTTAGACCCTTTGTTCTGGGGATTGTCAACATGGATGTTAAAATCACCAACAATAATTATACAGTCAAAATCAACACAGATTATAGACAGCAGTTCACTAAAATCATCATTAAAGTCAGCACAGTAATTTGGAGGCCGATAAATGTTAACAAACATGGCTCTAGATGAGGCCTTCAGCTGTACAGCAACATATTCAAAAGAAGGAAAACTTCAGAGAGATAACTGCTTACACTCGAATGATTCATTAAATAAAACAGCAACTCCTCCACCTCTCCTGTTCTGTCTGGCCTTGTTGACAAAACTAAAGTTGGGAGGGGTTGATTCGATAAGTCTCAGTTAAATACATAAAATCAAGGCCATGCTCAGTGATAAGATCATTGATTAAAAATGTCTTCCCTACTATAGACCTGACATTTAATAAGGCCATCTTAACAGGTTAAAGAGTATTAATGTGCCCCTTGTGTTTTGGGGCGGGCTGTGTACAGCGTATGTTTACATTACTTAAAAACCTTTTAGAATGCAGTGCTCTGTTTTTTGACATAACTACATTCCTTCTGTTACTTATAAGTACAGAAATGATCGAACCTTCTAATGAACAGGGTCCCAGCTTGTCCTGGGAAAAGTTCTGACTGCTGATATCCACGCAGCCTGGACCCTTAACACATCATACATCCGACTGTGGAGATTGTACATGCTTACGTGGTGGGGTAGGAGGGGGCCGGGCTTATTGGCCTATCTTTGATCGTCCTGGTGTGGGGTTTATGGGTAAAGAAAACAGATTGGTCTGGGGGGTAGATCTGAGCCCAATGTTGACCCGCTCCATCATCTGCTCAGTGAATTTCAGATGGGGGGAGTGGGGAGGGGGGCGGTAGGGAAGACGGTGGGCTGTCAGGGGTTTGCGGGGGCGGTGGAGGTCCGCTGTCCTGTTCTTTTGGGCAAATAAACATCCTTCTTCCTGCTTCTGTTCGAAGCTTCCCATATATGAGGGCAGAAGAAGTTCCTCCCCCTCTGCACTTAGCTTTGTTTGGTCTTCCTTTTGAGATAAGTCTTTGTGTTTCTCCTTTTTGGCTCCAAGCACAGAGGGATGACGCAGGAAGTAGAAAATATTGGAGGTTAACAGTCTTACACCTGACCTGTTCAAACTAAATCCACTTGCCTTAAAAAGATGTCTACGCTCCAAAAAAATCTGAAAGTTGTTAATAAATTGCAGTTTGTTGTCAGCACGTGCAGATAAAATCCACTTATTTAATGCCAAAACATCCACTGAACATCTGTGGAACATGATTTCCACTGAACGTCCTTTACAGAGGAATCACCTACAATCAGAGTTTCAGGCCCAGTCTTTTGGTTTCTCTGTGGCCTCTCACTCTCTGACAGGTTATCAGTCCTCATCTCGCTGCCTTGGGGTGGATGGTCATCAGATAAAGATCCAGGGTTCTCCAACAGTGGAGCAAATCTGTTCTGCAGCTTCACATTCGGTTGTTTAGAAATTTTGTGGCTAACTTTCCCATTTGCAGCTGTTCTGTCCCGTGTCCTCTCATGTACGGGAGTAGAAGAAGCCCTCTCGCTTGTAGGGAGTGCAGGCCAGTCGATCTCATCACAGATTTCCGCTCGCTGTGTCCAGGCTGCACTACGTCCTCCCATTTCCCAGAGACATCATTTAGTTTTTGGCTTAACACCAAGACAGTTCCAGGGAGGATTATCACTCGGTGATTTAATGTAATGAGCAGAGGCTCCCTCTTTCTTGGTCGTGTTATCTCTGCCTCTTAGCCGTGTGTTAGCTTGCTCATTTCCACTGTTTTGAAAGAGTGATAAGGTTGTTTCATTTCCACGCAATCCATTTACCGCCACATTAACTTCTATCCGTTGAACTTTCCTCTCCAGTCCTGTTATCTTTTGTAGAAGGTCCTGGTAGTCCATTGTGGAGACGGAAGGCATCTTGTTGCTGTAGCTTAGCGTTAGCACCCTTACGAGCTATATCTAGCTTTAGCTGAATGCTAAGTACTTAGATGCTGTAGATCAGGCTTCAGCTGTGTGTAGGCCACGCACACAGAGCGCTGAAGATACAAGATCTATGAAATATTGCCGTTACTACTAAAAAAGGTTTTTCCCATACATTTATATGTATTCAAAAGTCCTGCAGGTCGGATCATACGGGGGAAAAACTTAAAATAAGCAGAAAAATGCAAGCAGAAGGGAGAGCAAAGTAGCGAAGCAGCCGATTGCAGCAAAGCAGGAAGTCTTCTCTCTATATAAAGTGGCATAAAGGCCCATTTCTGTTAACAGCTCTTTGGAATGGGAAGACAAGAGATCATGCCATTAAAGCGAGACAGATGCAGCCAGGAAATAGCTTTAGAAAGAGGCAATCACTTTAACTTGCTTATATGTACAGGCAGAGCAATAATGTAAAAATTCAGGACAACCGGAACTGCGACAAACAAGTTTGGACAAGGATCTATGTAATGTTGCCAGCATGCAGAGTGAGGAGGATGTTGACATGGGTTAAAAAAAATCTCACTGCTAGATAATTGCTGCACTTTTTTCTTTGGCTTTTTACACACTTTTACGATAAACACTTAAGGCCTGGTAATACTCCTAAAACACTGCATTTTGTTTGCGACATTACTGCACAACAGATCTAGAGTTGCACTTCCCACAGGCTATGTGTTTATTTTTAAGGACTTACGAAGTCTCTCTCGAGATGAAATTGTTGTTTGAGTTTTAGCTGGTAACAAATAAATGTATGTTTTTGAAGCACAATCCTGAACAGGCGGGTTTTCACACAAACCACGAGAGTAATTTATGAATTTTTTCCTCTCTATCCTCTGCCCAGTTTCTAATTAAGTGTTCAAAAAAGTTTTCACTCTTTTGTACCTGAACTGAACATTGCCTAACCTTCGTTTTTAGGTAAAAACTAAATCGCTTATACAGCCTTTTTTTAAATCAGCAGCAACTTATGTCAATAACCCTGATATTGTTGAGATACTGATTTAATGATGAGGGTTGATGATCATTAGTAGGAGGACAGTTCCACACAATATCTCAATGGGGCCTTTTTTTGCTGGTACATGTCAGTAAATGTCCTAGAAAAAAGGCAGACAGCAGATGACAGTCACATTCAACCAATAAGGTTTTACAAATTCACTTATAAGATTACTTTTATGCTTCTATTTCATCTTTTATTAACTGTTATGTCTTCCTGCACTGCATATTTCACACTCAATTGTTTTTTCTTGTTAGCCTAAAGATATGTAATGTATTAGACTGACATTACATCCAGAAACTTCAGACTACTTTTACTTCAACTTTGATTTTGTGCACAGCTCCCGAACACTAAGTGAAAAAAAATCCAATTTATTTTGAATTTTAGGTATACTTGATTATTAAGGCTGAGGTGAAAATGAGCCCATAATGCATGGATATCCTGCAGTATTGCCAGGCACAAGGGAGGAGTTCGGTGATTGGTAGTGGTGACAGTGAATGTGCTCTGACTTCCAGAGTAACTCAAGGTCGTAAACAACTTCTTGTTGCCTTCTTTTAAAACCTACACGCATCTCATCACATATAAGTTGGACAGAGGAATCGGTGAAAAAGGAAGGAGCGAGAAAAAAGCCTTACGGTGAGCTGCTATATTTGCTCAAATAGTGTCACAGCTTAATGCCCCACAGTGTTCTTCTCTGCAAGCCTGAGCAACCCCCTTATTTACTTGTTTGTTGTTGGGTTTTTTTTTATTGTAAGTATTACAAAAAACCTGAAGGTGAAGTAGCCGGGCGTTACACCTGGATCCAGTTAAAATCCCGTAGATTGTTTTTGCCTCAGTCCTTCTGCTGTTACAGTATGTAGCTTCGCCATTATTTCGTATACTCCCAACAGATGGGACCAAATGTAACAGGAGAGCCTGGGGAGAAAAACAAGAGACAGGCAAGGATCTGAAGGATGAAACAGGAAAAGCTTAGAAGACAGAGAAACAGAAGAGAGGACAGCAGAGCTGCCTGGAGAAAACCGAGGCAGAAAGGCGAGAAAAGAGCTCAGCTTTGTTTATAATGCCCTCTAGCTATCGTTAGCGGGGAGCTTCAGCTGCCTCAGGTATAATTTTCCATGCACTGGTGAGTAACAGCACAACCTCAGTTTGTGTGTGTGTGAGAGAGTGAGTGAGTGTGTGAGCTTATATACAAATAATTGCTGGCTGAATAGTGTTAAAAGATCTTAGAAGGAGTGTGCATGTACTGAACGACCTTCCCAGGAGGAAGGTCCACTCTCACTATGTGTTCCTACAGCCATTATATTTGTGAAGATGTCTGCCTGTTGGTCAGTGGTGGCATGCTTTTGATCACTGGGGTATTATTACACCAGATCCTGTAGAGAGATGATTGGTAGAGTGGACAAAAGGCTGGATAAAAGGTGGATAGTAACTAGTTACATTTACTCAGTTACATTTACTTGAGTAACTTTTTGGAGAAAAAAATTTACTTTTAGAAGTAGCTTTACTACACTGTACTTTTTACTTTACTTGAGTAATATTATCATGAGGTATCGCTACTCTCACTTGAGTAAAATTTCTGGATATTTGTTCCAACATGAGTAACTTCAAGGAATGAAAAAAACAAAACATATATGAACCAAAATTGCATGAGACACAGAATCACACATACAATTTATGTTTAAGTGAGACCTCTTGTTTTTACACAACCTATGTTCTAATGTTATTTTCTATTTGCTGAGCCTATTATGACATTTGATGATGAGTGAATATAAGGTAAAAACCATACAATGGCAGAGGTACTTAACCCTGTTCTAACATGCAGTATATATACATTACCTACTGTAAGTATTAGTTTCATAAGCTTTTTTATTGAAAAAAATGTTTAATTGCAAAATTTTAGACCTCCACAAGGTTGGAAAAAGCTATGGGGCAATTGCTAAGTGTTCCACCCTCTGCGGCATACTTCCTTACTCCATCTTGGTTTATTCAAAAGAACCCAGAAAACGTTCCTGCGCAGGCGCAAAACAGTTCTTTGCTGGCCTAAAGCAATCGATCGTACAATCATCGAGCACCCAGTAACTGTAAATATTGTACATAGTATTTACACTTTAGTACTGTATTTTCTATATTCTGTGAAATAATAATTGTGACAACAGTATTTATCAAATATGAATCATTTTAACTGCACAAATTGATCTTTTATACATATTTTCAAGATGTATGTGACATACTTTTAAGGCATATTTTAACATTGTAACTCGGTACGTTATGTACTTTCAGAGACCAAATATCTTAGTACTTTTTTACCAAAACCCATATTCTGTAACCTATAACCTGTCACAATACTCCCCCTCGGAACAGATGTTGTCCTCAACATCAGGACCATAACCCTCCAATTTCACTGTCCTACTGTAAAACTCCTGTGTCCATTCAACTCATTCAAAAAAAGAAAAATAGAAAATCTACAGACTGGAACCCTTTTCGTACTTTCTGTCTGAACAGTGACGCAGTCAAGGTCCCATATGCCCATGTCAATAGCAGGTGCATACACATCCTGAGCATTCCACACAGTCCTGTCCAGTTCCTGCCTGACCACTGCCGTCTTCGGATGTTTGGTTAGCACCCGCTGCCCCAGGCTCAGTCCCCAGCAGCCTCCCTTCCGGCTCGCTGTGCTCCTGGTAAGTTGCTCCTGCGGCCCACGCTGGCTGTGGTGAATCAGGGCTTGTAGACAGGTAACATGGAACCGGATAACACTAGTTGTCGTCAGGTGACCTTGTAGTAGTTGTTCTCCTTGGCCAAGGCAGCAAAGGAGTCTCTAATGGCAGAGAGTCGGATAGCAGTAAATGATTTGATGCAAAGAGCTGGACCTGCTGAACAGTAGCTTTGTGTACATTCTCTAGAGTGATCTCATAAGCCTCTTTCATACCCTCTTTCCATCTGTGCATGTAGCTCTGATGGTCACCATTCCCCTGGTCCGCATTTGGAGATAATCCGAACAACATGTCCACTGGTAACCGCGGCGACCGTCCATAAGGCAAGTAAAAAGGAGAAAATCCTGTCATTGTACTGGCTGTAGCATTATAGGCATAAACCAGTTTGTTTAGGGAGTCTTTCCAATTACTTTTCTGTTTCTCAGTGAGTGTTTTCAACATCTGGATCAAAGCGTTCAACTTGCCCATTCCCTTATGGGTGGTATGGGCTGGTCCTCGAACCTATAATCTCACAGTACTCCTGCAGACGAGCAAAAAGCCGGTTCTCAAACTCACCACCTTGATAATGTTGAATCCTATGGGGAAACCCAAATCTCAAGCCGTAATCATTAAAGATTTTGTCTGTAGCTGTTTTGCCAGACTTGTTTGTGGTGGCATAAGCCTGAGCAAAACGAGTGAAGTGATCCACAATAACAAGTACATACTCATATACAACCTTACATCTAAGTGTAAGAAGTATCCTTCCATAACTCATCTATGGCACAAATCTATAAGTGCATCGACCTTTTTGTTCTCTAAAAAACACCATCTGTAAGTGCCTTACAGATGGTGTCCTATCCTTTTGATATGGTTTAATTTTGACTGGTTTCTGAGAGAACTGCTTACTTCCCCATATGAACACTACCACACGTGTGAGGTTTACATTTAGGTTGGTGTATAGGCCAGTAGGGGTGTGCCAAAAAATCAATTCACAGAATCATCTAGATTCTCATTTGCAACAATTCAGAATCGATCCTAAATGTCCAAGATTCGATTTAATAAATAAATAAAATCAGCTGGCTGTTCGCCTCCATTTTTGTAACTAGTCTATAGCTACGTGACGTCCGGACGTCACCACGCAGCCGGTTTTTGAACGTGAGTGGCAAATCCCTTAAACAAAGAGGGAGCAAATATGGATGAGAGGGAGATCAAACCAGCTCCGTCTTGACTTAAAACTAAAGTTTGGCGTCATTTCGGTATTTACCGAATGCCTGGAAGCACTGCGCTGGACATGACACACACAGTGTGCAAGCTTTGCAAAACGAAGACCAAGTACTTCTGCAGCACAACAAATGCATGGGCTCATATTACTAGGCATCACCCGGAGCTCAGCGACACGGAGCATAGTCAGCCGCCAGCTGCAGACCAACGCACACTGCAGTGCTTCACCAAACTCCCTGCCAACTCCGAGAGGGCAACAAAAATAACTCGGTCTATCGCCTACTTTATCATCAAAGACCTAAGGCCTTACAGTGTGGTGGAGAACGACGGGTTCGTCTGCATGTTACAGACAGCGGAGCCGAGGTACGCCATACCGTCCCGCAAGTTTTTCACTGAGACAGCTGTGCCACAGCTTTACAATGAGACTAAAAGAAAGGTTGCCAGTGCCCTAACCAAAACGACCAGAGTGGCACTACCATGTGATGCATGGACATCAAGAGTAACCAAGTCTTTTGTGACATTCACCGCTCACTACATAACTGATACGTGGGTGCTCGAATCCCGTGTTTTGCAAACTCGTGTGATGCACGAGAGCCATACAGCCGTAAATATCAATGCCATGTTTCACTCCGTTGCTAATGAATGGGAGCTGACGGTCTAGTGATTGTGACTGATAATGCTGCCAACATGCTCGCCGCTGCACAGATTGACAACTTGGCACACATTACATGATTTGCCCATACTCTTAACCTGGCTGCGCAACGAGCTCTGAAGCTCACCACGGTGTCACGACTGCTTGGGAGGATCAGGCGAATTACTGGTTTCTTTCACAAACATACAGTTCTGCACGGGATAAGGGCATGCTGTTCTCTGCTTCCTTTTTGGACCCCAGATTCAAGGCCCAGCCTTTCCTCACTGAGGAAGACCAGCTGGAAATCCATGCCAATGTAGTTGCAGAGGCTGCAGCACTTCAGGTAAATTATCTGTTCTTGGGTAATATATGTTTTCTAAAATGTTTAAGACATTTATGCTTGCTGAAAATGGATGTAGGTCAAAGTTAAATGATGCCATCTCATCTTGCAGGTTTTATATATGCCTTTTAATTTTAGTTAACCATAAAATGGGGGACTTGTGTGACTATTTTGTACATAATTGATTATGACTGACATGATTGTTGAATTGTTTCTGTAGAGACAAGTGAACTCAGAAGAGGCTTAGGTTGAGTCTGACACACCACAGCAAGAAGAAGGCCCTTCTCCAAAAAGAAGGCCCTCTGCACCGGTCATGCTATTGGGCAAGACATTTACTGAGGTCAGTGTTGTCCGTAGATCTGCCAGCTCCAGAGCTGAAGAGGAACTAAAGAAGTATCTTGAAGCCCCTCCCCTTTCTCTGTCAGAGAACCCACTCAGCTGGTGAAGGACCCATCAGACAGCTTTTCCTCTCTTAGCTGGACTGGCTAAGCGATACTTGTGTATCCCTGGCACTAGTGTTGAAGCTGAGAGAGTTTTCTCCACCGCTGGAGATATAGTGACAGCACACCAAAGCAGTCTCACTCCTGCACATGTTGATCAGCTTCTTTTCCTGCAAAAGAACCTGAATGTTGCATCTGCAAATGGACAGTAACCTTGGACACAGTTCATGTCCAGTTTATTTCATGATTTGTTGAAAATCATATCAGTTGCACAGTTTGAAGTTCTACTGATGCAAGAGACACCGTCATGAACATTTCAGAGACAGGTAGTTAAGGGATACTATTTTTCATTTTGAAAGAAGCACTTTATTTTCATTACTTGTTATTCTTTAAGTTACTGAGTCTACCTGAGAAATATAGATGGGGTTTTTTTTGTCTTCACCGGTTGTGTTCTACATGATCTGAGTAAACTGCAACTTTCCTAGGAAATGCATCTATTTTTTTTAAACCATTTTGTATTATGTAGATGCACTTTATTTTTGTTCCAACTTATTTCATAGCTACCTACTTATGAGTAGCAATTGAGAACCAGACAATGTTTTTGATGAAAGGCACTTCCCTGATAATTTAACTTAATAAATGTGAAAAAAACACTTTAATGTCTCCGTTTGTGATTCTGTATAGCAAAGCAGATGAGAGTAGATCATGATCAGAAACCCGATTAGAAAACATTATGCATAAAATCGAATCGTTTTGAATCGAAAATCTTTTTGAATCAAAAATCGATTTTGAATAGAATCGTGGCCTCAAGAATCGGAATCGAATTGAATCGTGAGATGGTAAAAAATTCCCACCCCTATAGGCCAGTGCTCCCCTTGGTACCTTTTACAGCAGTAAAAGACGCTTTTGCATACAGCGCAACATTTTAAACTCTGATTTGCAGAAATATAAATACCCGCAGAAATCACACACTGCAAAGCCATATTGACTGAGCCACATTTGTGCTTTTACTGTCCAATAATCCAATCCAGTAGGTGGCGGTAATGCACCTTTATGCTGGTTTACAACCAAAACACATCAACAAAAGAAAAACACTAGAATACTGGGTTCTTGGTCTGTGTGGTGGTTACATTTACTAGAGTAACTTTTAGGAAAACATTTACTTTTCAGTGTAGTTTTACTGCACTGTACATTTTACTTTTACTTGAGTAATATTATTATGAGGTATCACTACTCTTACTTGAGTAAATTTTTTTGATATTTGTCCAAACCCGAGTAACTTTGGTAAATGAAGAAAAACATATATTAACCAAAAAATGCACGAGACAGATTCACACAGTTTGTTAAATTGAGAACTCTTGTTTTTACACAAGCTTTGTTATTCTAACATTATATCTGCTGAACCTATTGTGCATTTGGAGATAAGTGAATTTACGTTAAAAACCATATGTCAATGGAAGTACTTAATCCTCTTCTAACATATATACATATATATGGTATATATACATTACCTACTGTATTAGTTTCAGAAGTATTTTATTGAAAACAATTGTTTAATTGTATGTTTTTCATGCTTGAATTTGTTATTTGGTAAATATATATATATATATATATATATATATATATATATATATATATATATATATATATATATATATATATATATATATATATATGTATATGTCATTTATTTGTATTAATTTAGTCTTTAAAATACCAGAATTTGCACACATTCTTGTCATTCTGATCACATCATTTTTAAATATTACATCCAATGTTATGATTAAATAGTTACTCAGTGCTTAAGTAGGCTTTTAATCAAATACTCTAGAGTAATTTCTGAAATAGCTACTTTTAACTTTTACTCGAGTAAGAATATGTTGAAGTAGTTCTACTCTTACTTGAGTACAATTTTTGACTACTCGACCCACCCCTGGCTGGATGTACCCTTGACAGGATATCAGTAGAGAGATAACACAAGGAAAAACATCATGAACACTCACAGCTAAGATTGAATTTATCTGCCTGGTTCTGCTTTTCCTGGTGTTACGCTTGCCATACTTTATTTAATATATGAAACTATCCCCTATTTGACAATTAAAAATGCATATCCAATTGGTAATTAATACAAGATGTGTCCCTTATTTATAAGCATCCTTCTGTCCCTGTTTTCTGGGAAAGTTCCCTTATAACTTGGTTAGAAATTCAGAATCTGACCCACTCTAGAGCATGGGATGTGGTGCGGTCAGTGGAGCGTCAGCAAAGGCATAAGCAGGAGAATTACAATTTGTTGTTTCAACATTTGAGAAGCTAATTACAAGCTACCTTTAAAGTATATCAAATGTGATTTATGAATGGCCAGAGGCAGCCTAGTGGTAGCTTGTCTATGTGGGTATGAAGGAAATGTTCTGAGAAGCAAGCTTCAGTTTCATCAAAGTGAACATGCTAAGAAAGCTAATGCAGATCAGATGTTGCCTGCTTATAACAATCCCACTTTAAAACATCCTAAATATAACTTTAAAGATTGCTATCAATATTTTTTGCTCTTTTAGTAATCTAACTCTTAGTCCTAGCCCAAAGTCTGAAGCCACTACAAACTCAAAAACCTGAAAAAGGGAAATAAGAAAACGGTCATATTTTTAGATCCTCAAGGGGTAAAAACAATCATGTCATTCAGCGACTAGATTTACTGGCAGAAGGTACAATTTACATCCAGCTCAGGCTAGAATAAATCAAGTTCCTTCATCTTTATCTCCTTCCAGCTTTAATTTCCAAACATATGTGTTAACTGTACAACAGATCTAAAAACAGCAATTTATTTATGTTCTGTTTTTACTTCCAGCATTTCTACTGACTAAAGAAAGAATTGAGCTCATCACTGCTGCAAATGAGATAGTTTACAATGGCAGCTGTAGAAAATTGCTTTTAATACTGTAACTTTACCAAAACACAGCAAAAACACACAAAAGGGAATTGTTTCAGCTTTAAAAATATGGCACAGGACCCTGTCGGCTGGTCCCTAGTCGGGTCCCTGATGGTGGGTGGGGTGCCCTCGAGCCTCTGGGCCCATGGCTGGATCCACCCTGGCGTAGCTGGTTGCCGGCGGAGCCTTTGGGCTTATCGCTGCAGCCCCCCAGGCCCCTGCATTGTAACTGCTGGATATTCCCCCCAGACTCTCCTCTGTTCCTCTCTTGGGGGTGCGGTCAGCTCTGCGTTGGTCTGCCTAGGGCTCCTGTGCTCTGGGGGTCCTTTGGATGTCTATGGTTCCGATTTCCTTCATGTTTGCATCGATTCCTGGGAGGCGGATTGATGGCTCCTCACACCAGCTATTGAACACTCTTATGGAGAAACCTTATATGGACCACCATGCTCATACACACACACAGATGTGGGGATTCTTGTCTTTACAGTTGCATTCTTGGGCTTAGGTTACCATTACTAAATCTTGTAATAATTGGTACCATGATCTTTTGAGTGACACTTATTGTATTTATATATCTATTTGTGGGTTGTGGTTGTGTAGTTCTGAGTTTGGATAGTTTTTTGTTTTTTCTCGTTGTTGTAACTTTTTTTTCCTACCTCTCTTCATCTTCTTTCTTTCTTCCCCTTTTTTTCCGTCCCTGTGTCCCTGGCGCATCATATATATATATATATATATATATATATATATATATATATATATATATATATATATATATATATATATATATATATATATATATATATATATATATATATATAAGCAGCCGCAACCCACCAGCAGAAAAACGAACTATATATATGTATATATATATATATATATATATATATATATATATATATATATATATATATATATATATATATATACAGCCGCAACCCACCAGCAGAAAAACGAACTCCCGACCGGACGTGTACCTGTGAAATTTAATATATGTATTTTCTTCACCTGTTAAACAACTTTTAAGCAGGTCACCTGTCTGCGCCCCATCAGTGTAGATTTTCACAAACCAGCTGACTCGAACCTCATCATAATGCTGCTCCTCTATGTCATTTAACATGTCAAAATTTGCCTGCTGATGTTATTATTGGACAGTGTAATAACTCGTTGTTTGTAGTCTGCTGTCAGCAATCATAGTTGGAATCATGTCCCATAGCACGTGGGGGTATTAAGTCCTCCGCAACTGTGTAGCTATGGCTCACTGTGTCACACGGTGGGAAACTTTCATACAAAGGCAATTCATACCATGCCTCCCTGTTATGGCCCTGCACCCCTCCAATGGGGCGTGCCCCCCACTTTGGGAATCATCGCTTTACACAGTACATTAGCCTTAAATAGATCTTTGATAACTGCTGGGTTGTTGCCCTCCTACGGCCTCCTCCACGTCTCCTAATGTACTGGCCTGTATCATAACTTTTTTCATTAGTGTATCTGTAGTCTAAAAAAAAATATTATCTTTTTAATGTATTTTACCAAACAAGCCTTCAGTATTGTAAATAGAGTGTTTTCGCAGCTCAGTTAAAGTCAAATAAAAGCCACCGCCACTACTGATGCTACTTGTATCCAATAAGTACCTGAAAAATTGTTGTCATTGCTTTGATAATTCTTCAGGAGCCCTAATTTACAGTGTATTACATGGTATTGAACCACTCCATCCTTTCTGTGCTTTAAAAGAGTAAAATATACAGCTGCTGAACTTTTTGTCAGAGCAAACACACAACATCACACCCCTCCTGTTCAGTCTGTATTGGCTCCCGGTGAAAAACGAAATTGATTTTAAATTAAACTGCTTGTATATGCCCTGAGTGGATTGTAGTTTCAAAAATCTTTACTGGTTTGTTATTTCTACATTTCGCTTCAGCGTCATTGACGACTCTTCAGTCACTTTCTGCTGCTTCTAAACCAATAGCAAGATCATTTGAAACCAACCTAAAAGACCTGCCTTTATGCTCATTTTAGCTCAGCCTCAGGCCTCCCAAAGCGCAAGTCCTTGCTTAATTTATTTTTAGTGTCCTTAAGTGTGTTTTAATCTGTTCACGGTTCTGCTTGGATTTGGTTTTTATTACTTGTGTGTCCCATTGTACCTTCCTTTGCTTGACTGTATTTAGTCCTTTTTTTCTGCTATTTTACAGAAATAGTTTCTATTTATTTAAGTTCTTTTTGATGTACTTTGCATCTTTCTGCTTTATGAGTGATCATTTTAAAATGTGCTATTTATTGTACAGTGCTATGAAAGAATCTCTTTACAAATGTTCTTGTTTTTATTATTATTTGTCATACTTAATTCAGATTTTAAAAAAGCAATATTACACTGGTTGTGCCATCCAAATATTTGTATTTTACATAGCTGTGGAGGAATTGTTGTGGTAAAAATGTTTTATTCCAGGGGTTTCAATCATTAACATCCTGCCATGGCATCCTAAGCCTATTTATGTTTTAACTTTGACTAGGCCAACTATTTTGAGCTTTTTTTTCTCTTTTTCTTTTTTCTTTCCTGAAAAACTGCATAAATGAGTGTCTAATAGTGTTGTCTACTTGTCTGGGGTCTCATTTATAAAGGTTGCTTACGCACAAAACGGGGTGTGAAAACTACGTAAGCAACTTTCTACACAAAGTTTGGGATTTATAGAAAAAACTTGATGGAAAAATGTGCGCAACTTTAAGCACACTAAGGATCTTGCTCACGCACTTTGTGGACACAGAGGACACTGACAGTGCAGCAGGAGTGATGGCAAAAATGAAAATGAAAGCCACAATTTCAAACTTGTAGAGCTCTGCGCACACAGACACACAACCAGCAGTCACCCACCCCCTCATAAAAATGAGAATCTGAATGAAAATATGTTGGACATAAGAATTATATCACAGTATGTTCATATGTATTTATCTATTCAGATTATATAGAAATTACAGATATTGGTGAATTAATTGTGTGAAATACGAATACTGCAGCGTCCCCGGCATAATGATGCACAATGGATGCTGGCGCTCATTGTAGATCAGGCACTGGAAGCATCTGGATGGGGGATCCCGGTGTAGATTCCTTAAAGCAGTCTTATTAGATCTATGTGCTGAACTGGACCCGGTGTTGGATCTACTGACCCGCTGGAACCGTGCACCCCATCCCCCACTCTTCTTATTTATATCAGGAACGCTGCTGCATCAACGCTGCGTCACTTGCAGCTCTTCCGTTTGTTTGTGACCCCAAATCAATATTTTGCAAGGATGATACTTTTTAAAACTAGACTTAAAACACACCTTTTCTGTAAGGCTTTAAATATCTAGTTTTATTTGGTTTAATAAATCCCAGTCTTAGTGTTGCTACAAGAAGTAATCATATAGGCCTAATTGAAACTTTATTGTTCTTATCTTTTTTATTGCTTGTGCTGCTTTTATTATTATATTTTTAAATCTTTTTACTCTTCTTGTCACACGTTTTCTTTTTGCAACTGTAATTTTGTCTTTTAATGTGAAGCACTTTGGCTGCCTTTGATTGAGTAAAGCGCTGATAGAGTGATTGATTGAAATAAAACAGTACCTTAAATGATGCAATAAAAAATTTTAATAAATGAACCTTGTCGTTGTTATCTCAAACACCGCATGACATCCTGGCGGATCCTTGCTCCCTGGGTGAAGGCTTCCTGTCGAGGAGGAGGCGGCTGTGGGTCGGGGTTCTCATGCTGGGGAGGGGGTAGGCCAGGAGGGAGGGGAATTCCAATTCTCAGTGCCATGTTATGAAGAATTCCACATGCCCTCACAATCTTGCAGACCTTTGTAGGGTGGTATAATAGTCTGCCACCCGAGGCATCCAATGACCACCACCTACATTTTAACAGGCCTATGGCACGCTCCACGACTGAGCGCGCATACTTGTGACAGGAGTTGTAGCGCATTTCCTGTGCTGTCTGTGGGTCTGGGAACGGGGTCAGAAGCCAACTCCGGAGAGGGTAGCCACTATCACCTGCAAGTGTTAACACGTTTAATTCAGGCGTCAACAACCAGCATTTCTAATGACGGTGAGGACTTACCAAGCAGCAAGCCATCACGCACAGCGCCTGCCTGCAGTCTGTTCCCTACACTGCTGTGTGTCCAGATAAAGGAGACGTGTGTTGACCCAGGCCATCCTGCCACCATATTAGTGATCATGTGTGAATCACATATGATTTGCACATTAATACTGTGTACATGTTTCCGATTGACGAAAACAAATTCATCCTCGGACAGGGCCCTTATAGCAATATGGGTCCAGTCAATTGCGCCGATTATGTTTGGGAAACCGGACATTGCTGCAAATTGCATCTTAATTTCGGCCTGCTCCCCCACAGTATATGGAAATGTGATGTATCGCCTTCTCATTTTAATGATCCCATCCAAGACTGAAGGCATTATTGCGCTCAGGGACGGCTGTGATATCCCAGACCTAGTAAATAAATATAACATATTTGAAGGCATTATTTCCAAAAAGGGACTTTGGGCAGAATAGTAAGAATCATGTCACTCAGACACATACCTGTCAGCTAATTCCCGCTGGTAACAACCAGTTGCAAGAAACCCCAGAGTGGTGAGCACCTGCAGCTGGACCGGAATGGCACGGTTCCGCCTGGACGGTCTCTCCAAAACCGGGCCCAATTAAGCACAGAGATCCAAGAGCACAGCTCCAGGGAATCTGAATCTGCTTATTAGCCAGTCATCATCATGGGCAAGGAGGTCTGCATGATCCCTGAACACGCGTTCTCTCCTAATCCTTCCATTTGCAAAATCTTCTAGCAACGCCAGTGCATCCATCTCAAATATTACGCTTGAAACTAGTCGGGGTATTTCTATTGGCAGCAATAAGGCTGATTGCTTCCTTCCTTGGCACAATGAACAATCAATGATATATGGTACAGATGATTCCATTTATTAATTGGCATACAGTCCTGGCCCTTTTATCTGAGTTTAAGGTTTTGAGATAAATTTTATGTATTTATTTTAATATTGAAAATGTTTTTAGAAGAGCTATAGCTCACTGCAAAGCTACAATATAGATATAATTGCTGGTTTGGATGTTTGTAATAACATGAATCCATAATTAATGTTTGGTGTGAGGTGAAATGATATGTGTGAGAGGAGTGATATGCAGTCTGGCTGCAGTTCACCACCTCACCAACTGCGTCGTCGATCCCCCCCCCCCCCCCGTCTCCAAAATGTCCGTACGCACGGGTCAGTTTTCTACCAAAAACCCTTAGTGGCGTGCCCTCTTCAGTTTAAAACTTTACACTGCACTTGAATTTGAATCTGCTCAGTTTTGCCTCGGAATTACAACCAGTCAGTGTGACTTAACCACAGCTCCAGCCCAGCGACTCTATCGGGCCATTTCTGAGTACATACCCCAAGGGAGGTACTTGGTTTGTTGCTGAAATGGCCCCAAAACAGCCCTATTAGTCCAGCCTGGTGAACCGAAGTCATGCTCTTACTGTGAAGTTCTGCTAAAATAAAAAAAAGAAATTCTGATAGTGGAAACGCACCTATGCTGTCAAACAACTTCTGTCTAAGTACTTTTTTTAATTCTAGAGGTCTGGTTGTAATTAAAATGGGTGTTGATTGTTACATTTATAACAGCTTTCCAAAATGTTACTCAAAGATTAACTTGCTTACTTTTTCCCCTAAATAAATAAACTCAACATTTTCAAATTGTGTTATGTGTTTAAACGGTTATTTTTTTCTGATATTTTAAAAATCGTTGATAATCCGAACAATTTTAGAGTAAGAAGAAAAGATAAGTTTTTTTCACAAAACTGTACATTTCTATACAACTTCTGAAATTTTAAAATAAAACACCCAACAAGTCTTTTTTTATTCTTATTTCAAACATTGATTTGACCATTTGATGTGACCAAATAACAATTATTTTAACCCATAGGTCATCTGTTATCATGACCTCAGATGTCCTGAAACATACAACCCAGTCATGATGACTGGACCATGATATAGCTTAGCACAACCCATTGGTTGTGACTGCTTGTGCGGTGGAGGAAGGTCTGTTTTCATGCAGCACTAAGGTCCAATGACTAACATGGTTAGGGTCAATCTGTCAATGATCTAATTTCTGTGTTTTTACGTGTTGCTTTCATTTATATCCTGCTTTTATTTGCTTTGCTGTTCAGAAGCAGCAAAAAGAAAGCGTTGATCAACAGGAAAAAGACAAGCAAACACAAAGGTAGCTCCAATTCAAAAAAGTGTGTATTAACCAACCACTTTGCTTTTATCAGCTTTTTTCTGTTGTCTCTTATTACCTGTCTTTCAGACTGTTCGTTGGTCCTCTTACATCTCTGTCTATTGTTTGACTGACTCCTTTTTCACCTGCTTTGCCTGTCTCGGCTTGATCCTCCTGTGCTGGTGATGCCTCTTGATCCCCCGTGCAGTGGCACACATCACAGGAGCCAAAGTTGAGAGGAATAAAATCAATGGTTCACCTCCCATGGCAATTAAAGTTTAGCGCTGTCACAACTGGCTTCTTACCTGTCATTTAGTAAAGAGAGGAAGGCAACAGAAGAATAAAGAGGCTTGCGCAAAAAAACACAATGCAATATCCAAAAAGGAATTGTTTTTGTCACCAACATAGTTTAGTAGACACCTTTACATTACTGCTATTGTAGAGTCTTTGCCATTTACATATGCTGTCCATCTAGTACCTAGATGTAGTACCTGCAAATGAGTATCTCAGAAGGATTTTATGTGATCTACCAATGCAAAGCAGTGTGTCACAGTTTTCACATTATTTGCAAATAACATCTAAAAAGATATGGTGTGCATTATCATTCATCCCCATTCATTCTGATACTCCTAAATAAATCCAGTGAAATAAGCTGTCCTCAGAAAACACCTAATTACGAGGGAGAGTCCACTTTGTGTAGTTTAATCTCAGTATAAATCCAGCTATTGTGAGTGCCTTGAAGGTTTTGTCAGCAAACAAACAGCATCATGAAGACCGAGGAACCCAGCAAACAGGGCATGGCACAACTGCAAGCTTACCGAGACATGACGTCTATCTAAAGTGACAGGCAGACATCCAAAGCTTAGGTTGGAGAATTGTCAACTAGTCTACTAGTACTGACTCAAGGTGATTAAATAGACATTTGAAACCAAAGTCAAATTTCCCTTTTCAATAATAATGAAAATCTCAGGATGAAATAATACTAACTCATCAAATAACAATACAACAGGAACCCTGCGTTTTTTATGTTAATACATTCATAGCCTCAAACACATAGTGGAAGAAATTATGGCATGCTATTAAATATTTTGTTTTTAAAGACATGCTCCCCTTTCTACCTGTCTATCCGTCGGTCAGTCTGTCTGTCTTTGTTATGTTGAAGGGTCTGGTTCTACTTCAGTTTAAGGGTGCATCCACACCAGCCCTGTTTTGTCCACTTTAATCTAATTCTAATTTGTTTGCCCAGAAAGTCCAGTTCGTATGGGGAGTTGTGAATGTGCAATCGAACGCTGCCAAAAAAATTATCTCCGGTCTCCCTAAAAACCTAGGTCTCAACCCCGGTTGAAGTGAACTTCGATGTGGTTTGATTGCATATGTGAATGCCAAGAGGCCGGAGGAGGGAGTGGACTATACCTCTGGGTAAATACAACCAAAACAAGCGTGCAACAACAACTCTGCCTTGTTCTCTGTTTATGCTGAGCCCATTGCTGCAATGTATTTGTCTGGCACATTTGCCAAAGACAACAGAGCAATCCTAAAACAGCACAAATCTGATACCAGGTCTACCAGACAATCAGGTGTGAAAACAACCTTAATTATTTTTTAGATGGTTTCACATTTTCCTCAAAAACTTTCTGATATACAGTTGATTCTATGATGGTGACCTGACCAGGTCCCGCTGCATCCTCAAACAGCAACATTTCCAACTCTGTGCTTCAGGGTTGGTATGAAGTTCTGTTCCTTGAATGCTGTATTTGTTTCTGTCACTTCTCATGTTCTAGTTCTAGTTTACAAATTAGATGATTTTAGACCCATCTGTTAAAAGATTGTTATTGTCCAGTTCTTCATCTACATTCTCTCCAGAGAACTTAAGTCTGGCTATAACATTTTTGCTACAGAGCAAATGTTTCCCATTTGCACATCCACCATCAAAGTTGAACTTGTGCAGTCTGTTTCTGAAGGTACAGGCATTCTCTTTTCAGATCAAGATCCTGTCTAATCATGTGAACCTAATGTGTTGCACCTGGCTGCACCTGGGGTGTACTATCTCATTCAACCAGAGTATGCGTTTTATGAGTACATTTCACATAAAATGAACAGATTTCTTTTTTTTATTATTGTTCATTTATATTGCGTGATTCTTTTTAGCATTGTTAAATTAGCATCCATCCATCCATTGTCTATCCCTCTTATCCTTTGCAGGGTCGCAGAGGGGCTGATGCCTCTCTCCAGCGGTCATGGGCCAGAGGCGGTGTACACCCTGGACAGGTCGCCAGTCCATCGCAGAGCAACATAGAGACACACAGGACAAACAACCATGCACACACTCAGTCCCACCTAAGGACCTTCTCACCGCAAGACAACAGTGCTACCGACTGCTCCAGTGTACAGCCCTAAATTAACATTAGATATCCATATTTCCAAATGTGTAAAAAATAAAACACAAAGGCTTTCATAGGGTGTCCTATATTTTTCACATGACTGCATTCTCTTTTTTTAAGAACTTGTGTAATCCATGCTTGAGCTTCTTTTATTCTTTAAAAACTATTCATTGGACTTGATGAATGAATGCCAAGCAATTTAAAATAATCACTATCAGGATTTTAAAAGAACCACACAACAGTATTTGCACATTAATTATTCAAAGACTGTGTAACAAACAAATTGGAGCAACAGCAGCACAGCCACTTATCATCTTTTAATTAAAGAGGACCAGTCAGCCAGCTAGTGATTCTTTTTTTTTCTTGTTATGCGGATTCTTTTATTCTCAAGTCAGCATCAGCGCCTTGCACAAAGCCCTGGCTTCTGTCTGGCTTAACGTCTCTGACTTTCTCCTCTGAACCCATAGTTGAGTTTGTTTCTCTGTCATTTGTCACCTATATTCAGAGGTGGAAGGAGTACTAAAATATTTGACTCAAGTAAAAGTACTGCTACTGTGATGAAATTTTACTCAAGTACAAGTAAAATTACCAGTCTAAAAATGTACTCAAGTAACAGTAAAAAGTAGCTTATTTAAAATAATAGTATATAATTAGTTACATTTACTTGAGTAACCTTTTGACAGGAAAATTACTTTTGGAATAGTTTTGCTAGACGGTACTTTTAATTTTTACTTGAGTAATATTTTTTTGAAGTATTGTGACTCTTATTTAGTTTAGTTTAGTTTAGTAAAGTTTCTGGCTACTCTACCCACAGCAAGTAACTTTACTGAATTAAACTGAATCCTTGTTTTAACCAAAAATGCATGATACATAGAGTTTATGAAGTGAGACCTCTTATTTGTACACAAGCTTAATCATTTTAACATTATTTTCTATCTGCTGAGGCTGTTGTGCCATTTGGAGGTCAAGTGGGGGTACCTTACCTTGGTCTAACATGTATACATTACCTACTGTAAGTATTGGTTTCATAAGTTTTACTTTGAAAGAAATTGATTTAGAAAAATGTTGCTTCTTGTCAAATTTTTTATTTTACAAATATGTCATGTATTTCTATTTATTTTAGTCATTAGAATTTGCACATACCTTTTATATTTTTGTCCAATTACATAATTTTTAAATATTAAATCATATGTTTTGATCTGAGAACAAATACTGAAGTACTCAATACCTGAGTAGCCTACATATTTCCTCTTACTTGAGTAATTTTTTGGATTACTACTTTTTACTTGAGTAAAAATATGTTGAGGTAGTGCTAATTTTACTTGAGTACAATGTTTGGCTACTCTTCCCACCTCTGATTTATTGTGTTGGAAAATAAAATGTTAACATCTTGAAAGGTCAAAGGATGAATTGTTGTAGTTCTACATATTCTAAATCACCCAAAAAATCCCCAGAATTCAGCATTAGTACATACATGCTTGTTGAAAAAACAATAAAACCAGACAACCCCATTCAAAACCTCGCAAATTTTACACTATTTCCATCAACACAGCCAAACTTATGCAAAACAAGATGCAAAAGCTCAGAAAAAAAATTCAAGGGACCCAGACGTGTAAAGTAAACTAATAATAAAAAATAATAAATATTTCTGTTTCACTTATGCATCTGTTGTGTATGTTGCTAAAAAGTGTAAAATATTCGTATTGGCTGGACTGTACTGTATGAAAAGGACTGTCCATGTTGTATTGCCAACAGCTTTTTGAATCCAGAACCGAAATATAGCAATTAGTGGCAGCAAAATGGATGCAACAAGTGGAGAAAATTGCACTTGTTTGTGAATTTACCATCTGTCTACTACAGGTAGGATACTGGTCATTGATAATTTCACCAAAGGACCCTACTTTTAGGAATTACAAATACTGCTTTAAAAGTACACAGATGTAAATGTCAACCCACTCTTGTGAACAAATTTGTTTGTATCTTTGTATCGATAGTTGTTATCACAATATACACAATAGTTCATTGAAAAAGGTTGATGAAAACACAAAAAAGGTTATTGCTGCTATGTTAACAACTTATGTGCAACAACATTCTGACAAGGTTATGCAACCTGGTTGAATCTTTCTGATCCATACAAGTTAATGAAAGTGTGCTAGATTTCCATTTCATATTTGCTGGCTGACTGACAGTCAGTTTGGCACCATGTGGACTGATCACCATCAGCAAGACTTATCAAACACACTCACATACTCACAAGCCTTGAATACAGAATTAACAAACAACTATGATTTTCAGTTATTTTTTTGGACATCTGTCCACATTTTAACGACAAGCATAATGGCACCAATATTTTTCCTAAAACTTCTAAGCAACAATCTGGCCATTACTATGTAAGTAAAATCTTTTCCCTGTGACAATGACTAAAACCCCTTCGAATTCCAATCAAAGTGGTATTTAGGTAATTTTCCACAGGAACCAATAATTTCTGACACATTTAGCCTTTGGAATAAAGTTATTATTTTGATTATGTAATAATGTAATAAAGCAGTTATCATCCTTTAGAGAAGACAAAGTAGACTGATATAGAGAGACTGGGGAAAGAAAAGAATTTATCCATTAAGATGCAAACAGCTCCTGCTCCTTTAGGAGCACACACATGTGCGAGAGGCAAAGAAAGGAGGAGGAAGAGAAGGAGGAGACTGATAAATGACGAGAGGAGGAAATGAAATGAGAGGACAGGAGAAGATGGGCCGCTTGCTCTGATCAAAGTGTGAATATTCTCAGCACTCTCCTCTCCAAGATTAAATACTAATAACTCTCAACAGCTGCTCAGTGAGCTTGCTAACCCTCATTACCACAATGTTCTACATGTGTACCGCTTTAGGAATGCAGAGCCTCATTGCTACTCAAGATGTTCACCGAGAGGAAATGAAAGCACCAACTTCAATAATTCCTGCTGGAGAACTAAAAATGTTATTACAAATGTTCTGCGATGACTTTAAGGTGACTCACATGGGACTTTGATTAACTTCAAAATAAGTATTTATTAAAAACTTGCTTTGCAGTCATTGGTTGTTATGCAAAACCTTCTATTGCACATCTTGATTGTCTGGAAGTCTGCTTAAACATGGATGAGGGAAATTCTGTCGTATAGCCAGATAGATGGTAAATGTACTGGACTTATTTAGTGACTCATATTTCTACTCATACCAAGCACTCAAAGTACTTTTACACAAGCTTGCACAGACCGATATGCAGATCAGTGGTTAACTTGCCAACAAGCCTCAAAAAGTGTGAGCCATTTGTGAGAGATCCTGTGCAATAAACAGCTTTTCTTCCTTTAAAAATGAAGTACATACATCCCCCAGATTTTCTTCAAATATAAGTCTAGAAAAGAACTTTAGTCACAACCTATTGTGAGCAACCCCACATTTTAATTGAACTTCAGGATTACTTAAGCATCATGAGAGTCTGAATCAGCTTAAAAGGCTGCCTTTCTACATACTTTTTAATTGCCCTTCCAACAGCTTGTGCCTGCTCCAACAAATCCATAGGAGATATTAAAGTATCTCTTATTCTTATTGTTATTCTTATAACACAGATTGCAAATGCAAAACTCCGCTGTGACTGGCTGCATAGTAACGATAGCAAAAAAAACACCGGCCTCATTCACTTAAATAATCTAAATGCCAAAACATGCAACACTGAAAACAGTAAGACCTACAGATTATGGCGAGGACTATCATTGGATGTATAAACATTTCAAATTCAATATAAGCAGGAAAACTGAAAACCCTACTAGCAGGGCCGTAACCATAATCTCAAAAGTGAGGGGGAAAAAATTTTCAGAGGTCTTTTCAAGGGCGTAGAATTAGCATGGACGGTCTCAAATTGTATGTAACTATAAATTGTGTGGTGTAGAAACTAACTGCACAACAAGCTAGCCACTATTAGTTATCTTACACCATCCATCAAAGGAAGGCACAGGTCTGTGTGCGCTTCCCCCAGGGAGCAAGGTGAGCATGCACTGTGTGATTTCTGTCATAGTTTTAAGCCCATTTCCCGGTCATGCAACAATTTTTTGCGATCGGTTCGTCTTCAAAACTGTAAAAAAATAAACATTGTTTCCCCAGGAATTTCTGCTTGCATATCTAATTTCCCTCACATACGTTTTAATACAAAATTGTTGCAGTAAAAGTATACAGTTTACTGTTGCAGAGTCCTGCACTGGTCCAATTTTTTAACCCGACCCTTTACCCACAGTTATCCCCAGAATAAATCCCGACCCAACCCGCCCGTTGATTTAAAACCGCCATCGGTCTGTGTCCGCCGCAGCTACGTGCTCCAATCCCTCCGTAACTCTCCATGGTGCTGTCAGCTGAGCTCTCAGATATTGATGCTTTTAATACGTGTCCAGGTATGAGATGATAGTCAGTCAGATGCTCTGATATGAATCTTCTTTGATTGATTCAGCTACCTGAACTCTGTGCGTAAAGTTGAAAATGTCTGCGCGTCTGCAACAAGTGGTCAGGGATGTGAATTGTAAACTGCTTGTGTTTAAAAAAACCAAAAAGGTAAGAAAAACGGAAAGTAACGTCACTCCATATTACAATAAATCATTTTCCTTTTTATTTCTCTGGAATGTTGCACAGCTCATTCTTATTTTATGCAGAACTGTAGTGAAGTTACAGTTGACGTTTCTGCGCACAGAACGGTGACGGTTGCAAGGGAAATGTGTTTGTTTTGTTTGTTGCGCATTCTTCTTCTGGGGCGAACATATTATTAATGTAGCCAACATTATTCTTTGTGCTACGATGTGGATAAACTTGATCTTTCCTAGACAACAGTCTAATGATGGTTTTCAGTGCCGTTTGAAAAACAAAATAAAACACGTTGGGCTTTCAATTTTTACACCTGTTATTACACCACAGTGTATATTATAATAAAACTTCAGAAGGATAAATACCTATATATGAATGATTAATTATTGTCCCCACCAATCTTCAAACCACACTCATGTTTATGGTTACTGTCCCCAGCAATTTTGAAAACAAACCTAAGCCCTTAGGTCTTTTAACTGATTTATCATGCTCCTCTTTCAATCGTACCTTTCCTCTGTCGCTAAAGAACCATTTAAACACTGTTGCACAATGAATGTTAGTTATTGGCAATAGTAATAGTGGTTCAAATTTAATAATTATCATTATTACCATAAATAAGATTAATAGTTTTGGGTGCCACCTGCTCCGCACAAACAAGTAACTTAACCCAAATGTCAGGCTTAATTGACTGTCGGTGACAACCTGGAGAGATTTAACTACTAGGTTAAAGAATGAAAGTTGGAGTTTGCACACTGGCTTATGTAAACCAGCAAATCACAATAAATGCCTTACAATAATGAAAGATCAGCTAATGGGAAAAAACTCAAAACTGCAGGTAAAACTGGTAGAGCAAGACTGGAATGCTAACCTTACAGAGGTACTAATATTAACCTCCAGGTTTATACTGTGTGCCTAATCACTACATGTGTGTGGGTGTGTTTAAGAAACCTTGAGGCCCTAAAAGACTTTTAGACATTAAACTTGATTTACTAAAGCTATTTTTTCCAACCAAGATGTAAAAACCAAAAACAACTTTGCTTTTTTGTAATCATGAGCTACTTCCTGCAGATATGCATTGATTCATTTTGGTCATTTTGTGCAGATTTTATTGGCTGTTTGAGAGCACTAAATATCCCACCAAGTAAAGCAGCTCCTAATCAGAATTCTTCCCAGTGCGCTGATGTTCAGAATCACCGTAACATATAAATAACACTAAAAGAGTGCAGCAGATGGTGAGGGTGTGTGTGAAACAACTGCAGCATGGTCTAAGGACCAGAGTGAGCAGAATGAGGTCGTATGGATAAAATATCTGACAGCAGTAACTGAAGTTCTAACCAAAATCAATGAAGGTAAAACAAAAGTAGAAAACAGCCCTAATAAAGTTACAAGGACACTTAAAAATTTTGTAAATTTGTAGGGAATTAGGAATCCTCGTCTAAAATGTGTACTGCCACTCTCTCAGCCATTTTATCTAAGAGAATTAGCTGCTTGTGGAGCTGTTGTCCATGGCTGTGACACGTATCCTGAGTGGATAATGGTTCCAAAGCACATCGTGTGAGCCCGTGTGGATCTCAGCTTGGCGCATCTTGTTTGTTGTCTGTGCGTCTTGCAGTTGGGCAGCACAGGAACTGCCAGTTAATCAGTGCAGCACGTCTTAATGGGCTAAAATGCACACACACACACACACACACACACACACACACACACACACACACACACACACACACACACACACACACACACACACACACACACACACACACAGGCACAGCAAGGAGCATAATTGCCTTTGATTGCATTTGGATACCCATCTAAACTCATGATGATTAGCTATGCGATGCTAACAGAGAGAAAGAACTGCTGAGCAAAGGAGGGATGGAGAGACTGGGAGAGGATGCGAGCAGAAGACTTATTAGCTGGCACAGTTTCCCATATATATTACCATTCATGAGAAGTTTTAAGCAATTAATAGTCTGTCTGAATCCTCTAGACAGCAAATATTTATGCTGCTGTAAATGACCAAACTTACTCTCATATTTACAGAATAAATAACCATTTTAAAAGCAGTTTGTGTATACCACGATTTAGAGGCTATGTAAACACCAAACACAAAATATTAAACCTTCAAGGTAATCAATCACCTGTTTTTAAATCTAACTTTTAACAAACTACAAGGATAGACATTCATTTTAATATGGTTTGGGTGTGGTCGGAATTAGAGCAGATTGTCCGTCACATTTATTATGTAGAGAGTAACATTTTGTAATGTTAGCTAAACCACCATTTTTATCATGTCCAAATATTTGCATTGCCTAATCACAGCAAATAATGACCAAGAGGGAAAATTCAAAGGGTCATACTGTCAAACAGGAACATGCACACAACTTTTCTCAAACAAGATGAACAACAAAAATCAATACAGGAATCTGTTTGATTTACCTCACATTATTCTTACTTGTGCCCCCAAACTGAGCCAGACCTGTTAAAAAAATGTTTTTAAAGTGACTCTTAATATACTTCACTGCCCACAACTCGTAGCCTGGAACCATAAGGTGCCTATAAAAATATTCAGGCAGGACTTCCAGTTTTGCATTGCACAAATCTGGCATTTATGGAAGAGTGACAAAAAGAAAGTCATAATTAGTTCCATTTGTAATTTTCCACAACCTCTGACGGAGCAAAAAAAAAAAACTTAAGGAGGGAGAGGGAAGTTGTTCAGTAGGTGGGAAGAAGGATAGAGCTAACTATATCGCAACCCTGGAAGAAAATGTGTTAGACATAAAAGATTACTTGAGACTGAGGCAAAGGTTCACTATTCAGAAAGACAAAAGCCCCAAACATACAGCTAGAGTGACAATAGAATGGTGTAGATGAGTGCATATTTAGGTGTTCAAATGATCCAATTAAAGTCCCAGACCTATATCCAATTCTTAATTTCTGGCAAAACTGCTGTTAAAAGATATTTGCTACCCATCCGGCTGAAAAAGAATAGACAAAAATCTGAGTCTCTAGTATGAGGTGCCATTTGCAGTTGCAATCGCTTTGAAAGGTGGCTTGGAAATCAGCTAACCTTTTTCTTCCTCAGTATACACTACTTTGTGTTCATCTAGAACACAAAAAGTTTCCAATGAAATAAAGTTGTCAATACATTTTTAATGTAAAAAGTAAAGAAAAGTGGTCGTTGTGTCCTTGGGCAAGACACTTAACCCTGTTGCCTGCTGGTGGTGGTCAGAGAGCCCGGTGGCGCCTGTGTCCGGCAGCCTCACCTCTGTCAGTGTGCCCCAGGGCAGCTGTGTCTACAATGTAGTAGCTTGCCACCATCAGCCTGTGAATGTGTGCGTGAAGATGGGTGAATGACTAAATGTAGTGTAAAGCGCTTTGTGGTCCTCTGACTGAAAAAGCGCTATACAAATGCAGGCTATTTACCATTTACCAAATAATAATAATGCCATTGGGTCTACAATAGTGTACCATAAAGGTAACTTATATCATGCCAAAAAAGCAGGCAGTTAGATTGTTTTCTTGGTCAGTTAAAGAACTGTGAAAGAACAAAATAACACCAGGGTAAATGTCAGGCAGAATGCTGATTTTTTAATTTTTTTAGGTTTCACAGTATTTCCGACTCTCAACATGCTGTTGACAGTTACATCACAAATAAATCTGACAGGCAATTCAGCCTTCATATTCACCCAAATTAAATCGTCGATCGGGTCCTGGAGGGTTAATTTCTGAATGTGAGAGGCATATTGGAATGCATCATCAAGGCAGATTTAAAGCCAATTATCATTAATAAGCAGATCCTGCATGTAGCATTTCTATGAAAAGATAAACATTTTTCCCCACAGTCCCTCAAAGTCGGTCGCATGAAAAGACTCAAGATGTCTCGCTCTTTGAGCTTATGCAGATGGTGCGACGCAGGCGAATGAATGAGTGAGAAGGGGGTAGGATAGAAAGGAAACAGGAGAAAGTAGAAGCGAGAGGCATGAAGATGAGAGTTAGGATGAGAGGAGGAAGGGGAACGTTGATGATGAGGTGAGCGACAGAGAGCGGACAAAGAAGTGGGAAGAAGTAAGGGAACGGCAGCCTTAATGTGTGTGCATGAGTGACAGCCGTGTGCAAGTATTGACAGTGTGACTGCGGAGCACAGAAAATGGGGGCTGAAATAGCTTGTTAACCAGGGCCCTAAATACTTGCCGTATCATAGAAATGAATGTGAGGAGGGGAAATGGAGAACACGAATAAGCAACCAAAATACTCACAGAAGACATGCTGAGAGCGTGGGAGGAAGAAAGTAAGAGAACATGGAAGTACTGGAAAAGAAAACTTGCTTGATGTTTTTATTTCAGGCTGACAAGGAAGAAAATGGAGAGAAGAAGGACTGATTGAACTGATGATTCCAACGGCTGTTCAATGTCCTGAATGTCATCAGTGTTGGAGCACAACTTCCACATTATTACACATTTTATTCACCTTACAAATCTGTGCAAATTGTGTAAATTGTTGTTGTAATTTGTCTCTGTATGAGAAAAAAGTGTTACGGTTCTCTTCAGTTAGAATAATTACTTGCCACCGGTTGTTATTACCCACAAATACTTGCAACATCACGGGAAGGGTGGTTTCTATCTCCAGCAGTCCTTGGGCGAGAGGGGGTACACCCTGGACAGGTCGCCGATCAATCACACAGAGACACGCAGGACAAACAACCATGCACAAACACACCAATTAACTTAACAGGGCATGTTTTTGGACCTTGGGAGGACACCAGAGTACCCAGAGAGAATCCAGAGATACACAGGGAGAAGATGCAAATTCCATGCAGAAAGATCCCAAGCTGGGACTCTAAACCAGGACCAACAAAGTCTAGTTTATGTGTATATGCTTTCATTGTTTTCATGCTTTCAAGTTCAAGCTTTCTAAGTTTTCATTGGTTTCCTATATTCAAACTTCATATAACTGACTTCTAAACCTAACTTACAGCAAATATTACTCTTTTAACATAATGCTGTGGATATGCGATAAAGCAGCTGACAATATAACTAAGGATTTGATTGTCCAAAGGCAAAATTTCTTCACAAAATATGTTTATGCTTCAGCATTAAAACCTTCAACTGGTAAAACTATGCAGACTTGGTGTTTATTTATTATTCGTTGAACATCTTTAGCCTTCCACAAACTAAAACTGGCAGTCCCTTCATCTCATTAGTTTGTTTTGCTCATATTTTTTATCATTTTATCTTTTGGGGCAACCAAAATCTGGGATTTGGGATTACAAGTCCAAAATGAAATCTTTTCAGACCACCAATTTTCACTTCATTATCGGCAACATTTGTCAATGCTTTTCACAGCCAAAATCTGCCATGAAAGAAACATCAATCTTCCAACAACATAACAATGACTACTACACACCAGGAGATGTTGGCTCATCTAAAAGGAGAATTGTTGAGAGGAGTATTTAGGAATTTATCAGCTAAAACAAATAGAAACATCTGTTGGGTCAATAGAAATTCCCTCTTCATCCATGTTAGTGTCATTGATTTATTTTAACTTGAATCAAAAATAAATTGAAAAAAATTCTAAAAACTCAAATTGTTCATCACCTTCAATAAAACTAATACTTTTCTGATTGTTCACAGAATGTCTGACAGCCACTAAAAAGGGGCTATTTGCAGCATCTTAAACTTATATTTGGCAATATGGAGTTTATTTTTTTTCTTCCGCTCTCAACTAGTTTCTGGCAGAGCTGTAACTATGATTGGGCAGTGTTGGACCATGCTAATAGAAAGTGGCTGCATGCCCGCTTTGGCTCCATGTCACATATCGACAGAGCAGAGGACACTTTTTTTCAAATTCTTGCTGCAGGACTTCTTCTGGCAGAAAGAATTAACTTTTTGAGCCAGACATGCATACACGCACATGCAAACACTAACGCAACATCTTCCCATCCACACTCTTCCTCACCCCCCTTCACACACACACACTCACACACAAGCATACAAACATTTGTATGAGCAAAGTGACTCCAAAAATGTGTGAGCAGAAAGAACAAATGAGACACAGACTTCATGGGGGTGGGTGGTTTAGGTGTGAACATGTAAATGACAGGCGTATGGGCAAGAATAACCAGCCAGCATGTCCCTCTGTTTTCTTCTTCCGTCATCCTCATGAATAAAAGATTGACAAGGCTGCCTTACACGCATGCAGATTGATTTAGTCAAATTGCATGTGAGAGATGATGTACCTAATTTAGACCTTTTCTATTCTTCATTCAGTCTGTCACATGATGGGGACCATCTACCACCCACCCACTCCCCAACACGCACACACACTGCATCACAGATTACCCTCCATTTTTATTGCCTTTCTCACTCTCACCTTTTGTTTTATGTGTTTTTCTGTGGTTGTTTACTTATATGTTTGAGGGATAGGCAATTCTGGTACTCATGGGCTGGTGTCATGCATGCTTGAACACACTGGATATCAATGAATTGGTCATTAGCAGGCTCCTGCAGACCTAGGTGAAAGGCTGAGGAGAAAACTAAACTATTTAAATCTGGTTTAGAGGTTAGAGCGTGGACCTTTCTAAAGTAGACAAGGTCCTTAACTGCCCACCTCTGCTTTAACTGCTCTAATCCAGATATGTTTTACTTAAGGCACATTTCTGTGCACTTACCGCAGTTCTTGTGCAAAAGCTTACCTTTACTCTTTAATGTCGTGGAGGCCTCTTCAATATTTTTTTGTATGTTGTTAAACTTGACAGACAATCATGAGAATCCAAATTAAACAATAACCACCTCTAAATGTCACATTAGACTACATCATCTGAATCTGAGCTCTTTATGCAAAAAAACAACCTAAATTGAAAACTTGAAGAAGGTATAAATTGACCAAATTGTCCACTGTGAAAGACTTGTGGAACTCTTGTGGAGATTCTGTCATTCATCAAACCTCTTTTTCTTTCTGCAATGCAAAGAATTATCTGCAAGGTTATAAAATGTCACATACTGAAGCTCAGAGACAAACAATCAATATAGTATAAACCAAAATTTCCTCCAAAGTGGAAAGTGACATTTTTATAATTTGACTAGAGACAAAACTTTGCACCCACGTGAAAAAGCACAGATGTGGCACATGTTTCATCCTCCTGGCAGAAGTCACATCTTTCTAACAGACAGTTGCATGCCAGCACTCTCAAACTATTTTCTATTTTGGTTCATTGAAAGCTAATGAAGTGGTTTAAGCAGGATCTTCCTCGCTGAGATGCCTCCTCTCCAGTGCATATGCCTTACAGAATTTAAAGGTCATTCCAGGTGATGAAAAGTTCTTGCTGTGTTTATATGCAATTGACAGATATATATTTGTCCTATCTTTTTTAGAGATGTTGACCAGTGATGAAATGGTGAAACTGATGAAAATGTTTAAAATATATATTTTTATTCAGTGGCTGAAGATGCTCATTTTTTAAATACACCAAAAACAGCCAAACTTTAATGTTAATCTTTTTCAACAATAAAGGTTTAAAATTTAGCACTATCTTAACCTACATCCTAACCTATACCCTATCTTGTGATACACATATATACAAGACACAAATAGTCATTTAATTTAGAAACATGTTTGTTTGATATTGTTATTGTACTACCATTGTTTTGGTTTATGTACGTTTGCAGTGATTACTTTGTTAGACGCACCAAATATCATGGTAGGAGAGCAATCAACCTTCAATCTATTAACTATAGATAACAACAATATTTGCTTTATTTTTCCCAATACTCAGGAAGAAGTTGAAGGTATAACTGTAACTTATAAAATTATCTCATTTACTTGTTCATATTTTGTCTTGTTACAACAACAAACTTTTCAGTGTTTTTTAAGATTTTATGTAATAGACTACTGCAATGTAGAATCCATGTTTCTAAATTAATCCCAGCACAACCAACTGTCCTAAAAAGTTACTTAATTAGTAAGAAGAATCCACATATGTGTGATTCAATCTCAGTATAAAAACATATGTTCTGTGAAGGCCTCATAGGTTTGTTGGTGAATAATCAACATTGGGAAGACCAAGAAACTATTATGGAAAATATATATGTTTGTACAAAGATGAGAGGATTCCTTCTGCAGTTCAACAGTAGTTTTAATTTGACTTGTGTTATAAACAAGGAGACAGCATACAAAGAGCATTGCATAAGGTGATCTGCTCCCCCAAGACTAAACATCCATTATATGCTGATTGATAATCAAAGACTATCTTCTGCAGAACCTCCCACCCAGCCTCGCTGTCTGGCCCAAGAAGGCTAACCATTAGAACAGAACGTGGGGCAACCTCGTAGGTCAGAGGGATCAGTTTCACTGGACCAGAGGGTGTCCCTCCTTAAAGCCTATCATGTTTGTTAAACAGGAGACACACCATACTTATTATTCCTGGTATAAAATGTCTCTATGACCTGAAATAATTTCCACGTCAGAACGCAGCAGACAGGTCAGGATAAAAGTAGTGGAGAGGTTTAAAGCAAAGTTAGGTCATAAAACAAATCCAATTCAAACAAATAAAAACATATCCCAACCTTTCATCATCGCACAGAAAACTGTTTGATCCATCATCTGAAAGGGTAAGAGTATAAAACAAACTGGAAACTTACCAAGACCTAGACTTAAAGACATATGGATAGGCAGAGTAAGGAGACTAATATTCAGAGAAGCAGTCAAGAGCCCCATAGAAATTCTGCAAGAGATCCACACCTCCTCTTAATGGGGCTCTCCAGTCTCCACCAAGCCATTTTTGAAAGAAAGTCATAGTAATTCCATTTTAAAGTCATAAAGGGGACACAGCAAACAGGTGGAGGATCTGGTCAGATGAGACCAAATTGGAACTTATAGTCCTACAAGCAAAAATCTATGAGTAACAGAAAACTAACATTGCACATCAACTTGAAAAAACCTTCCCCATAATGACAAATGGTGGTGTCCACATTGGATAAAGTAAAATCTCAGTTAATGATATAGAACTTTGTGGTTAGAATATAAAAAATAGGAGTATGAGAACTTTTGGAAGACAATATGTGTTGCTATAGCACATGTGTGCTCTATACAAGTCACAGAAACATTTAAAACCCACATACCGGTAGTTCTATAGAGCTCTGTGGTTGAATAAATCAGCCATGATCTGACATTTCCATCTAAAATCCATGAGGCAATAAATGTTTGGGAGCCCTTTTCTAGAGAGGAAGGAAAGGGTCAGGGTAGAAGAGATAAAAAGCAAGATGAAGGAAAGTTTGTGAGAAAGAAAGGAGGTGAAATAATTAAGTAAAGCAAAACATCGCTGGAGCACATAGGTAAAAAAGACAAACAGGCAAGGCAAAAAAGGCAAATTTATATGGAAGCAGCCTACTTCAAGGAGCTTATCGCTCATATGATAATCATCAGCCAATTTGATTGGCTGGCAGATAGAAGGTCAAGAAGGCGGCTACTCATAATTGCGCCTCCCAGCTCGGCCCAACTGAGCCGTTTAAGGCACACAGGTATCGTTTGCATCTGTGTGGGTGTGTGTGTGTGTGTGTGTGTGTGTGTGTGTGTGTGTGTGTGTGTGTGTGTGTGTGTGTGTGTGTGTGTGTCTGTGTGTGTGTGGGTGTGGGGGGGGGGGGGGTGTGTGTGTGTGTGTGTGTGTGTGTGTGTGTGTGTGTGTGTGTGTGGCAGTAGACATCTGTCTTCATAAGGACTTGTTTGAATTTTAGACTTTGAAACCGGAGTACTGAGACTCCTTCCACTTTTGTGTTTGCAAGTTAAAGAAAAAATATGTATTTAGGCCTGAAGTGAAATTTATTAGATTCAGATTAAGGCCAAATAAAACTGGGTAGCATTGTGGGAAAGATTTGCACAAGTATAAATATAGAAAGAAATCTGGGTATGAGAGAGTGGCATAGATGCAGTTGATGGATCAAAGAAAATAAATCTAGTATGAGCAATACAGGGCATAAGGGTAAAGATCACCTGACAGAAAGGATGACATATCAACACAATCCGTATTACCAATTGATACCATTCATATTTGGGCTAGCAAAAGACCAAGAGATTACACTGTACACTGCATGTGGAGCAGTGACCCAATATTAGAAATTGTAGGAAAATAAGACACACCCACACAAGCCGTGGATACTCTAAGTTCACAACTTCACAGAGGGCAGTTTCTTTTCTGCACCAAGCATTACACAACGCCACATCATCTCTGCTTACCTTTTACTGCCTGTTTACACCTTCTCATCTCATCCCCCACAGCATTTTCACAACTGTCATCAACTGGACTACTGAGCAAGCTATCATTGATACCAGAGTAGAGACAGCTGCATTTGATGTGGTGCCATTACAGGGAGACAGGGACTGATGAATAGAGGGAGGGGTAGCTTGTTCATCTGTGTTCATCTGTATCAGTACTGCATCACTCTAGATGACCATAGTGTGTCCATATGGTGGCGCCAAGAGTAGAGTACCAGTTTGGTGAGCGTTGTGGAGAGACAAACTGGCATTACTCTGGCCAGCAATGTTTTGGAGCCTCTGGTAGTGATTTAGAGGACCCTGAAGGCACTGTGCTAAGTAAGTAACACCATTTGTCCTTATCTTTTGCCCCTCTTCAGACAGAAAGTTTGGTATAGCTCACAGTTTGCATTAAGTTTGTCATGCTTCCCTGTTTGCTCCCTCTCCTCATCATTGTCTTCACCTGTCTCTCCAATCATCCACGCCTGATCCTCCTTTCCTCATGTGTTTATAACCCGTTACTTCCCCTCACTCAGCGCCGGATCATTATCGTTGTCTCCATGGTGTGTTGTCCTGCTGTTATCCTGTCCTGCTGGTCCGATGTCCTGTCTCTCTGTTCCTGCCGTCACCATCATCATTACTCCACCAGCAACACCTTAAATGAATATCCTTCACCTTCTACTGGTGTTTGCGTTTGGGTCCGTGCACCACACCACAACTCCTGACAAAGTTGAGGTCCTCTCATGTCTAGCCAGATAACTTGAATTTTCACCAATCAAAAACACCAAATAAACTCTGAGTGCTAATCTGCTGACATCAGACATGGTATGACTTGCCACTGCAGAGAATATAACAGTTACAAGTAGCCTATAATTACTCCATTCTGCACCATATCACTGCTTTTATCCAGATCCTAGGGGGTCCCATCTTTGCACAGATACAAAACCAGCAGTGTGTCCATACCACCAACTCCTAATCCATTCAATCTGATATAGTGATCATTACTAAACAGTCACAAATGGTAAATGGACTGAATTTATGTAGTGCTTTTCTATTCATACTGACCACTCAAAGCCCTTTACACTGGAGCCACATTCACCCATTTCCACTCACAAACACACAGACATTCATACACAGATTCGGAGTGCTGTATGCAACTTTGGGTTAAGTGCCTTGCCCAGGGGCACATTGACATGTGACAGGAGAGAGCTAGAATTGAACCTAGGACCCTCCAGTTGCAGGGCAACTATTCTACCTACTGAACCACAGTTGGCCCACAAGATTTATCAACACATCCAGTTTCAACATGACTGCCTCATCGCAAAAGTTTGTAAAGGTTGGAGTTGCACTTTTAGAGAATATAGCAGATAATTTGCCATTTTGCTTTTTACAAAGACACAAAGTCCTTATTTTTTACTTGAAGAAGTTGAAGCCCTGTTGTTCTTTTCTTGTAAAGATAAGGCAGAAAACAGAGGGAGAGGAGTTTATGTGAAATTTTCTGTTGTAGAAATGATTGTCTTGAACAACAATTTTCAAATGGAAGACAGCAGGCGTTTACCTATTGGCAAAATTAGACATCTCAGGAATAGGTTTTGGTCTGTGAAAAGGTTTTTTTTTTCACATGTTTTGCTCTGAAAAGAGAAATACAATTGTTATAAAAACAATGTTCTAAAAAGCAGGGAAAAAATTACATGGTATTGAAAAAATATATAGCCACTCCTCTGTGCTTTAACAAAAAAAATAACAGACACAAGATGAGAAGGTATGCTATATTATTAGAAACTGACTGATGGAGTGCAGAAAGGGGACATGAGTTTTCTGTCTGCTCCCAGTTTGATGGAATTGTTTTTAACTGAAAGAAGCTTTTGACTGACACAAAAGCTTGATGCTGCCCTCAAGTCTCCAATAACTCCAACAAGTTATTTAAAGCACTTCGAGAACGAAATGGCACAAATGGCCCTGTGAGTGTCTGTCTATCTCTGAATGTGTTTATATATATATATATATATATATATATATATATATATATATATATATATATATATATATATATATATATGTATATGTGTGTGTGTGTGGTGTGTGTCCTAGTTTAGCTATCTTATTTAGTACCTTCTCTGGCATATTCGCTAACCTTCTGAAGACCGATGGACCTTGTAGGGACCAAAGCCCGGTCCTAATATGGACCCCCTTTTTTAGGGTTAGGGGTTAGGTTTAGAGGTATGGTGTGAATTATGTTTTGGTTAAGGTTAGGAATAAACTGGTAATGGTTAGGGTAAGGGTTTGGGTTAGGCATAAATGCAGCTATTAAAATGAATGGAAGTCAATATTTATGTCTGTGTCCCCAAAAGGGACACAGACATAAATATTTTTTTTACTTATTTTGTTATAGCTCTCCATGGCTCCCTTATTTGCAACTTCTGTATTTTCTCAGTATTTTTTTAATCATGCGCTCCCACCGTTTTTACTACTTTTCTCGCTCTCTTCTACACATATTGTGGACAGTTATCTCCATCTAGTGGCAAATTTGGTGAAAAGCAGTTTTCAGCCTAATTTTCAAACAACTTCCACTCAGTTTGTTAAGTATAATACACAGTACAGTTTTTGATATACTATTTCAAATGCCTTGAAGTGAAAAAAAAGATTACATTATTTACATTTAGCTTTTTAGTATTCATGAGGTTTATATTCTTAAAACATTAATGTTGTTTAAGACACATTTGCAGCATTAACCATGATATGCAAAAACATTTTTAAGCAGTAAATGCACATGTTGGATACAGCACAGAAGTAAGTACTAACATCCCTTGAGCCTTCTCAGTGCTTTTCACCATTTTGACTCATTACAACTTAAAAATGTAATGTATTTTGTTTGGATTTTATGTGATAGAGTAACACAAAGCAGAACATAAAGTGGAGGCAAAATAATGCACGGTTTAAAATTTTTTAGAAATCGAACTCTTAAAAGTGTGTCAAACATTTTTGCTTTTAGAAAACATCTAATTAGAGGTCTCCCTCAAACACAGCAGACATGCCAGGCACAGAGTTGTAGAGAAGTAAAAACCAGGGTGAGGTTATAAAACAAATTCCCAATAATTAAACAAATCTATGAAGACATGGCTTCCAACCTAAGCTACCATTCTATCCAAGGCGATTTTTGATTAGTGATGTAGTCAAGAGGTACACGGTGGAGTTCCACTAAACATGCGTAAAAGGTGTTTGGTCATTTGCAAAAAATTAGTTATTTTACCTCCTAACATGCAAAATACCATTTTAGGAGGTAAACTAACACCTTAAAATCACCATCCCCACAATGAAACACAGTGGTATCATGGTGTGGGAGTGCTTTGCTTCTGCAGGGGCAGATAATCTGTTGTGAAGATAGATGGAGATAAATACAGGGCAATTTTGCAATAAAACCAGTTACACGCTATAAAAAGACTAAAGGCTAGGGTGGAGGTTCACCTTCCAGCAGGACAACAACCCTCAGCCAGAGTTACTAAGGAAAGATTTAGATAAAAGCAAATTCAGTCAAAGTAATGTCTGTGGCAAAACTTTGAAATTGATATCCAGAGACAGCCAAAAGGCAATCTAACTGAGCTTTAGCCATTTTGCAAAGAGATATGGACAAGCATTTCGGTCTTTGGATTTCAACAGCTGGTAGAGTCAAACAAAAAAAATCTGTAATTAAAGTGAAAATTGGTACTACATTGTTTTGACTTTAAGAAAACTGCATCTTACTTATTTTTATTTGCAGGAAATAAATAAACGTCCTTTTTCATCCATTTTTAAAATCGTGTCGCCATTATTATGCATATTATTTATGGGGGAAAACTATATGTGCATCACTATTTTTGCAAGGTACTATAACTCACCTGATGGCTTTTCCACCATAAAATTGTAGTGACTTTCAGGCAATATGTAAAGTATTAGTATTTCTTAAGTATTTCCTGCTTTAATATGTGAAGATGTTTGCCATGAGAGAGGCCTAACACAAAGAGACACAAAATGTAAACTATTAAGCAATAACATGTCCTACCTGACCTATTACATTCATGTGAGTCATGTCAGGTAAAACTTTACAACAGACATGACGTGAGGGTTTTGGTTTCTGTGGTATGTGTGCTAAGGCAAAACAAAGGCATGAAAAGCTGGTCCTTTCACATGTTATAAACAGTGGAATGGCATATCAGCGAAGAAGGCAAGGCTTTTACTGTTTGTTGACAATCATTAGGGACCTAAAGGCCAAAAACAGCAATAAACACGAAGCTTTCTTTAGGCATGGAATTTTAAAATATCCAGTCTAGGGATTATTATTTATTTGGTGTGATCCAAATAAATTGAATTTTAAATGCTTTAAATTTAAAATTAAAAGGCAAGGCAAAAAAGACAATGAGCCATCCTATTTTTAGTCTGCTTCAAGTGGAGATGCAAATACAGTATAGCTCAAGTGTATTTATTGTAAATCATGGTGCTTAAAGGACTCTACATTGTGCTTTTTTAGCATCTTTCTCTTGGTCTTCTCTTCCTAACTTCCCTTTCTTCCACCACCCCACCCTTGTTTTCTTTGCTTGCGTTTCTCTCAGTTCCTCTTACTCTTTATTTCTCTTGTGCTTTCGTTTCCACTCTCTCTGTCTGTCTGTCTCTCTTTCTTGCTCTCCCTGTGTTTCCCTTTTCTCCCTTGGCCACCTCTGTCTGCCATGAGCAACCGGCTGTGGTGCTTTTAGAACCACCGTGGGGATAAGTGGTGGAGCAGAACAGACTCTGCTGTCCCAATAGGAGTGTGTGTGTTTGTCACCTGAATGCCCCAGGACCATTCAATTCATCCCAGTGTGTGGGAGGTTTTATATGCCTGTGTCAGGTGCTTGCCAATGGGCTTTTGCTAAAGATAAAAACACATGTCTGCCTGGCAGCAGACATGTGAATCTGTCTGTCTTCCTGTCCAACCTGCCATCTTATTGCTGTCTTTACTTTAGCATTAATGCTGCAAACATTTGGCTCGATGTGTTGTAGGAATATGAACTCTGAACAGCAATATCCACTTCTTGTTGAAAATTGGAGAGCAGTTTAGTTTTTATAGTTTCATATTGACCTTGATAAGGCAATCAGAAGGGTCAAACAAATCAGGTGGAAGAATTTTGTTTTTACTTTTCCTTTAATGTGCTGGATAAAACCCACTGCTGACCAAAAAGCAACACAAATCCCCTTAACCTTTTTAAAAATGTACTGTAAACATAACAGAAGAAAGCATAACCAGAAAATCCTGAAGGATGAATGTTCGGCCATATTTTAAGGACTAACTTTATGGCCAAACACACCTGGGTAATCCTCTCTACACTCAAAACAAGGCAAGAAAATTGAGATTTTAGACTGGCCTAGTCTAAATTTGGACTTACATCTATTGAGATGCTGGGTTATGTTCCTGCAATATGGCTAAATTGCAAAATAATTCTTGAAAGATGAGTTGGTGAAATTCCTCCAGAGAGACATAAAAGAGGCATTGCCAGTTACTGCAAACACTTGATGGCAGTCGTTAACACTAGGGTGCAAGCATGTATTTTTGTAATTACTCAGGTTGTCTTTTTGTCTTTCTGTTCAATGCATCACGGTCTGAAACACTAAAGTGTGACCAAAAGCAAAACCAGAAGGAATTCATGTTTGAGCACACGAAAAACTCCAGGTTTTATTAAAATCTATAAAAATGTGTTTTGGTAATTTTATTAAACAATGACATCTATTTATTTAATGTGTTCTCCAAATGCAATATATGTTATCCTGTTTAAGCCACAAAAATCAAACTTTTTACACTTTTTGTCACTTGCTTTTTATATTTGAGATCCAAATATCTCAACTTCCCCTTTGCAGGACTCATCTTACACTGTTAAAATTCCCATGAAACAGTCAGTTTATTTTATCCTGCCAAATAACAAAAAAATAGACATTAGCTCCTGGTTTCAGTATGAGAAGAACACAGTTGTTTATAAGTACACATTAAGGTCAGGGGAACTCAGTAGTTCCAGCCCAAGATGATCACTGATGGCAAAACTTGTTTTCTAACCATTTCTTTTCATACAAAGAAAACATTCAACTATTTGAACTAAATGTGCAAGATTAAATTCTATATATGTCTAAAAAAGAGAACAAAGAAAATAATACACATATAAAATAAGTAAGTAAACTTTATTTATATAGCACATTTTACAGGTAGGGCTGCACAGTGGTCCAGTTGGTAGCACTGTTGCCTTGCAGCAAGAAGGTCCTGGGTTCAAATCCCAGCCTGGGGTCTTTCTGCATGGAGTTTGCATGTTCTCCCTGTGTATGCATGGGTTCTCTCCAGGTACTACGGCTTCCTCCCAGTCCAGTCCAAAAAGTCACTTTCACTTGTGTGCGTGTATGGTTGTTTGTCCTGTATGTCTCTGTGTTGCCCTGCGATGGACTGGCGAGCTGTCCAGGGTGTACACTGCCCCTTGACCGCTGGAGATAGGCACCAGCCCTGCAACCCTGGATTAAGATGGATGGGTACAGAAAATGGATGGATGGATTTTACAGGTAACACCTCCCCACACACAGTGTTTTACATTAAAAACAAACACAAAAAACTCGCACAGGATTAAAATAGTTAAAAGCCACTCTGAATAAATTACTCTTCAACTGCTTCTTAGAAGGATCAACAAAATCAAGACAGCACCACGATGGAGACAAAGCATTCCACCATCTGGGTGCCACCACTCTTAACGATTGATCCCCTCTGGTCTTATTAAAAACAAAAAGTTTTTGTTATAATCTCAACAAAACATTTTTATTATTATTTTTAATATTGTTATTATTATTATTATTATTATTGTTGTTTTTGTTGTATTGTATGCGCCTGCATGTAGAACTTCCTTGATCACGGAATGTATACTCGTTTATTTGTTGTATATTTAGAGAGCTAACATCTACCGAAGTCAAATTCCTTGTGTATGCAAATATACTGGGCCAATAAAAGCTGATAAATCTATTGGTTTCACATAGTTAATATTTGTTACTAAACTGCTTCAGGTCTAAAGCGAAAATCTGCTTTCAGGATGTGTTTGTTTTTCTCCCATGTTAGTACTTTATGGTCATTTGTGCAATATCCACCCACTCCAGTTTCAGTGGGTGTTTCCTGGTTAGGTCGGTGGTTTGCTTATCGATGTGAACTTTTTCTGTGAAAACGTTTCCCTCCTTGTGGCTTTGTCATTTTAGATACAAAACTTGTAGTCACCAAAATCTTGTAGTTTTTTGTGCATGTAATTTTGATTTAGGAGGAAAATGTTGGCAGACCTACAGAACCCCCTGCAATCATTTCACTCTTGGTAAAAATATGTACAGATTCTTAAAGTAAATTCAGGTTTTATCGTAATTGATTTTGTGATCCAATTTGAGTGCATTCATTCAGTAGAATAAACACTCCATATTAATAAAGATTTGCATTTGTTTTGTCATATATCTATTTTTTCAAGAACACATGTGCAAGACATATTGGCAACCCTGGTATTAATACCTCAACCAACCTTCTTGTGCTGATAGGATACCAATTAGTCTTAACTATTAACATTTTATGGAGTTGCTTCAAACAGAGAGAGGAATTTTTGAATATTCCTCTTTGGAATCTTTCTAAATCATCCAGAGTCCAGCATATTCTCTTATGCTCAATTCTCTTTAGTTCACCTTGTAGGTTTACTATAGGATTCAGATATGTGGACTTAGATATGGCTTCAAGAAAGATTGATTTCGCTGTTGCTTTGGTTTTGGATCACTATTCTGCTGAAAACTCAGTGAAAACCCATTGTTAGTTTCCATCTTGATGCAAATCCTCAGGCTCTTATGACTTTTGTGTGTATGGGTTTCATTTGCATAAAAACCACACCTACACACGCGCACACACACACACACACACACACACACACACACACACACACACACACATATATATATATATATATATATATATATATATATATATATATATATATATATATATATATATATATATATCATATTCCCACCATATTTTAGGTTTCGTTTTATCTTTGTATCATTCAGTTACTACCCTTACCAAAACAAAGTTTGATTAGCCAACTCTGACTTGAAATCCCTTTTTGTAAATGAAATCTGGAATTTTGGTTGCTTTCTACAGGCACATCTTTGTGTCTTTAAATTAGGTGGCACCAAACAAACTATTTGGTTAATGCAGGTTTAGGATTTTGTCACTTTATCCCACAGCCAATTTTCTGATTTAACCCCTCCTTCCAATGAGGTTCTTCCATATGTTTTTGATAGCGGCTGATACGTTGATTCTTTGATGTTTGGACTCCTCCGAATTCCCACTGCCTCCAAACGCACCGTGCAGTATGGTGGGAGAGGCAGGTTTGTTGACTAAAGTTGTGGAGCTCAGGATAGCAGGAGCAGTAGCTGTCCGTAGCTAGCAATGTATCATAGTTCGAGCTGCCTAGTCGGAAATATTTCAGTTATGTAGTTACATGTACGAGTCTGATGGCAAAGAAAAGTCGTGCGACCCGGGCAGTTTATAAACAAGCCCGATGTTGGTTAGCATTAGCTTAAATTGGAAGATTGACGAGATAAACGTCCGAAGTTCCCCCTGTTGGAGTGAGATGGCTAAAGCTAGACTGACCAGAGGTAGCTGTAGCCAGCTGTAGTCAGCTGGCGAGCCGTGAGAGACATGGAATTGTTGATGTTTCTACAAAGATTTAGACCGTAAATAAATCAGCGAGTTTTTTGTTTGTTTTCGGCGACCGACAACAGACAGCAGCGGTATATCGGCGCTGCTTGTGGAGCTCTCTGGTCCAGGCTTCGCTGCTGGCCTTGGAAGTTAGCAGACGGCTAATAGCTGCACGTCCGGCTATCCACCAGGGTAAGTGTACACTCACTTATAAATATTAACGTGGCAGCTTTTTGGGGGGTGTTCATTCTTAAAGATGTATAACACTTAATTACAGCTGTAATTAATGATGATATTTAATGAAAATTAAGTATTCCAGTAACATTTATCGGTGGTTGAATGGGCTTGTTAGCGACCCCTTTGGGAGTCAGTTTTAGCAACAGCTAACTGCAAAAATAACGGCTTTTATACGTTTTAAGGGATGTTTTTATTTAGTTTGTCGTCCGTTTAGGGTTATTGTCGTTTTGGAGACTATTTATTTTATAACATATTTATGTTATATATTTATATCATAACAGATATTTATTTTAAGTATTAAAGAGATAGTATACTTCTCTTCTAACAATAGTTCCAGATTTAAAACAAATATTAAGCTAATAATCTATCAGTGACTGAAAAAAAGTTTGTTTCTAAGGTTGTTTAGGCATATTGTGTCTCTCTGATATGTTGTGACTGAAATGCATCACTGCATTGACAATACAGAGGCATTTTATGTAGGCTGCATAATATCATTGAAGCGGTTGTTTTGGGAAAATATTTGGTATCTGAATGTCATACATTATCAGAACTGTGATCCTGAACTTATATCTTTAAAAAAAAAAAAGTTGTCATAACTGAAAAAGAAAAAGTTGAATCGTTTTGAATGTTCTTTTCTTTTTATTTATTATATAAATTAACTAAGATCAGATTTACACAAATTGATTCACTTTCGAGGATATTTAGAGTTTAAATTTGCAATACTGGTCCTTTTTATTATTTGTAGTGTTTTATTAGGTAGTTATGCCTGGTGTATGGTATGCTTTTGGTCAGTCCTTAGAAGAAAAGCAGCATTTACTGGATTATCTGATGCATTATTTACCATATCCTCTTTTTAAATGTCTTCGGAAAATGCAATTCTAGTAAGTCGAATCTTAAGACTTGTGAGGCGCATATGGGCATGCTTATTACTTTTAGTGGCCGGTTTTTATAAAGAAACATGTAGCGTCTTCACTCTAACCCACAAAAGATTTCTTCACATTTCCTCTTATTTGTAATATATTTTATGTTTTGTTCCCTGTCGCTGACATTTACATTATGAAGGATTATTTTCTAGGAACTGCAAATGGGAACAGTAACTATTCTGTGATGGGAGAGGGGATTCTGCACGAGACTGTTTCCACATTTTCCCAAAAACCTCCAATATTAAAGTATTAAAGAAGGGGTTCGGAATGAAATGTGAAGGTCCTTCAGCAGAAGTAAAAATGCAGACAGGAGCTCCGTTCTAAAGACTTTGGGTGTGCAGTAGATGTAAAATATGTAAACAGTGATACATTTTTTTTTTCTCAGTCTTGCGTTATGAGCAGCAGCATTTAATTATCCAGCAAATTTGAAGCAAAGTCAGATGTTACTCAATAAGTGTACGTCAGTCTTAGTTTTAACCCTCTGTTGTGGGAGGTTTATTTCCCACACATGTTGAGTACAATCTTGTAAAAAAAAAAAAAAATCTATTAAGAATTTTACAAAATGATAAAATGGTGGGATAAAAATCTTCATGCTTCACTTAGAAAAGAAACGCATGACTACGTTTCATAACTGTCACTCATGGAATTAGATTTAAAGATTTTATAACCGTTTTCTCGACAATGGTTCCTCTGTGCTGCAGCTTTATGCAACATTTTCCTGCACTGCAATGTCTCATACCATGTACCCTCATCATGCTATTAAATTTATATCCAGGCCAAGCGGCAGCTATCAGTCCCATCTCATTTTCTTTTCTGTCACCGTTTAGTTGAATGTTGCTGATGGCGTCCCCGCCGGCCATGGACACTATGGGTGACTCGTGCCCCACGGTGCACCAAAACGGGACCGCCCATCGAGAATCTTCAGACACAAGACAAGCTGCCCCTGTTCTGAGGCTTCATGTCTACCACAACAGCTATGGAGAAGGCGACAGAAGCTTTCTCAGCTACCCACCTGGGGACTATGTGGCTGAGGAGCTGTGTATAGATGCAGCCAAGGCGTGCTGTGAGTACTCCAAACTGATTTTTTTAACTTTCAGCACATTAAATAACTTTTCTTGCTCAGATATTGGTGTTTTTTTTTAACTCTGTTGAAGTGTGTACAAAAAAATATAAGCTTAGGTTTTGTTTTGGTTTTCTTGTAGAGGTGCGATCTGTGAGTCATTTCAAATGTGGCACTGCTTCTCCACTGCAGGGCTGTTTGGGGACAGGGACTAGATTTACCTGCATCTCATGTGTTTAAGGGTAAACCAAAACACACCTGACATTTTAGATCATCTTTATTGACCCTTTTTTCACCTGTACTGGCATTTAAAACAAATAGTTTTCTTCTGCATGTCTTGAGGCATATTCCGGCTAATTGCCTCAAAGCGCCTCATTGAAAAGCACAACAGATTGCATCGCTACAAAACTTGTAGTCTGTTTGATTATTTTATGTTGCATCATACGCTGTAGTGCAAACTTACAAATAATTGTTGCTGTTTCTGTTTGTTTTTTAAATCTCCAGGCATATCCCCCATGTACTACAACCTTTTTAGCCTTTTTCGAGAGAGAGACAACTTGTGGTTTTCTCCTAACCACATCTTCCGGCTTGATGAATCTGCCTCTGAAGAGCTGTTGTTCAGAATACGGTAGCGGGCTTGATTCACATTTTGTTGTCTGTATAATATTTTTTCACCCCATATTCCCTGAAATATTATAGGGACCTTTTGTGTTCTTGCTCACCGCAGGTACTACTTCCCTGGCTGGTACAGCAATGGTGCATCGCGAGCATATCGATATGGGGTTAAAAAAGGGTCAGAAAGTCCCGTCCTTGATGATTATGTAATGTCCTACCTCTTCTCTCAGGTAACTGCCTCTGTGTAAGCCTTTATGTTACTTTAGCTGTTAAAATTGTGCTTAAAAAAATGTATGCAGAAGCTTGGAAAGTTTGCTCTACACTCCAGTATTGTAGATGCGTCTTTGAAAAATAAGCAAAACTAATTATTCAAAATGTCAGTGGTTACAATAGTTGCTTCACAGCTTTACATTTAATTTAGCAGATTAGTATCCAGCTAGTACAGCTCAAACCTTTTGCTGAAGCATTCTACCTTGTAACAACTCTTGTTGACTTAGACTAAGGAACCCCCGTTTCTACAATAACTGTTGGTACATGGAAATGGAAATGCACTTTAGTTGGCACAAAAGCAGAGCGTATTGTTGCAGTCGAATCTCAAATGTTTTGGTGTGCCCCAAGCTTCCTCTGTGTGGCCATTGTCCAAATTTGTCATTGGTTCCTGTATTTGTTTGCGACAATTAAGACGTTTAGTTCATACAGGAATCGTGCACATAGGGTTCCTTCCGGTAAGGGTCAGTAAAAGATGGAGCAAAGCAGGAAACTTCTCAAGGCTTGATGTTACACACATCAAAAGTAATGTTGCGTTGGCGTTGAGTGAGACTTTGTAAAATAGATAAAACCCTTTATGCACACGTTGCCTAAAAATATAGATTAAGTTATTATAGATTGCAGCTGTCGGAACAAACATATTTTTGACTGCGTGGATACACTTTGTATCGGGTTAAAAGTTATTTTCTGGAATTTGGAGATTAACAGGACTGTAGTGGTTAGTACCAATTTCCTGTTTGTTTGAAAGCTGACTTGTAGGATCTGATTCTCTGGTGATGACACCTGCGGACTCATTTGTTTTAATTCAACAAGTTTCTATAATTTATTTATCTTGATAAAAAAAAAATCCTCCATTAAGATTCAAATCTCCTATTCAAGAGAGATCTAGGCATAAAGACAAATATAACAAACATTAACCATAAAAGAAACGATGTTCTCTGACAGAAGTAATAGTTTTGTGCATCATTAAGGAGGCTACAGAGAGAAGAAAATGTTAGTTTTTTAGCTTTGATACAGTTAATGAAAGGGGGTGGTGGCATTGCAAGATTGGCAGATTTTGATCACTGGCTTATTGAATAATAGTACTAGAAGTGCAACAGTTGTCCTGTAGCTGGTGGTAAACTGCTAGTAATTGATTAAATATCTAAAAGTCAAAGGGTATTTAACATTTTCTGTTTATTTTGAACCTTTAAAAAAAAAAACATTTCATTGACCGCTAAAGTGATAAAGCCTCATCTTTGGCTATTTCTTTACTGAAAACAGAGGTGTACAGGATCTCAGTGTTACTATAGATGAAGACAGTTATTAAAATCCATTTCGCTTTTTGATTATAGGCTGAATGACTGTTCAGACTTTACAAACCTCCAGAATATCAGATCAGTTCGGTTGGACATGGGGGTAAAAAACAGTTGAGTGTGGTTTCTCTTCACATGTCTGTGAAGTATGCAAAAACCTGGATGTTTTTCTGTGTGCAGAATGAGCACTACGTGAAAAGTCTTCCCTTTTTACCTGTCGCCCAGAGTCTCTGACTGCAGCTAAAACTAAAGTCAAATAAAATGCAGCCTTGATGCATGCTGTTCAGAACGGGCATCTTTGTCTGTTTAGCTTGTTACCACCTTGTCAGATGCTTCTAAGTTGAGGGTTTGCTTATACTTTGCATTTCTGGCAAAATATTAACAGTGAGGCTTTTTGCCTGAAGCAGTGCAGCTATTGACAAATGAACTGAGAACGGTTTCCCACCAGAGTGGGTTTGTCCACTCTGGTTCAGTATGAGAAGGTGAAATTCTAAACAGGCAAACTGTGTTCTGCCTGAAAGCAAGAGTCTCAGTTCACTTGGAGGTGAGAGTTTGGTGCATTTTGCTGACAGCGTGAAAGCTAGCTGACAATCCATCAAACCAAATGGAGGAAGTGACATCTTTTTTACATATGATTCGTCACGACATGTGTGATCTTTAAACTTACATCTTTAAAATCCTTAACCACAGCAACTTGCTCCATTCCTTCATGTCTGCATTTATCTCGTGTATACAGAGCAACGTCGCAGCTCAGTGCTTTACCTATGATAAGCCGTTTACCATTTAAAAGTCATGGAGGATCTTTAAACCAATTATACATAAATCAATTCTTCTTGGTAAAAAGGAACATTTAACATATTCACAACATCTTAAATGTCAGTCTACATTGGACAAACCGTTTTCAGTTATGTGTATTTCTGGAAAGAATAAATTTCTACAAGGAGAAACTTATTTCTACGATTCAAATAGGAACCAAAGATGGGTGCGTTTTTTTGATTAAACATTAGTGGGTTTAAAAAAAACAATTTTACAGCAGCAGTTGAACTCCTTCTGTCTATATATCGCTTGTGATTAATCTGTACACCGTGATTATGATGCAATTTTTAAAATATGTTTGCATCTCTGTTTATATTATTGTACATCTCCATGGAGAATCAACAAAAATGTCTCTTAAAAATACAGCGTTGTGTGTTGGTTTGGAGCCATGCAACCATTTCAGTTTTAAGCATTACCATTAACATGTATGTCGAATGGCCTTGAAAAGTAGATAGAGATGTTCTCATATAAATCATCAGCAGACTGAAGCAAACAACCAAAAAAAGAAACAACAACATATCAATGCTTGGTTTGCAACAAAATATCTGTATAGTTTGGGTCAAACCCCAACTGCATGAACTGATGGAGTTTGTGGAGTTGTGCTTATCAATATCTGTAATGAAAAAGGAAATAGATTTTTGTTGTACTCAGTTGATCTCAATTTGCTGCTTGAATATTTGTCATTGTCTCTTAGGGTAAAATACAGCTATAATGTGCAAAACAAAAAATATCCATATTGCAATAAAAAAAACAGGGCTGTTGGTCAAATGTAAATGTTCAATAAAGAGACTAAAGTTGATCTTCTCATGAGCTGGATTATGTGGATTTAAGTCTGTGGAAAGCCACCGTTAGGGCTGCACGATTAACCTTTATTGCATCGATATTGAGGTTTTAACTTCTGCGATAACCTAACCTCAGGAGGCTGAGGTTTTTTCCCCGCCCCTGACATTTGAATGACAAACCTACTCACCAATCAAAATGATTGAGTCTCGCATTCCTGGCTTGCTGACTAATCAGAAACGGTGATGAGAAACAAGCTTGTATGCATAGCAGTGTTGCCAACTTGACGACTTTGTCACTATATTTAGCGACTTTTCCGACCCCCCTGGCAACGTTTTTTTTTTCAAAAAGTGACTAGTGACAGATCTAGCGACTTTTCCATGTGTTGCTAGAGACTTTTGGCGACTTGTTCATTGTGAAAGCAAAATGTATTTCTCACTGTTCTCAGCGGGTAGCGGGAGAGGAACCTGACTGCAGATCTCTGCTGTCAGTCTCTCTCCGCTGCCGCGCTCAGGTTGACAACCGTCACGTAAAAAACGGAATCGTCCCGTATGCAGAGAAAATATTACGCGTTCCGTATTAAAGTAAGAAGGAACGCGATTTGTCCTGTATTTCAGCTAGAATGAAAAGACAAAGCTGGAGTTATTCTGTGTCTTTACGCTGCGCAGCTTCTTCTTCTTCTCTCATTCGCTCCCCTCCCTCTCCTGTTCCTCCTTCAATCATGAAACTGATCAATGATCAGCTGATCGGCTTTTCTGTCGCAGTCCCGTTTCTGTTTGTTTATCGGGGACTTTTAGCAGATAGAGGAAACCAGCGGGTGTCGCGCTAAACAACAGCAGCACGTTTAAGCTTGCTAAAGTGTCATTTGAATTGATTTAGTATTACTTTTTGGTGTTTGCTGAAGTCACAGCTGTAAAAGCTGCTGGTCATGATATCGGTTTGGATATGTGGTGAGATGGAAACATGAAGATGAAACCAGGAGATGTTCTTACTGAAATCATCAGAGCTGAACAGGTGATGGAGAAACAGGTTTACCTTTTAGGTGACATGAATGAGTTGAATGGAAGTTATGAACTGTTTCTGAGACAAATGACACCAGGATCGTTTTCTACATAGCTCTATGCAGGGGCGGCTCTAGCAAAGTTTTGCCCGCAGGCCAGGTAGGGCAATTAACAGGAAAAGGGGGGCACAAATACATACTTTTCTCATCTCATTTAAAATGTCTAGCTTTTAATAAATACTTATCTGAATCTTACAACCAATTGGATATAGTGGTCATAAATCCTTTATCATATACAGCAAATATTAAGTCTAATACAGTATCCTACTAAGCTATAGTACTTTTTCCTTCGGGAAGGTACCATCTGTGCAGTCTGCAGTTCTGTCAAAGAAAGATGTTGAATCTATTTAATTATTATAGAAAAAGAATTAATTTCTGTGCATTTGTTTTACATGTGCATTAAATTAAAGTCGATTAGGTCGATTAAGCATCATGAGGCGGAGGGTGGGGGGTGGTTCCTTTTTTTTTTTGCTGGGAGTACCCTACTGTCAGGTTACTGCATCTTATCTTGCAGAAGGCTGGATAAGGTCTTGTTTTTAATTGTTATTGTCATTTATTTTAAAATGTGTGCAATATAACAGTTTCATGTTTAGTAAATGGCAGTGGACTGCAGAAGATTTTGTTTTCTAATTGTAAATCTAATAAGAGTTCATTTTCTATTTTTCAATGGCAAAGATTCGTCAATAAAAAATAAAAAAAGCTACCTGTTTACATTATGTCTTATTATTCTTTGGTATTTAGGTTCAGGTATTTAATAATCACGAAGCATTGTACAATCTCATTACCTCAATCACTATGTAGTTTATATTAGAGATTTTTCAGGTTCAACAGCAGACAAAAGCCAGAAGAGGGCCCTGGCCACATAAATATTTTTTAGGTTATTGTATATTGTTCGCATGTGTGTCAAGTTGTACAAGACTGTGTTGTAAAAGTAACAATATATTTCATTCATAATTTTAGTTTTATGCACTTAAAAGTATTGAAAGTAAAAATCGAAAATCGCATCGCAATCGCAATATTTGTCAGAAAAACCGCAATTAGGTTTTTTGTCAAAATCGTGCACCCCTAGCTACCGTTATGATCTAAAAGTGAGAAGATGAGCACTGGGGGTTAGGGGTGTTGGGTTTATTTTGACACATTCTATGTTTGCACCTATAAAGCAAATACATGGGCTTCACTTTGGACATATGTTACCGGTTTCTGGAGGGTGTGTTGTAATTAATGCAGATTGAAACTAAATTAACTTTTAACAGTGTTTTTGGTTTCAATTGATGAACTTTGTTTCACATTAGGCATTTTTACATACCAGCATCCTGACTGAATTAATTTGAATACATTACAGTCTAATTAGATTGACAAATAGTGATTTTTATTAAGCCTAAATACGTGTATTTCTTTCAACCTAATTAAGGGCTAGGTTTCCATGTTTGTTATAAAAGCAAATTTATATTTGTAACAAGAGGTCTGTGTTTTAAATTTAAATATAAAAATTAAAAACAAGCTTTTATTAATATTTTCTGTTTCTTAAAATAAAATCCACTATTGCACATGGCCCATTTGTTATCAATGTGTTATGAGTTTACACACAGTCTGAAATCAAGACTAATATAGGTGTGAAAATTGAGACGGGGAAAGAGAATCTGTTTAGTGTTCACATTGGCCTATTAAAACCAAAACAAGAGTTGCAAATGTGACGTCACATAGACTGATAGGAAGCTCATTCATTGGTTAGTTGTGGTTAGTAGCCATCCTAGGGGGTCATGTGGGCCTGCAGGGGGGAAAATGAAAACAAAGTTTTTGTCCAGTGACTGCAAGCATGTCGCCATGTACCTCCTGCCAACTTTTTAAAAATTTTCTGCTGAGGTCAAAAAGGTCTTGAATGGTGGCAGAGAAATGCGTTTCCTCAGGAACCGTTTTGGATTTTTATAAATGGACAAGAGCTTGAGTAAGAACCCAACATGGTGGTAGAAGTGATGTCTATATGTCTGAATTCATCTCACTTCACACTGCTTCAGTCAACAGCAGTTGCTGTAGCAATTATATGAGTATCAGCTTACGTGGAAGCCAAAAGTGTGGCAAGCCTTTAATGCAGCTCTGGTTTTGGTTTGAATACATTTTGGATGCTTATGAATTCAATTAAACCTTCTTAGTTATATACATAATTCTTACACTGTATTCAAAAGTATATAATTTATGTTTTGTCCAGGTATGTTTTCCCCCAAGTATAAGGGAAAATTCTATTATTGCTTCCAGAGTGTTTCATTTCTATAGCATGCAGTTTAGGATTTATCAAGGACTTTCAATTTTAGTATATAAATGTAAGACTCCAAGCACATTGCTGTTTGTAGCTATATATGAATGAAGATCACATGATAATTGAAGTTCCTCCTTAAAAAGAACTAGTACCAAATTCAGTTCACACGGGGTAAACTAAATTAATTCATATTCATAATTCACTCAAAAACACTGAACTAAAAATATATCTAAATAGCTTCTACATTTGTTGTCTCTTTTTAAAAAGTGAATCTTGCAAATAGATTTATTGCACATAGTGAAACATTTCACACCTTTTTCTTGTAATTTTGAATATGGTGTAGATATAATGAAAACCCAAACTTCACTATCTCAGAAAATTAGAATGTCACAAAAGATCAATTAAAGAAATAATATTTTGAACAGAAATGTCAGCCCTCTAAAAAAAAGTGTGCTCATTTCTTTGTACTTGGTTGGGGCTCCTTTTGCATGAATTACTGCATCCATGCAGTGTGGTATGGAGGCAATAAGCCTGTGGTTCTGCTGAGGTCTAAGGAAAACCTGAGTTGCTTTGATGGCGGCCTTCAGCTCATCTGCATTGTTGGGTCTGGTGTCTTTCATCTTTCTCTTGACTAAACTCCATAGATTCTCTCTGGGGTTCAGATCAGGTGAGTTTGCTGGCCAGTCAAATACTGTTAACACCAGGGTCACTGAACCAGCTTTTGATACCTTTGGCAGTGTGTGCAGGTGCCAAGTCCTGCTGGAAAATGAAATCAGTATCTTCACAAAGCTTGTCAGCAGCTGACTAAATGTCCCCCAAGAGTAGTGAGGGAGTTTATGTATTTTGCCAGTGAAAAAGTATACAGAAGTAAATCTTTTAGTAGGCCTGTTCACACCAACATGCATCAAGTACAAGAAGTGTTGACCTGTGTTTCTCTCATTACTGTGTGCAGTGGAGGAATGACTTTGTGAATGGAGTGGTGAAGATTTCCAACTCCCATGAGTCCCAGGAAGAGTGCCTTGGTTTGGCTGTGCTGGACATGACAAGAACAGCAAAGGAGAGACAGATGTCCCCTTTGGACATCTATAGCAATACAAGGTAATTTAAAAACAAAAGGCTGCCCACAGAAGCTCCTTTTACATTCAGTGTACATTTTTTGTTTGGCTACAATGCCATTTATACATTTAAAAAAGTTACATTTTTAGCCAAATGTTGATTCAAATCAGTTGTTTCTCTTCTAGTTACAAGTCCTTCTTACCAAAGGATATGAGAAATCAGATCCAGGATTGTAGTTTTTTAACTCGTAAGAGGATCCGTTTCCGCTTCAAGCGCTTCATCCAGCAATTTAGTCAATGTCGGACCACAGTCCGTGATCTGAAGCTCAAGTACCTTATCAGCATCGAGTCGCTGGAGAAAGCCTTCTACACAGAGACCTTTGAGGTCAAAGAACCAGCTAGCGGACAGCTCATCATTCTTGTTGCAGGAGAAACTGGGATACAGTGGTGTCGAGAGAAACTGAAAGATTCTGATGAGGTTTGCACCCACCTTTTTAGGTTTCTTTTGATCTAATTCACGCTGCAGGATACACTTAATGCAACACTATGAGCCTGTACTGGCTTAAGCCTAGTTTATACTTCTCCATCAGCAAGTTTGCACTCACACGTATTGACAAAGACATTTTCCTTTTATAATTCTCTGTAGCGAAGCAATTCCGCATCAGGACAGCAGTTCGTGTAGACCGTTTTTGGCGGGTCAGCCTCCCTTTACATTGACGTCTTTTGTCATCATTAATTTCTATCATTGGGGATAAAAGATGATTTTAGATGATATTGCACTTTTCCATAAACTACAAGGCTAAATATATTATATATTTATATATATATATATATAATTATTGAATATTAGGGCCACAGAGAAAAACCTCCCACAGACTTCGAGAATAAAGTAATAACTTAACGAGAAAAAAGTTGTCATATTGGAACCTGTGGGCTGGTTTTGTTCGTACATGCACTAAATAAGCTGTTGGGGAGCACGGCCACAGAACTGCAAATCTCATACGCCATTTTTCATCACGATTTGTTTTCTGACAAAAGAAAAGTTCTAGGATGGCTGAAATCATACAGTGTAATCCTACCTTTATGACGATGAGAAGAGCTGTTAAAATGAGGGCTGTGGAGCATTTCGTGCAATTGTACTTCAGTATAGGTTTCACAAACGAGATACTTTTGGCACGTCAGCATCACATTTTCATAAGTATCAGGACTTGAAAAAGAAAATGCATCTTTTACTTAGAAAGAATCAGTCTAATAAACTTAGGACTTTTCCTTTCTTCCTCAGTGTGGCCCTAATACTCTGTCGTATAAATTGCACATTCCTTATAAATATAAACATGCATTAAAGTGTAACATTATGCTGCTTTATTGAATAAGGATAAAACAAAACAAAACCGGTAAACCATCAGCTCCTTTCAAAACTGAAGTCACTCATCGACTCTTCAAGACAGAAACCACAGAATCAAAGCGTATTGTACACAAGGAAAAATACCAGAGGTGGTTAGTAACTACTTACATTTACTCAGTTACATTTACTTGAGTAACCTTTTGGGGAAAAAAAAATACTTTTAAGAGTAGTTTTGCTATGCTGTGGTTTTTACTTTTACTTGAGTAAAAATATGTTGAAGTTGTGCTACTCTTAAATAGGATAAATTTAACTGAAATCTAAAGCATGCATATTAACTAAAATAATACAGTGGGGGAAACAAGTATTTAGTCAGCCACCAATTGTGCAAGTTCTCCCACTTAAGAAGATGAGAGAGGCCTGTAATTTTCATCATAGGTAGCGTATACCTCAACTATGAGATATGAGAGACAAAATTAGAAAAAAAATCCGGGAAATCACATGGTCTGGTTCTTAAAGAATTTATTTGCAAACTAGGGTGAAAGATAAGTATTTGGACAAAAGTTAATCTCAATATATATGTGTTATATACCCTTTGTTGGCAATGACAGAGGTCAAATGTTTTCTAAGACTGTTGCTTGTATTTTGGCCCATTCCTCCATGCAGATCTCTAGATCAGTGATGTTTTGGGGCTGTCGCTGGGCAACACAGACTTTCAACTCCCTCCAAAAATTTTCTATGGGGTTGAAATCTGGAGACTGGCTAGGCCAGTCCAGGATCTTGAAATGCTTCCTACAAAGCCACTCCTTCATTAGCCGGGCGATGTGTCTGGGATCATTGTCATGCTGAAAGTCCCAGCCACGTTTCATCTTCAATGCCCTTGCTGATGTTGGGTATGGTGTTCTTGGGATGCAACTCGGCATCTTCCCCCTACAAACACGGCAAGAGGAGTTTATACCAAAGAGTTCTATTATGGTTACATCTGACCATATGACATTCTCCCAGTCCTCCTCTGGATCATCCAAATGCTCTCTAGCAAACTTCAGACGGGCCTGGACATGTACTGGCTTAAGCAGGGGGAAACTTTTGGCACAGCAGGATATGAGTCCCTGGCGGTGTAGTGTGTTACTGATGGTAGCCTTTGTTACTTTGGTCCTCGCTCTCTGCAGGTCATTCACTAGGTCCCCCCATGTGGTTCTGGGATCTTTGCTCACCGTTCTTGTGATCATTTTGACCCCACAGGGTGAGATCTTGCGTGGAGCCCCAGATCGAGGGAGATTATCAGTGGTCTTGTATGCCTTCCATTTTCTAATCATTGCTCCCACAGTTGATTTCTTCATACCAAGCTGCTTACCTATTGGAGACTCAGTCTTCACTCCCTGGTGCATGTCTACAATTTTGTTTCTGGTGTCCTTTGACAGCTCTTTGGTCTTGGCCATAGTGGAGTTTGGAGTATGACTGTTTGAGGGTGTAGACGGGTGTCTTTTATACTGATAACGAGTTCAAACAGGTGCCATTAATACAGGTAACGAGTGGAGGACAGAGGAGCTTCTTACAGAAGAAGGTGTAGGTCTGTGAGAGCCAGAAATCTTGCTTATTTGTAGGTGACCAAATATTTACTTTCCACCATAACTTGCAAATAAATTCTTTAAAAATCAGACCATGTGATTTTCTGGATGTTTTTTCTTTCTATTTTGTCTATCATAGTTCAGGTATACCTGTGATGACAATTACAGGCCTCTCTCATCTTTTTAAGTGGGAGAACTTGCACAATTGGTGGCTGACTAAATACCTTTTTACCCCACTGTAACACATATTTGACAAGTTCCCCTTGAGCAGAATCACTGATAAAACAGTACAATGTGTAATGAGGCACCTGCAGAAACCAGAATGTTCTTGTAATTGATTTTGACTTGCTCCAATGTTCATTTTGGCCCAGCCATGTTTAATCTACGTCATGGCGCGTGCGCAGAGCAAACATAAGAAAAGAGAAACTTTATTCATCCCAAAAGGAAATTCAATGAAGTCAATGAGCAAGCGGCCTTTGAAAGGTGCTATATAAATGTAATTTATTTTTATTATTATTATTAACTCATCTATTTATCAAAGAGTTATACAGTCTGATTGAGTTACATTTACGCAATTTCACTCATTTCTGCAATACATTTCAATAAAAAATTCAATTAGTACAAATGTGTTTTTGGAGATGTGATTTACTATAATAACTATTTGTATTTTGATGTTTCAGCGGTAAGTGTTTAATTGGGCACTTCCTACGCATTCAGGCGATCAGCAATACTTTGCCACGCTTTTTCTCTTTGCTTTATCACCGTGGCAGTGTTGCCTTTCTTTTTAATTGTCTTTTACCTCCTCTTGTGCCTTCATGAGGATTTCTGCCTCCAACAGTGTAAAGTGAGCCCTCTATTTGCCATAGTGAATCTGTAATTGTGGCGAGGTCTAGTTGAGGGAGCCTTGAGTGCGCACTTATCCACAATAGGCTACACCTGCCTTGATGAATCTGTGTCTGCTCATCCAGGCTTGGTCTATGTGCAACCGATTATGCCTGGACGCTCTTGTTTTGGATTCAGTGAGCTTGGCTCAGTCATTTATCCTGGATGTCTTAATCCTACTTCTGTGCAATAGGCCCCTGGTGTTCAAATTTACCAAAAGACCACATTAAATAAACTGGCATTGCAATATAAAGCATCTAGTGCCAAAAAGCTGCAGTGACTACTAATTACATCAACTATAGAGCCCTGTTTTGGTGAAATGGTGTACAGCTGACCAATCAGATGTGCGTTTTCCGTTGCGTTTAACGGATACTTAAAAAAAAAAAAAATTATTGGACTCTACTCCATCCGTCCTTGCGTGTCTGTCGGAGAGCCCCTGCATCGTCAAATACTGGCACTGGGTGTCTCCACACCTCTGCTGATGGAGAAGTATAAACTAGGCTTTAGTCATAAGTGTACAAACACACCTTGAAAAAGTATTCATACCCCTTCAAGTTTTTCACATTTTTTCATGTTACTGCCACAAACTTCCATGTATATTATTCAGTACACTTTTATGTCATGAAAATGTGTAAAGCTGGTAGAGCCATATCTGAAAAGATTTACAGCTGTAATTGCTGCTAAAGGTTGTTCTGCAAAGTAATCACTCAGTAGTGCTGAATAAAAACGGCCACTACGTTTTTTATTTATTTCTGTGCAGAAACTTGTATTGTTTTCCCTTCAGTTCATGATTATGTGCAACTTTGCATCCTGTAAAATGACATTTGTAGTTGTAACAGGTTACATGTGTAAATGTTTATGAGGAGTAAAAACTTTTTCAAGGCACTTTATGATATAGAAACAAACACTTGTGTTGAAGCCTAAAGAAAGCTGATTGATACTGACAAAAAACAATTTAAAAAACAGCTAAAGTCTGTGTTTTCTATAATCGTGTGTTTTTTTAATGTTGTTTGTTCAGGAACTGCAGACATTGTGTGACTTCCCTGATGTCACTGACATCAGCATCAAACAGGCCAGCAAAGACGGTGCGACAGAGAGCCGATTGGTCACCATCCATAAGCAAGATGGGAAGAATCTGGTAATTTCTCTTTATGAATCTGTTTCTTTGAAATCTTGAGGTAGCTTCATTCTGTCTAACAGAATCAAGATGATGATGACTGACGTGGGCTTTAAATTTATAATATATAATATATAATTTATAATAATTTTTTTTATAGGAGCTGGAGTTTCCCACTCTCTTTGAAGCCCTCTCGTTTGCATCCCTCATTGATGGCTACTATCGACTGACCACAGATGCCCATCACTATCTTTGTAAGGAGGTGGCACCTCCCAGGCTTGTTGATGCCATATCTTGTCATTGTCACGGCCCCATTTCGTAAGTAATTTACATAATTTACATCTAAAAGCTGCAGGTCAAAGCTGAATCAGGTCATCACACCTATAGTCTATTTGCTCTTACAGTTTAGTGCTCTGATATGATACTTTTTTCATTTTTTCCATGTAACAACTACTAACTTCATAGTATTTTATTGGGTTATGTGTTATACTAAAACAAAGCATATTGGGCATATTTTAAAAGTGGTAGGAAAATCATTAATGGTTTTTAACTTTTTTTTGTTAGTTTGTTTTTTACAAATAAATCTGAGTGGGCTGGATTTGCATTAAGCCTCTGTGTCGATGCTTGGTAGAACTTTCTTTTGCTGCAGTTACAATTTTAAGTTATTTTGCAGATTGTTTTTTTTTGCTCGCCGTCTGCAGCTCAACCTCAGAAAAATTGGACATGAACTGCAATTTTCAAGCGTTGCCATTAATTTAATTTAGATCTTAACTTTGACTAAACCATTCTAACACATAGCTATGCTTGGATTTAAGCCATTCCAATGTACCTCCTTTGGCTGTATGTTTAGTCTCCTTGTCTTGCTGTAAGGAAAACCTCCGTCTGAGTCTGAAGAAGTCTTTTGCCGCCTTAGAGCAAGTTTTCTTTTAGGATTGCTCTGTATCCATCAACTTTTACTGGTTTGCTTATCTCTGCAAAAGAGACGCATACCCATTGCATGATGCTGCACCACCATGTGTCACAATGGGGGGATGGTGTGTTCAGGGTGAAGTGCAGCGTTAATTTTCTTCCGCAGATCTTATTCGCATGTGGGCCAAAAATGTTTATATTTCGTCTCATCCTGAAAGTGTTGGTTGAATGCACACAGTTCCAATAATATACACTGAACTATTTGGTTGCAGGATGCGAGAATATAGATAATACAATGATTGTCTTTAGAATAATGGGGTGAGCGCACACATACCGTACAGTATAATAACCCTTATGTTCTCAAGTTCAGAGCGACTTGACTTATCCTTTGAGTCGTGTTTTAATGAACCTTAAAGAATACAACGCATCAATGGCATATTTAAAACGATATAGCAGCAGGAAGTCAACTGCGGTATTATTAGAAAATAAAGAGAAATAAGTGAAATCAGGTTGCAGTATACCCCAAGCATTTATGCAAAGTCCACTTTTCCTGGACCTGATTGCTTAGTTAAAGTGCCAGGGCTTCCAATCTTCTTTTAAAATCTGGTATTTGTTGTTTGACAATATTGAGTTCAAAGAAAATAAATTTGTCCAAATTAAACAAAATAAATCACTGGGTGTATTCTTTGCCAGTTGGTAAAAACTCAGTTGTTCTGAGATTTATTTTCCAGTTTTGTTTTTAATTTTTTATGTCTTTTGCAGAATGGAGTTTGCTGTCAGCCGGCTTCAGAAATGCGGAGACAAGCGAGGATTGTACATTTTGAGATCTAGCCCAAAAGAGTTCAATAAGTATTTTCTGACTTTCCCTGTGGAGGTGAGTTTTTCACCTTCTACAGCAGCATGATTAAGATCAAAATTATTAAATGGAAAATGTTCACTACTCTTTTTCCTGAGATTTGTTTTAGAGCTATTTTCCCTTGACATGTTTTTTGGTCATTTTGTACTTCTTGTCCCTCTGTGTTGTTTTGCTCTCAGTATGTGGGAATTATGCTCTTGGTGATGCCAGAACAATCACTTGTTATGCAACACATTGTAAGAGAAGGGCAACAATAATAGGATTCATATTATTTTCTCTTCAATTATGGGTTTTCACAATCGCATTGGGAAACATTTAGAAGTTTAGAACAAAATACTTTTTATCAAACATTTGGTTTTCGACTTGAGTAAAGCAAATACATTTTCTTCTTATTAATGGAAAACAGACACTTAAATGCATGAATCCCAAAAGCAGCATTAGATTTTTAATCCAGATTGAAACACTAAATAATGTCAGCAATTATTTAGACATGTTTGCCCATCTGTGCTCACAGCCATCCTGCTGCAAGTATTCTAATTATCATCTGCTACAGCTGTTTTTAAAAAAAATCATTTTCATCAAAATCGCAAATTTAAAAAAAGTATATATATAAAACAAACAATGTACTTCATGTTTTTTTCTCTTTCTGTTAAACCAATTGGTTTAATTGATGTGAACCTAAAAATGATGCTTAGTGTTGTGTCCCTGAAGATTTCCTGACTGAAGCTGCACATCTGTGGATCGGCACCGTCTAAGCTCTGCTTTGTGTCTGCTAGGTGTTTGATACAGTGGATTACAAGCACTGCCAGATCACCAGGTCTGCTGCTGGCGAGTTTAACCTCAGTGGAACCAAGAGAAACTTCAGCACCTTGCAGGAGTTGCTCAGCTGCTACCAAAAAGAAACTGTGCGCTCAGATGGCATCATTTTCCAGTTCATCAAGTGCTGTCCTCCTCAGTCCAAAGGTAGACTCTTGACATTTTTTTGAAGTAAAAGTGGGCAATACAGTGACAATATCATTGCAGGATCTTTTTTTTTGCAATGTAATCTTGAATTCAGTTTCATCCTATTTTGCTAATGTATAAACGTAGAGCTTTATAAAAAAAATTTAAAATTGCAACGGAGCATTTCTACCAAATAAAATTTCTAAACAACTTTTAATCAGTTTGCACGGCTTTGCCAACTTGTGTCAGACACAGCTGACATCTAAAGTAAACAATGACAAAACTTCTCAGAGAAGACACTCTCTTGCATTATTAGCAGTTCAACCTTAGCATACATCAACATTATATTTTTTATTGTCAGTAGTAATAATGTTTTTCATTCTTTCATCTCTAACGCACGCAGAGTGCCTTCCATATGTAATGATATCTGTTAGGAACAGTCTAAAGGGCAAGCAATCAATGGATTAAGCGTTCAGGTGGTTGTTTTTAAAAGCAGAGGGGAAACTATAAACTATTTAAATTTCTTTAAAATATCCTAAAGTTTAGAGTGCTTTCTGTATGTTTAAGCCATATTGAAACTATTCGCAGACCTGCCAACCTGTACGCATTTTGCATAGCAGGTACGCAATTTGACAACTAAATATGCTGGTACGACCTGCCCCTCTAAACTGCGCAAACTGTACTGTGCACAGTTGGCAATTATGTTGTGGACATAAGCCACCAGGGAGCTGCAGGTAGTGTATAAATTAGCCCCGGTGTGTGCATATGTGCTCTAAGTCAATTTAACTATTACATTCATGAAAACAAAAACACCTATTGCAATATAAAAAATAAATTATCATTTGAATTGAATACATATAATTTATTTGGTTTTATTGTTTTTCTTATAACCAATTTCTAGCCAGTGAATGGGGAAATTGCCGCGCGCAAAGCAATTGAGTTTCAAAAGTCTGAAAAAAAAAGCCGCACAACACAAGTGGTACTCAAAATATTTTGACATGGTTGCCAGGTCTGTATGCGTTCCTCTGACTGCTTTAGACAACAAAGGTTTATTGGCTGTCCTCTTGAGTATTATTTTGCAGTTTTAAACTCTAAAATACATCTATATTTAATACTTGGTGGTTGAAATGTCCCTTCCTACTTTTTCTCTGTCCCAAAGCACCTGAGATTCTGAGTTTGATGGTCCGATAAAACAGTTTTTTTTAGTGGTCAGCCAACACTTTTGTAAGTTAATTTTATTTTGAAACTAATACTAATTGTTCGACTACTATACTCTTATCATATTAATGGTTAAAATGATTAACCATTTCATCTCTACTACCTTAACACTAGTTTATGTAACTAAAGGGTATTCAGTGCGTTTACATGCACATCTAAATTGAGCTATGGCAATAATTGAACAACGCCATTATACATCGATGCAAGGGCTCTTTAACAGGTACACAAGAATGGACGGAGTAGAGCCCTTTTTTTTTCTACTATCCGTCGAATGCAACGGAGCATGCATGTCTGTGATTGGTCGGCTCAACATCAGCCCAAGATCATTTCACCAAAAAGGTGCTCTATAGACGATGTAATTGGTATTCAATGCACTAGATGCTTTATATTGCAAGGCCAGTTTATCTATTATGGTGTTTTGGTGATTTTGAACACCAGGAAGTGTATAGAACAACAAAACAGACCGCTGTGTTCGTTTAAATTAGCTCAATCCAAACTTGCTCTCTGTCAGCCATTGCTCCTTGAGTGGATGTGCGTTCACAAGCTGATGTAAAACTGTCGTCAACCAGAATTGTCACTGCAATGGTAGGAAAGGTCTGCACCCCCTGCTGTCCTGACGGGGAATTGCTTTGCAACAACGGAGAAGTATAAAAGAAAAGCGTCTCCGTCAATACGTGTGCGTAAGTGCAAACTTACTGACGGAGAAGTATATACATACATTTTAAAAGTCAGAATTCAGTCGGACTAAGGCAATAATTTTGTTTTCTCTTACTGCATGTAAACCCAGTGGGAAAAAATAGACTAATGTATCTAATCAAGGGCATGAAAACAACAATGTGTACAATGTTCTTCATTGGTAATCCTAGATTTTCTCTACTTTAGCAGATTAACACATTCTAATCCTTCATATTAGATTATCAACATGTCACCCACCCCTGCTTTGTAGACATGTGAATAGGATATGTGTGCTACCATTAGAGGATGCTGCAACTAGAATGGATGTTGCAGGAGGCATAAAGGAACATGCATTTCTGTGCTTTTAGGTTTTGTATTTTCACCCGCATTTTTCAGTAATCCCTAACTTTAATTTGCAGAATTCAAGCATAAACATAAGAAGGGTAATTTAGGTAAGATGATTAAATTAGTATCTGAGGCAATCCACCTACATATACAGCAATTTCACAACATATAAGAGCCCATTTTTCCCTGTGACTGCTTTGAAGGACGTTTCAGATTTGCTGAAAGAAATATTTCAAGCTAAATAATATAGTGATGTCCGGTTACACATACTTTGTCAAATGTATGTTTTTTGTTTATATTTTGTATTTTTCCAAGAAGGAGTTACAACAGAAATGAAATGCTCATCTAATCTCATAAGATAAACAGGGATCTATGCACAAAGTTCATCTTACAGCACAGTCTCTGTCTTTACTGTTTCTTTGTAGCCTCTCAATCCTTTAACTTTATTAGCTTTTTTCCCTTTTCTAAAAATGCATCAGGACACTTTTCTGTCTTTCAAATTCTTTTGCTAAATAAAATTCAAAGAGCCTTCTCACAACTTAAATCCGATTTGGCATATTGTCAGTCCGGAGTAAAAGAAGTGTGTTTGTTAAAAGTTATGTATTCAATTATGGATCGATATGATTTGGTTCACAAACCCTTTAAACATTTTGAGTATGAGGTCCTCCCCTGTAAATGCTGATAAGGTATAACATTATGACCAATGATTGCTGAAGTGAACGAGGATATTTCTTCACTGTGGCATCTCAGTGGGGATATATTGGGTAGCAAGTTAGCATTGTGTGCTCAGTTGATTTGTTGGAAGCAGCAAAGATGAGAATTTGAGTTTGACAACCAAATTCTAACAGGAAAATAACTTGGTGAGATCTTTTTTTTTTATCCGTTCCTTTCAGGTGTTTTGGGTCTAAAGTGGTTCAAAAACACGTTAAATGAAGGACATGGACAACTGATGACATGGTATGGGGTGGCTGAAGTATGATCCAAATACTGGCCTGTACAGTTTGATCAAAACCGAATGCATGCTGCTGTTGGGCCTCAAATTGCAGAAGAAGTTGATCCTGGTTGTTAAAGAAAAATATCAGAATACATAATGGTTGTTCTGTATCGAGCTGCATGGCTGCTTACCAGTCAGGCTTGCCGTGTAGACAGTAGCATGTGAGCATCAGAACTGCTCCACCCTGCAATAGAAAAAGAGGTAGCCTCTCCTGATATTTATCACATTTTCTTCTACGTAACGTGGATGGCTAGCTAGCCCGTGCATCGCTTCCCTGAGCTGGCTGTGGTCTTATCAGCAAGGTAATACACCCTGCCACAAAAGAAAAATGATGTAGGAATGGTTTGAGGAGCACAACAGCGAGCTTGAGGTGTTTACCTGACCCCAAATTGCAGGAATCTCAATCCAGTTGAGCATATGTGGGATGTGCTGGGAAAACAAGTCCAATCCATGGAGGTATATAAGTTACAGGACTGCTGACTGCTTACCGGCAGGTACTACAGGACACTTTGAGGGGTCTAGTAGAGTCCATGCCTCGATGGAGCACAGCTGTTTGGATAGCAGGAGGGGGTCTAAAACGCTATTTGGCAGGTTGTCGTAATGTTATGCCCTATTAGTATAACCTGTCACGTTGGGCTCTTTTCTGTGATCTCGCATGCTGAGCGTCCCACATCTGCTGCTTTTAGGACTATATAGTCAGAGGTTTTGTGTGTGTGAGATGCAGTCTGTGCCTCGGCTGTAGGTTAGTTCAAGAAGTGTGTGGAAATAGTAACATATGACTACAGGAATCTAATACTGTGCCAAATTCCTACCTAACCAAGGCAACCTTAACCAAACTGATGTCTCCCCCTTCTGGTGGCATATGTAAATATACCATCACTGTCTACACTGGCAGGTTATTATTACTGGGTTCATTTTCACCAACAGGGAGGAAAAAAGATTTTTGTTTTTTTTATTTTAGCTTTATAATTTTGCTTTCATGTACTCCTGAACCGTTTTTCTTTTGTGGCACAGTGTAATGCCTTGGAAGCGAAACACAGGGTACCAAGCCATCTACGTTATGTAGAAGAAAAAGTGATTCTACGAAGAGGCTACCCTTAATACAATGCTTGGTTCAGGTCTAGTAACCTAAAAAAACAACTAAATGAGTAAGACATAATCTGGTTAGTACAAACTGGTTTGATGCATTTTTGTCATCAATTTACCCAGTTTACATGTTGCTGTGAGCAGCACAGAAAAACAGTTCATGAGAAAATTACTAATAACCAGAAACCTTTAAAAACGTCTTCCTCCCTGTTTTCTTTTGTAATGTTACCAGAAGTGCTTTCCACTGAAAGGGATGAAGAAATAGTCTACATTGTTTGAGCGGTGACTCAGTACACCAGCTCTGAAACGAGGACTAGAACCTGTTTTCATGTCTCTAAAACCCCTTAAAAAAAAATAAAAAATTTCTCTTTTTCTCTTTCTTTTCTCCAAACAGAAAAATCCTGCCTCCTCATCTGCAGGAGCAACAAGGGTTCAGAAGTGCCTCTGTCTCCGTCTCTACAACGACTCAACATCAGTCAGATGGTGTTTCACAAGATCAGGAAGGAAGACTTGGAATGTGTAAGCTTGCTGTGCATGTTGAGATCTGTGATGTCTGTAATTCCTCATTTATCTTTTGATTACATGAACTGTCATTAAACTTGGAATTGGCATTTAGTCTTTAGTTTCAAACATGTAGCCCCACAAACAAGTGAAAGAAATCAGTTAGATCTTCTTGCTACTGTGATTTTTGTCAGGTGGAGAGTCTCGGTCAAGGTACTTTCACAAAGATCTTCAAAGGGGTCCGTAAGGAGCTGGGAGACTACGGGCAAATGCACGAAACAGAAGTTCTGATGAAAGTTCTGGAACCTGCCCACAGGAATTACGCCGAGGTTTGGGGTTTTAAAGCGGTCTATTCTGTCATAACTAAATGACCAACATAGCAGAAATGTATTTTTTATTTTATTTTCCAAATTAGGTCTTCAGCGTTTTTAGGTTTGGAGAGGCATAGTAAAAAAGGAGTATTAAAAAAAAAATTGTATTTCAAGACTTTATTAGCTATCACATTGTCTAAATCAAGGATCTCAAACTCAAAGGCCAGGATCCTGCAACTTTTCATCACACACACATGAAACAAACATTTAGGTCACTGGCAGCTGTAGAACACGATGACCTGCTGATGAGGTTATTCAGCCACTTGGGTATGTTGGACCAGGCACACATCTATAGGCCTTGAGGGCTACAGTTCGAGACACTAGTCTAAATGTTGCCCTTCTGCCTTTCCTTCCTCCTTTATGTGCTTGCTTCCCTATCCTTCTGTGTGTCCTGTCTTCCTTCTTTCCTCATTTCCTTACTTTACCTCATCTTTCCTTCTTTCCTTCCTCCCTTATCTTCTTAAGTGAGAAATGACCATCATGTGTCTGTTCTTGCTTTTGTCCTTCCATGCTTCTTTCCTTTCTTTTCCTTTCTTCCTCATATCCTTTCTGCTTACTATTGTGTATTTCCTCCTTGCCTCTTTCTTTCTGTCCCTATTTCCTTTCTTTTTATTCCTACATTTCTTCCTCGTACCCTTAATACATTGTCTTTCCTTCCTGCCTTCAGTCATTCCTTCAATGTTTCCTTTTTTCCCTTCTCCCTCATGTCTCTTCATCTTTCCATATTTCTTTCTTACTTACTTAGCAGGAACCCTGTTATGAAGCTAGCCAGCAGTAGTTTTCCCACATGCTGTGAAAGATCTGTTTTTAAGTTAATTTAAAAAATCAATATAATTCTGTTGGCTACACTCCCTTAAGTTGTTCCTGTGGGTCTAATGCCATACATGACCATTTTAGAAATGCCAAACTGGAAGCATTTTAACACCAGCTTACTTACAGTATATCCTTTACCTGAAAGCATCAATGTGTTTTATTGTTTGCTTAGTGTGAACATTGTAAACTTTACAGGAAGCTATATAACTAAAAATTATATTTTAAAGGTTACTGCTTTTGAGTATTTGAAATGTGGAATGGCTCTTCTACAAAGAGCTGAAGATGGATGCGTAGACGGATCATAAATTACCTTCACGTTTTGTTTTTTCATCACAGGGTTAAAAACAAATGTATGCATTTAAATACAACATGTCAAGAATTTAAGTCCGTATCAAGTAAGGCCTTATGGCTACAACAGACGAAAGTCAACTTGCCAAGATTTCTGGTTTTAGTTTTTCTGAATTCAATTTTTTTTTGTCTCCATCTGTTTTCCCAGTCTTTCTTTGAAGCAGCCAGCATGATGAGCCAGTTATCGCATAAACACCTGATCCTGAACTATGGTGTGTGTGTCTGCGGAGAAGAGAGTAAGTCAGGTTTAGATCTTTTCAGCCAGATATCTCAATGTTTTTATGTTGTAAGCATTCTGTGAAGAATTTGACCATAGCTATTTTTAAATACTGTTAAATCTTCCTAAAAATACCAACAATACAGATTGGCTGTCTACTGAGGCAGGGTTAAGAAAAATATTTCACACGGATTCTCAAACTTGATCTTCAAAGTATCCTAATCGAATTTCTAGATGAGGTCAAATATCTGAAATGACTAGTGATGAACAAACCCCTTTTGTAAAATTCACTTACAACCAAAGGAAATTGCATTTTATGTATGTTTGTGACCTTGAGCCACTGATATGAGCAAAATTGTACTTGAACTTTATTTACTTTAATACTTTTCATGTCACAACTAATAAATTACAAATTGTTACCCTCTGTTCATAGGATTGCCATATCCTTCACTAGAATCTCTTTAAAATAAACCACTTCTTTACACCTCTCAAAGATTAATTTGCTACTAAATATGCTGTTGACGTTTATCTTAACTTTCTTTGAAGCATTACATTCTATACCTCCCATATGTAAGAAATTCTCTACCACTTCATTAAATTGTAGTAATTTTAAATATGTAGCATGCTTTCTTAAATGTTGCTACAAATATATAGGTTTTGTTGGGTGTCATTGTATGAAAGAATTTGTATTTTAATAAGTTTGAAAAAACTAGCTTTTTTTAAATTAAAATGTGAGGAATACCGTTTTGTTCCCTTCCAGACATCATGGTGCAGGAGTATGTCAAGTTTGGTTCGCTGGACACCTACCTGAAGAAGAACAAGAACTCTATAAACATTCACTGGAAGCTTGAAGTGGCAAAACAGCTGGCCTGGGCCATGAACTTTCTGGTAAAAATCTATTTCATATCAGGTTCTTCGTTTGATTTGCTAACTTTATGGCTATATTTGATTATGTACTGGAAATTGTATTTAAAATGATAAAGAATACTGTATATGACCTGAAATGGGTTTTTCTCTTTTTGTACATCCAGGAGGAAAAGCATCTTGTCCATGGGAATGTTTGTGCGAAAAATGTTCTGCTGATCAGGGAGGAGGATCGGAAAGCTGGGAACCCACCATTCATCAAACTTAGCGACCCTAGTATCAGCATTACTGTCCTGCCTAAAGAAAGTGAGTTTGTGTCTGTCATTACCCTTTTTTACCAGCAGTGTAAGCTTGTGAGTTGATTAACAAGCATCACTTAGTGCATTAATGAATTAACTAAGGTAAAAAAGAAGTTACTTAACAGAGAAGCTGCTGGACAGCTGTTTTTGATACAGTACATGTACTGTGTTCCAAACACTGCCGTGTCTCCAACACAATATTTATTCTTTGTTAATCTACAGACTTGGACAGCTAAAAAATTGACATTTTTAGTCTAGATGTAATCAGAATACGCATTAAATCAAACTGGATGCAATTAAGTTTTGTTTGCTAAGTACGTGACCTGACATAAAGCAAAGGTTCATCAATTGTTTTTGTTTATAATCAGTCCTGATTGAAAGGATCCCCTGGGTGCCACCTGAATACATAAACGAGCCCATGACACTAAGCCTAGCTGCAGATAAGTGGAGCTTCGGCACCACGTTGTGGGAAATTTGCAGTGGCGGCGAGAAACCACTTGCAGTGCTGGACAACTCAAAGGTAGGATGGAGTTTTAGAATAGATATTGTGTCCATTTAAATTAAAGGGATAAAAGTTTTTTTTAACATTGGCAAGAATGAGACACAGAAATATGTTGGGTGGGTAATGAGAGCATGACACTGTAATTATTTAGTATTACTAACTTTAAGAATGTGTGAGATTGTTACTACAGCTGTTCTAGTCACAGCTGATAAATCAAGTTAACCAATTAAAAGTAACAACAGCTGAAAATGTTTCACAGCATCACTACAATCATCTCAAACAGTGCTTTTTAAGGCCATTTATCCCAAATTATGTTTCCGCTTGGCATAGGAGACAAAATGGGTTTCATATTCACTGATTTTTGATCATTTCTTTTTTTGTTCTTTTCATTTCAACCATTGTTCGGTTGAAGCGTTGCTGTTTTGGATAATTATTCCCTCTGGTTGTGAATGTTTTGCAGCTGGAAAGATTTTTGCTTTTTTTCATAAGTTATGATGTGTAACCATGGCAACAAGGGGTGTTGTTTTTTTAACACCGAGCGCTGCTTATTGGTTTCCCCCAAGCTCAAATAATATCTAAACTAAGACCGCATATGCCAGAGAAGTTAAAACTGAGGCTTCACTGATGCAGAGAGTAAAGGAGGAATTTCAAACCATCTCTTCCATTGATCATAATGGCCAAGGATCATACCCCGACACCAACGTCTCTGCCCCGCTTTCTAAGAGTAGACAGATTTAAAGAAGAGCTGCAAAAGCAAATGAGGGAGATTAGCACTGTTTGCCAACAATTGATGGTGTCATCCAGGACATGTCACGGTGGAATATCATCTCCATCCCAGGATATTGAGTTTTAACATGTCATGAAAGTGGTGAGACTGTCGTAGAACAACACTGTCTTAAGTCAGAGGCTTCTTCAGAATCGTTGCAAGAGTGACCACTACCGGAGATCCTTTCCTGCCTACAGGATCACCACCCACAATACGTCTCTTAAAATACCTGGATGATATGAGTTAGGACAACATTTAATTTCCCTCTAGGATAAATTAAAGTATATTTGAATTTATTTGAATTTATTTGAAATCTAATTACTTTAGGACTATCACTGCTATTTGTGGAAAAATAGTTAAGGAGCCTTCCTGATTATATATTTGTGTGTATATTTATTTTTATATTTGTATTTATATATATATATATATATATATATATATATATATATATATATATATATATATATATATATATATATATATATATATATATATATATATATATATATATATATATATATATATATATGCAGACAGATGCTCAGATGAATGCTACGCTACAAATTTGATCAATGGGCAGTCCTCTTAGGCAGTGTCCCTTTGTGAATTCAATGACTCCAATCAACCAAAATAAGTTTTTTTTTTTTATGAAGAGGACTTTCACCCAAAGTTTGACGTTTATTTGGGGGCGTGGTTCCTGAGCATCATTGAAAACCCAGGAATCTGCTTAAGTATGGAAAAACTACAAGGCTTCCAGACTTTTATTTTATTTCTTATTCAATTCAAAAATAGTTTATTGATCCCAGAGGGAAATTAAGTGTTGGTGTAGCTCATATAATAAATTATTTAAGGAGTTGTTGTAGATGATGATGGCTGTGGGCAGGAAGGACTTCCTGTAGCGGTCTGTATTGCAGCAAAACTGAAGAAGCCTCAGACTGAAGACACTGTTGTTGTAGGATGGTTTCATGAAGAGGATGCTCAGGGTTGTCCATAATTTTTTTTATTTTATGAAGAATCCTTCTTTGCATTATCATCTCCAGATGTTCCACAGTTGTCCCCAGAAGAGAACCAGCCTTCTTTATTAGGTTGTTTCGCCTTTTTAAATCCCTAGCTCTGATGCTGCTACCCCAACAGATGTTGGGTGAAGAGAATACACCTAAGCTTCCTCAAGAAGTACAGTCTGCTCAGTCCCTTCTTGTAGACTGTTTCACTGTTAAGTCTCCAGTCCAGTCTGTTGTCAAGGTGAACTCCGAGGTATTTATACTCCTCAACCACCTCCACTGCTTTTCCCATGATGGAAACAGTAGTTTGACTTATCCCTGTGTCTTCTGAAATCTACAATCATCTCCTTTGTTTTGTTCACATTCAAGGTAAGACGATTGTTTCCACACCATGTCACAAAGCGGTCCACCAGCTCTCTGTATTCAGCTTCTTTTCCATCTCTGATACACCCGACAATTGCAGAGTCATCTGAGTATTTCTGCAGATGACCGGTTTCTGATTTGTACTGGAAGTCTGAGGTGTACAGAGGGAAAAGAAATGGTGAGAGTACGGTCCCCTGTGGTGCTCCTGTGCTGCTGACCACCTGGTTTGACACACAATCCTTCAGTCTCACAAGCTGTGGTCTGTTGGTCAGGTAGTCATTGATCCAGGTGATTGTTGAGGGTTCCACCTGTGTCTTCAGGAGTTTCTGACTAAGCAAATCAGGCTGAATTGTGTTAAATGCACTGGAGAAATCAAAGAACATGATCCTCACAGTGCTGCCTACTTTGTCCAGATGACAGTGGGTTGGTTGAAGCAGGTGGATGATGGCATCTTCAACTCCAACTCTACAGCGATAAGCAAACTGCAGCGGGTCCTAATACGTTCTTGTTTGCTTACTCAGGGGTGCCAACAGGAGTCTCTCTAGGACCTTCATGATGTGGGATGTCAGGGCAACGGGTCTATAGTCATTGATGGGTGAGTTCTTTTGGGTACTGGAGCAAGGCAGGATGTCTTCCACAACACTGGAACCTTCTCCTGAGTTAGGCTAAGGTTGAAGAGGTGCTGCAGAATCCCACAGAGCTGCTCTGCACAGGCCTTCAGGACTCTGGGGCTGACACCATCTGGGCCTGCAGCCTTGTTCCGGTTCAGTTTCTCCAGCTGCCTCTTCACCTGACTTTTGGAGACAGAGAAGTGGGAGGGGGAGGCAAAGGGGGTGGCAGCATTTCCTGACTTGGTTGAAGTCAAACTTGTGGAATCAGAAGAGTCCATGACTGAGGTGAAGGATAAAACATCCGAGGTGTAACAGAAAAGCTGTTGATCAGAGGAGAGTGGGATGTCTGTTTGGCTGGGAACAGGAGAGGGGGATGCTGAGCTAGTTCCTGAACTGAACCTGTTGAAGAATGTGTTCAGTTCATTGGCTCTGTCCATCTTGTTAGGCAGTGATCTCACGTTACCCATTATGATCGATGGAAGAGATGGCTTGAACTTCCTCTTTCTCTGTCTCCTTTATGCTCCTGCTCTGCATCCACGTCTCCTCCTTATCAACTCATCAGGGATTTGGGGCTTCAGTTGAGGTATTATTCCAGCTTTTGCGACGTCAATCAGCTGCTCCCGGCTGTAAACCACATTGTTGCCATGGTTACGTATCATAAATTATCAAAAAGTGAAAAATTTACAGCAAAAATCCTTCCAGCTTCACAGCACCAAAAACTAGAAAGTATACAGGTAAAAAAAACATTATCATTATTATATCATCATTATCAACATTATTATTATTATTATCAACATTATTATTATTATTATCAACATTATTATTATTATTATTATTATTATTATTATTATTATTATTACATTTTCCAAAAAATAAAGATCACACTTTCTGAAATGTAGATGTTCACACCTGATACACAAAATGGTGTAAAAGTCACAGAGTTTGTTGGAAGCATTATAATGGCTGATGAAAAAGAAATGAGGGGGGCAAGGTGGATTTATTGCTACTAATAATTTCAATGCAATATTCAACCATAATATCCCAATCACAGCCGTAATACAGACCTGGTTTTACAACTCAAAGTATTTTAGGTCCATGTTTTTCCAGATGCCAAAGAAAACAGTGCAGTGGCTGTTTACCATACTCTGAAATCAGAAGCTACGTTCAGGGCACTCATTTATCAACCGTACTCACGCACAGATCTGTCCATATTTTGTGCATAGGTGCAAATTTATGCATAGTGTTTTATGATAATTTAACAGAGGTAAAGGTTTTGTACTCTGATCTGCAGAATGTTCCAAGACCAATAGGAAGAAAACATAGAAATTAGAGTTTGGGGGAAAAAATGATGTTTTAGAATGAAAAATATATAGGAACCCTGTGGGAAATCCTTCGTGACATCTTGAAATAAAGCTGTCATGGTGAACTCTTGTTTACCACATAAATCATGGCGGGTGCTTCTTGTTTTAGGACATGACGTAAACCAAGCGTGATTTGAATAATCTCCCAGCCTGTGAATGCATGATCAGGTTGTCCTATTTTATAAGAGCAGTCATTGAGTTTTCCTGTCTGAGGAGTGCCTGAGGTGAAAGCCTTGTTCTCTTGGATGTTGTTGTTCCACAGTATAAGTTTCCTTCCTCGCATAACAATTTATATTAATCCTCACTCATTCACCACAGAAAGTCCAGTTCTACGACGATCACCAACATCTTCCTGCACCAAAGTGGACAGAACTAGCCAACCTGATCACCAGTTGCATGGATTACGAGCCTACGTTCAGGCCCACATTCCGTGCAGTTATCCGTGACCTTCACAGCCTCTTCACACCAGGTTCGTTTATCCCTTCTTCCCCTCCAGAAAAACTCCTTCTTTGGTGTTTTTAGTTTAAGAATCAGACGCCCATGTGAACTTTAACCACATCCAACTAAACAATTAGGAACAGACTAAAGGAAGTAGTTTTAGGCAATGTTCTCCTTGTGAAAGTAAAAGAAATTAGCATTTTTTCTCTTTATCCCTGAGCTTATCAGAAGACATTATTAATAGAATACAGAATTGGGAATCTGTTCTGAAATTGGTCCAGTTTCACTTTTGGCCTCAACAAAGACCAAGTTAAAACTTCAGCGGACACTTTTATTCCAGAGACATGTTTCTCCATACTTGCTGTACATGCAACGTATCTTTTTCGTTCGTAGATTACGAGTTGATCATGGATGACATCCTGCCGAACCGAACAACAGGGGCTGGCTGGTCAACTGGTGGTTTTGAGAATCAGGAGCCAGCTCTGTTTGAAGAACGTCATCTCATATTTTTACAGTTGCTCGGCAAGGTATTAATTCTTGAAGATGTTGCTCTCATCTCTTGAAGCTATACCAAGTATCTAGATATTACCATAAGATAGTCAGTGTTATTTAGATATCTGTATTACATACACTATTATGGTACAATACCTTTTCTTTAAATCAAATTTTAATTGGTTATAATAAATTAGGACTCTGACACACTATAATATCAAGCTATGTAAACAGTGGTATCTCACCCACAGTTGTTTTGTCTTTAAGGGAAACTTTGGCAGTGTGGAGATGTGTCGCTACGACCCACTTCAGGACAACACGGGAGAGGTTGTTGCTGTGAAGAAACTCCAGCACAGCACAGCAGAGCACATGCGAGACTTTGAACGGGAGATTGAAATTCTGAAATCTCTCCAGCACGAGAACATTGTCAAGTATAAGGGTGTTTGTTACAGCGCAGGTACTTCTGGCATTTTCGTCTTTGTGTTATGACTGAAGCATCTGCTTTGAATAAAATCAAGGGGCATTAATCCAAGGCAATCTAAAACATTTTGCAAAAGGCATTTAGATAATTTATGAACACATAAATGAAATCCAATTCTTAATATGTTAGTTAATATGGATTTGGCCTACACTTTTACAGCTGTAACAGCTGGGAAGACAGTCCACAGGGGTACAAAGGTCGTTTATTGAAATATTTGTCTGTTCTTCGAAGTGAGCATGTGTCAGGCACTGACTCCTTAGAGATCTTGAGATCAGGCCAGTCAGCTTGTGCAGCCAGTCAAGTTGCTGTACACCAAATTGGCTCATGCAGGTTTGTTGTCATTTTGGAACTAGAAGGGGCCATCGCTAAACTGTTCCTCCAAAATTGATTGATTGATTTATATATTATTTATATGGTGCCTTAACATGACCACAGTCAAACAAGGCGCCATACATTAAAAGCTCAAACATTAGAACAGTGATTAAAACATAAAAACACACCTGCAGAGCAGAGTCTCATGCAGAGTCAAATGCCTTTCTCTAGAAATGGGGTTTAAGTGTTTTAAAAGGGGGCAGTGAGGACACCTGACGAATGCGCAGCGGTAATTCACTCCACAGCTTCGGTGCACAGATTGAAAACGCTCGTTCCCCCCTGAGCTTCCTCTTCGATCTTTGTACCTCCGGGAGAAGCGGATCTGCTGACCTGAGGCAACGGCCTGGAATATAGGGAGAGAGAAGTTCAGAGAGATATGGTGGTGCAAGATTATTTAAAGATTTGAAAACAAATAAAAGGATCTTAAAATGAACTCCAAAATGAACAGGTGTCAGTGAAGGGAAGCCAGGATTGGTGTAATGTGGTCCCTCTTTGCACTCCAGTCAGAACATGAGCAGCAGCCTTCTGGACAAGTTGGAGACGTGAAAGGGACTACTGGCTAACATCAAAATACAGAGAGTTACGATGTGATGAAGGCATGGATTACTGTCTCAAAGTGCCGTTTAGATTAAAACGGCTTCACCTTCACCAACTGCCTCAAATAAATGAAGCTGAACTTTCCCACTGAGCTAATCTGTCAATCAAGTTTAAAATCATTGTCCATTTTAAAACCCAGATTTGACATAGATTGTTTTAACGTGGAGCCAAGAGAACCAGATCCACTGTGGACGGGTTACAGGAGCTGCTTGGACCAAACACCATAATTTCAGTCTGTCTTTCACTGAAACTTAAAAAGCTCAGGGCCATCCAATCTTTGATGCCTTGTAGGCCTGACAAAAGGCAGCAGACAAATCCAGCAAAATAAGGACAACATAGTTCCCATCGTCAGTCGCCCGGAAGATATAATTAAAAACCCTCAACAGAGCAGATTCTGTGCTGTGCAGGGTTTTAAAGCTGAACTGAAACATCTGCAAGACATTGTTCCTGTCCAGGAAGGATTTTAATTGTGTGTAGACCACTTTCTAAAATTATTGAGAGAAAGGGCAGCCGAGAGATGGGGCTAAAATTGGCCATCACCAATTTATCAAGGTTCAGTCTCTTAAGCAGGGGTTGAACAACAGCATGTTTAAGATTAGCAGGTACTACACCAAAAGACAGACTGTTGTTAACAATAGCGAGAATTGACTGCCCTATGCTGGAAAAAACCTGTTTAAAAAAGCGAGGGGGGGGAAAGCATCTAGAGGAGAGCGTGATGGTTTAATATGGCTAACAACATCTTCCAGAGAAGACGGACTCACAGGCTCAAACCTTCAGAGCACAGCTGAAGGAGGGATAAACTCAGACGGGTTGGAGACTAGAGCAGAAATAACTGCTCTGAAATCAGCAACCTTCTGAGTGAAAAACTTCAGAAAGTCATTACGCAACTCAGAAGATGCTTCCTGATGTTGCCGGAAATATTTTTATATGCTGTAGTGGTAATTGTTCTTTTTACTGGCTAAGCCAAACCCCTAATAAAGACAACTAAACACACCAATCCCTCCTTCAGTGAACTTGGCACAATGTACTGTTGTCAGGCAAGTTTTTTTCTGGCAACTGGTAGGCCTGGACTTATTGTTGACTGACAGGTGGTGAGTTACACACATTGCATCTGATGCTGGTTGACGTAAGGTTCAGGTGCATCACCTCAGCCATGACTACCCATTCCTTCGAAACTCATTACACGCTGGTCGTTAGCTAATCTGAAGGCCCCAGAGGTTTGGAGGTCTGTTGGCTGCTGTTGAACGTTGGCAACTTCTACACACTGTGAGCCACACCATGTGCTGTACCAGCTCTGTGAGTTCATATAGTGTACAACACCATGACCAAGATGCATTATTAAGTTGACTATGTAATGTTTATGAAGAAATTTCATGAATGGAGTTGCTGCACAGGTTGTGTCTTGTCGGAGTATCGAATTCACTGAGGAGTAACCCGTTCTTTCACTGATGTTTATTGAAGCAGTCTGCATCCCTAGCTGCTTGATTTCATTAGCCTGTAGCCAAGGAAGTGATTGGAACAGCTAAATTTGACAATGTGGAGGAATGTTTCAATATTTTTGGTTGTATGTTATCTTAACTAGCTGCGATTTTGCAGTATTCTGGTCAAAACAAAACATTTTTGTGTTCTTAAATGTATCCTGCAGATGTTTATATTACAGAGAGTTTCTCCCAGTCTTCCACTCGTTATGCCTATCCACAAGAGACTACAAACCTTTTAAAATGAACTAGCCAGCTTCGGTTAACTGGGCATCAGTAAAGTCATTGGTTTATGTTGTGTATTATTTGTGGCCGTCTTTTGCATGTAATTGTTTTTCTTTCATTCTTTCAGGTCGACGGAATCTTCGCCTCATCATGGAGTATCTTCCTTTTGGAAGTCTTCGGGATTACCTCATAAAAAACATGGAGCGAATCGACCACAAAAAGCTGGTTCATTATGCCTCTCAGATCTGCAAGGTGCTGCAGCGTGACCGTATCGCTATGACATGCTGCATGGGGACTCTAACAAACGACTGAAATTCATATTTGTTGGTTCTGTGTGTTTCTACAGGGAATGGAGTACCTGTCAAGCAAGCGGTACATCCACAGAGATCTGGCGACACGGAACATCCTTGTTGAGAGTGAGCTGAGAGTAAAAATTGGAGATTTCGGCCTCACCAAAGTTCTGCCTCAGGACAAGGAGTATTATATGGTCCAAGAACCAGGAGAGAGTCCCATATTCTGGTTAGAGCATTTTGTATGTTCTGTGAATGTTACATCACCTAAACACTTCATTTGACTAACTAAGTAGACTAACGGTGCGAGTATGCAGTTGAACCCAGAAGTTTACTTACACCAAATAAAAAAACATTAACCTTTTTTGTTTTCTGTGTCTGAAGTTAAATTGGACCAAACATCTCTTGTTTTAGGTCAGTTAGGATAACCAAACTTATCTCTATTTGCGAAATGACACAATCATATAGGAACAGAGATTTTACAGTGTTGCAAAAAGGTGTTTGACCGCTAGTTATTTGTGCAAGTTGTTCCCTTTTTAAAAAGATGAGGTCTGTAATTTTTTTAATCATGGGTACACTTCAACTGTGAGAGACAGAATGTGAAAAGAAATTCCAGAAAATCATATTGTATGATTTTTAAAGAATTTATTTCTTATAATGGTCCAGAAAATAAGTATTTAGCACCTAAGACCAAGCAAGAATTCGGACCCTCCCAGATCTGTTACTTCTTCTTTAAGAAGCTCTTCTATCTACTCATTACCTGTATTAATGGCGTGAGAAGAGATCAATCGTTGGACCAATTATTAGAAAATGGAATAAAGACAATATCACTGACAAGCCCCTTCAACCTGGGGCTCCATGCAAGATCTCACCTCACATGAGAATGGTGAGGAAACAGCCCAGAACTACATGGGCGGGGAGACTGATCAATGACCTGAAGAGAGCTGGGACCACAGTAACAAAGGTTAATATCATGGGTTAAAATCCTTGAAAAGCCACCCTGCTTAAGCCAGTACATGTCCAGTCCTGTCTAAAGTTTTCTAGATACCATCTGGGTGATCCAGAGGAGGATTGGGAGAATGTCATGTGGTCAGTTGAGACCGTAATAACTCTTTGGTATAAACTCCTCTTGCCGTGTTTGTAGGGAGAAGATGCCGAGTTGCATCCCAAGAACACCATACCCATTGTGAAGCATGGGGGTGGAAACATTACGCTTTGGGGTGCTTTCCTGCAAAAGGGACAGGACGACTGATCGTATTAAGGAAAGGATGAATTGGGCCATGTATTGTGAGATTTTGGGCAAAAACCTTCCATCAGTGAGAAGATTAAATACTTTTTTGCCCCGCTGTATTTATTAACATCTTCAAAGTCAGAGGTTTACATACATTTTGTCAGTATTTGAGCGGACTACCTGTGAATTGTATGACTGGGGTGAAATGTTTTGGGTTTCCTTCCAAGAGCTTCTAACAATATTTTGCTGGAATTCTGGCTCACTCCTTGTTTTTTTTTATTTATTATTATTTGTATTTTTTATTTATGTATGTAAACTTCTGAATACGGCACAGAAGTTAACTACAAGTTAACAACAAACACCTTATTCATGGTTCATGTCTTTGGTGTTCAAAGCTTTGGTTAGGATATGTATTACCACCACTAATATGCAGTGTTTGTAAAGCCTGCCTCTTGACGTGTGTTTTGCAGGTATTCCCCCGAGTCATTAACCGAGAGCAAGTTCTCTGTGGCTTCAGATGTCTGGAGCTTTGGGGTGGTGCTGTACGAGCTCTTCACCCACAGTGACAAAAACTGCAGCCCTCCTGCAGTAAGTAGTTGAACACATTTCTATGTGTGGGTTGTATTTTGCTGTCTATCCCAGTTGATATTAGTGCTAATAACTTGTTAAAGTTTAGAGGGAAATCTTGGAAAGAGGATGGCAGCATTCAGTTTTTCATTAAATATGCAATTAACTAAAATGTTTACCAGAAAAATAATTACAGCTATAATCTCTTGATGCATCCTTAAAATATATATTTTTTATATTTTTTTAAATCCATGTTGACTAGCAGTTAGTACCCTTTTTCTGCTTTTGCTGATCAATAAATACACTTTTCTTTCTACTACAATATGATATATTCCTGCTATACGAGGCCCATTAGATCCCTGTCTCTCATGTCGAAAAAATATTAAAATATGCATGAATTACCTGTTATCTAAAACCAAAGGTCACCTTAACCAAGCTCAGAGAGACATTGCTATCAATGCCTTAGCCTATCGTTGTGTCTGTGTGATGTGCTTCTGAGGACTGAAAGTTTTTATTTTCTTTCCTGAAAGTTTTACCTCAAATTAAAATTATAACCCCCCACCCCCCATATTGGTGATTCATCAACTTCAGTACGCAGCTCTAAGGATCCATTTTGGGTTTCATGTGGTAGAAATTGAAGCCTGCAATGGGTGTGTAAAAGATTATAAATGTATACTACACAGCTAGAATGGGCAAGAGAGAACAGAAGAGGTGCTATTAAGGATTGAGGGCTATGTTATTGGGGTTTGCTGGAGCAGACAACTACAAGCTAAAACAGTGTATGAAGGTCACCAGAGTACACCTCTGACAAATTTGACTACATTACCAACACTTGTTAGATATTTAAGGTGGCATATTTTGGAGATGCTTGGAGCTGGATTCTCTAAACATGCAATAACCCAGCATGTGGGGTGTGCTCTTTAGCATATAGACGCTGAGATTTCCCTGAATGTTAAATCATAGCTGTCCTCCACCTCCCTAGAAACTGTTTACCCTTGAGGCTTGTCCAATCACCAAAATCAGCACGTGGGGATTCCAAGTGTTGAAGTTTTGAACACGTGTTTTCTTTTTTTTCCTTTTTCTAAATGTCTGAAGAAGTTAGAGCTTATTTTGTAGATTAAAAGCAATATCAGGAATGATTTATTGAATCAACAGTTCAATTTGTTGTGGAGACAGCTGCATGAACTGATGCACCCAGCGTGCCTAGTGTCCATCATACAAGGTGCTATGATCTGGGGTCGCAAGATTGTATGGCCAGTGTAGGTCCGCTTTCTACAAAATGAAGAGGCTATTCCTTCAGCGAATTTCTTCACCACCAGGGTCCAGACCTTGACCACTTTGAGAATCTTTGGAATGTGCTGGATAATCTTCTCTACAAGATTATGACAAAAATTACTGCCTAATAGTCCACAAGATATTAGTGTGAGACATAATTTTTTATTAGACTGGCAGTATATTTAATACAAATTAAAATTCTTCGTCATTTATCTTTGTTATGCATTGGTTATTGGTCTTCTCAAATATTCTATAGATTTTCAGTTTGTGTCTCAGTTTGCCCTTAAAAAAATCATTTAAAAACAAGCTGTGTGAAATTAAGAGCTAAGCACTTATATGAAATACCTCTACCCAAGTAAAAATGACTCGCAGGTTTTTGGAGAGCCTCAAGACTTGAAAAGACATGCAGAAGGAACTGAGCTGAGCAAACACATTAAGGAGAAATGTGTACAGGGTACACAGTATCTGTATTTGGCATCTCAGTACAATGTTTCATTTTTTTGTAAGAAGCCAAGTACAAGCTCTGACATGTGATTCATGACTGTAAAGATGGTTTGACTGCATGAGAAGCGGAGTCTTTCACCCTCCATTCACCTGAGCAGACTTATCTCATGATGTTCACTTGAATGCTTGATGTAAAGGCTTTCAGCACTTTTGAGAACATTGTGTACATTCAGAGAGCAGTTATGCCAGAGCTTGAGTTTGATTCATAAAGGATGACAGCGCCACTAAACATAAGCCCTTTCCAGACATGCACCTCTTTCCATTAATCTGACAGCAAACGAACGTTATCTTCATGTCTTAATGTGCATGTGGCTCAGTTCCCCAAAAACATCTTCCAACGGGATTCAAGCCTGAATAAGTAATACACAACACTCGCACACTTTCCCACTCATATGTTCTTTATAAATACTAATTATGTCACCTTTTTATTTGATGTTTTTTGTAGATTATTTTCTTCAGGAGGGGCAGGAAAGCTGGTCAGAGTTGATAAGGAAATGGATGGAGCTAAACTCAGGGCAATCCTGGGAGAAAAAAAACCTGTTAGAAGCTACAAAAGACTTGAGACTAGGGTGGAGGTTTACTTTTAGAGCAGGACTACAACCCAAGTTTACACCCAGAGCTACAATGGAATGGTTCAGAATAAAGTTTATTTCTGTGTAAGAGAGGCCAAGAGAAAATCCAGACTTAAATCGTGGGCAGGGCGTGAAAATAGCTGTTCGCAGATGCTCTACAATCTAATCTGACTGAGCTCGAGTTATTTTGCGAGAAGAATGTACAAACATTTCAGTCTCTGGATGTGCAAAGATGTTACACATCCCAAAAGACTTGCACTTTAAATTACAGTGCTTTAAAAACCTGAATTTAGCTTCTAAAGTTTGTTGTTGCATGAGAAAATGGTAAAAAAAGAAGAAGAAAAAGTTGACCGAGAATATAAATGCTTTTACAACTAATTCTACAAGAAATACTTTCCTACTTGCCTTCAAACTCACCATCTTTTTCTGTGTATTTCCTTTCCTCCTTTTAGGTTTTTATGTCAATGATGGGTAACGATAAGCAGGGACAGCTGATCGTCTATCACCTGGTTGAGCTCCTCAAGTCAGGCAGCAGGCTGCCTCAGCCCCTGGGTTGTCCTTCGGAGGTATACATATGTACAATTGTACTTTTCTATAAGCTGAAGCTCTGGTTGTGAGAGATTGTTGCCACTGCACTGGATGGCTTTTGTTAAGTCGTACCGACCGCTATAGACGGCTTGATTTAAACTACTGCAGTGAACAGCAACTGCCACTAGATTTCTTAAGAATAGAGTTTAGTTGCATTAGCCACCTTGCTTTGTAACTCAGTTTTTGAAGATGTTTCAGCAGATAGGAATGATAAACTGTTGTTGGCTCAGATGAAGAATTCATCAGCCTTTAACAACTTCCAGTTAGGCCTGATTTTTGTCACGCTACACAAACCGACATGTCAACATTTCCATATTACTTAGAATCCAGCTCTGTGTTGTAAACCTTAATGAGCGATTTCCTTTAGTTTCCTGCTGACAACATTGTTCCTTTCCCTGCTCCTCTTCTCAGATATTCGAGATCATGGAGGAGTGTTGGGATAAAGACCCCACCTTACGTCCGTCTTTTAATGAGCTAGCTCTGCGCATCGACCTGATCAGGGACAGTGAGGAGTTTTAGAAAACAAGTGCCCCTCCTCACTTTGAACCAAGACACTTGAAACACTGTTGCCCTGGTTGTGGCTGAAGGATGAAGACCAAAGCAAGGACCCTATGCCAGCATGCGGAAGAAAGGCGCAACTTGGAATGTGGATCTGCTCGAGAACTACTGCCGAGGTGCCTTCAAGCAAGGCATATTTTTATTTTATTTTTTTATGTGGAGCAGCTAAGCGACCTGCAGCAGGTTGGAAATGTTTGAATGGTCAAACTAGTGACATGAATGTTGCTGAAAATGAGCAACTGCATTTGGTCAACGTTTTAAAAGAAGACTTGAAGCACCTTTTGAGACTGTGACAAGACTGTTGCCAGACCTGAAGCTAGAGAGGCTTGTGGTGAGCAATTATGTGTGTCTGTGTGTGTTTGCATCTGCAAGTGAGGTCCATACAGCTAGCTGGGCTAGCTCTTGTCATCTGCTTTTTTGTGACCTGAAAAGAAGTGGACATATATATATATATATATATATATATATATATATATATATATATATATATATATAAGTGTTTAACTGTATTATAGCCGTACATTGTGTACATATGTCCAGAAAGATTTTATAATTTTATAAATTTAAATAATATTAACACTATATTTGAGATGCCTGCCACTGTCACTGTAATACAGAGGTGAGAAAACGTTTGAGAAGTCTGTCATTGTTTTCATTGTGAGAGGTGGCGTGAAAATAAAGAATATATATCTGAAGCGACTTCTTTCCGCGCTTTCCCCTTCATTTTCCTCAAAACCTCCGCTGCACAAACTTAATATGCTGTTGAAATCACATGATCCACTGGAAAATTAAGGGGTAGAAGTTCTGTTTTTGAATTATTATTTTTAAACCCCCACTACTGTGGGGTTAAGCAAGGTTTGCATAACTTAAAAGGGGTGAAAGATGATTGTTTTGCCATGAATTAAGCATTTCGTGTATTTTGTAGAGGTATGTGTCAAGAGAAACTGACGTGAAAGTAACTATGGTAACGTATATACAGGACTTTGTTTTGAAAATCGGATGTGACGTTCGACGTGTGTTAGCTTTAGCTTCATCAAAGGTCGTGGACGTTCGCTGGTTTTCTGTCCGCAAAAACAATCGTCGACGTCGGTTGTTTAGTTTTTTGTACATTTAGTTTGTGTGCCGTCACGTTTGGTCAGAAGATATGAAGTTATAAAACGGGTCTAGTTACATATGTGGATCTTTTCGGGGATGGGGGGTTAAACCTGAAACGAGTTTACCGTAAAAATCAAAATATGGGCGCACGGCAATTTAAAGGGAGTTGAGTTTGACTGCGCAGATAATTGAATGTTAAATGATTGTTTTTTGATGGGTGGTTGAGATTGAGCTACTCTTAAGTTGATTTATTTTGAAGCAGCCGTTTATTTATTTTAAGTGCGACATTGCTTAATGTTAAAGTTTTGAATTAAATATTAATTTACCTCATTTTATCTGTCAGCCCTCTTAGTTTAGTCAAAAGTCCAAAATGGGATTTGATCCATTCGGTCGAAGTGAAATAAACTTCTCTACATGGTCGACTCCAGCAGACCCTTTGCCTTTTGAGCATGTCTCAGGCACTGATTTCAAACATTCACCTTTTTTATCAATAGAAAATGTTATTTTACTATGTATATTCGTAAAGATAATAGACGTCCAAATGATCCTGAGTGTTTTATCTCCTTTTTAAAATATCCGGATAGTTTTTTTGCAGTTTGCGTTGTTTACATGTTCCAGGTAGAGGGAACTTAATTGTTTTTTTGTTTGTTTTTTCAAAACTAAGAACAATATTGAGTCTGATTTAAATGGAAAATGTGCTGTACCACATTCGATTGTTCCTACATCTGCGCACATTGCAGACTCATTTTCTTGAGTCCTACCCACATGGGTGATTATTGCATAACAGCCTCCGAGCAGCAGCCGGGAGAGCAGCCTGCCGAGTAGTTGGGAGATGAAGTCCAGGAGAGTCGGACCTCCCGACGGGGGTTACGGCTGGGTGGTGGTCGCCTCAGCCTTTTTTGTTATGGGCCTTACCGGAGCTGTTCTCAAAAACTTCGGCCACTTCTTCCTGGACATCCAGAGTCACTTTGGAGTCCTGACCAGCACTACCTCCTGGGTTTCTTCCACAACTATTGCCATGTTTCATATAGGTGGTAAGTGTGTGATTATCTGACGGTGCATTTTTTTAATATATAAAAATATAGGGTGTTTTTAGAGTTTGTTTGTTTTTGCCTTTTTTTCTTTTTTTAACTAGCTCCAGCAGCCAGTGCTCTGACTTTACAGTTTTCTCAGAGAGCGGTCATCATATTTGGAGGTCTTTTGTGCACTTTGGGGATGTTGCTGGCATCTTTGGACATCAGTCTTCCTTGGCTCTACCTCACTATGGGTGTCCTAGAAGGTGGGTAAGGCTTTCTGACGGTATTCTGAATTTTTTCTGGGAGATTACTTCATTAAAAACGTATTTTCTTTAAAAAAATCAGTTCATTAGAAGACTTTCGTTAGTCTCATTGGTTTATTTAATAAAGACCGGGACTAAAGGTGTTTGAGGAAAGTTTTTTTGTTTTTTCATCATTGTCTTATTAGTCTTTTGTTTTGTTCGTCTGACTAATAAAATGAAAAAAATTCTGTGACATTGTACTTGTAGCAGACAAAGAGACGATATCTAAGGCAACATAGGGCTATACAGAAGTGAGCACAAATGAAGAATTACTGTCCTAACCACTCATTTTTTCTTTTAAAAGTAAATGAATGACTGTAATCGTATAACATAATCTCTAAAAGCTAAAGTTGAATTCAGGATTGGTAAGTTCCCACACATTTTTTGGCAAACGTGGTAAAGATGTGAAATATATATATATTTATTAGAAAACTCAAGCCTTTAATTTGAAAACACCGGTTCAGTGGAAGAAAAAAATCCAGTGTCAAGCAAAAGTTGTTTTTGATTAAATCTCTCAATGTACATACTTTGTACAGACCTCATTTGGCAATAGAACAGCTCTGTGTGAAATACTGAAGGAAAAGACAAAGTTCGAGCATACAGACGGAGGAATCTTTAACCAGAGTCCTGTGTCCCCTCTTTTGTACTTCTCTTCAGGTCACCTCACAGCTTTCCTTTTGGATTTAGGTCTGGGTACTAGGATGACCGAGGAAGAAGGTTCATTTTGTGTCTAGTAAACCATTTCTGTCTTGATAAGGAAGTATGTTTTTGATCATTATCTTTCTGTAAGATGTCCTTGTTTTTCAAAGAGTCCACAGGGTCATGTACGCTAACGAGAAGAATTACAGGACTCTTGGAAGATAAGCAAGCCCACAGCATCACAGATCCCCCGCTGTACTTAACAGCTTTCACACACATTGATCCTTTCCTGTTTCACTGCAAACCTACCTTGAGTGTTAGTTCGACCTTAGTCTTGTCTGCCCAAAGCCAACAGTTTCAGATAGTCATTATGGAGATTGGATTACCCCAGGATCTCGCTCTTTGCTGGAGTTCTCTGACGAAGTGCTGTGGATTTGCTATTGATAGCATGCTGGGATTGTGATGTAGCTCAACATACCCCTAGATTGTCCAATCATCATTGTTGTAGCAATAATTTCAGCTTCCTTCATTGTCTGAAAAACTTGAAGTGCTTACAAATTATTATGTTGGGACTAGTTGGGACATTTTCTATTAGAACTTCATCAGGCAACTGGCCAGTGCTCGCGGGATAGCAGGCTCCAACGTGGAATATTGTAGTTTTAATATTTTTATATTATAGCTCTTGTTACACCCGTAATTACAAGCTTCAAAACTCCGATCAACTTGAAAAATCAATGCACAGATGCTTTGAATGGGATTACTATGGATGCTAATAATTTTGCCGCTGCTTTGCTGAAAACAATTAATTCTTCACACGGGATTTTTTCCTCCACTAAATAAATGTATTTAAAATAAAGCTTGGGTTTTTCTAAATTTCTCACTGTACAGTTAAGCTACTGCAAAACAAGATTGATCTACTTTAGCTATTTTTTACCCATCCTTACCAAGGGTTCCAATAAAAATGACCGGCCCTCTAATTGAATTTCATAAATATCTTCTTTCGATTTCACAACATACAGACTATGATGTCATATTGTATCTATGACACGCTTTTTCTTGAGGATCAGGAAAGATGACACGTGCTATTTTTTTTTTACTTTTCAAGCAGACTATGTTTTATTTGTTCTTCAAAAATCTGAGCCATGGTGCCTTCAAGTACTTAGAAATGGCCAAAAGCATCTACAAGTTTTTGACTTTGAAAAAGCAGGGATAACTTTTATCACCCTGATTATCTTAATAGTATTCAGCCTATTTGACATATTTACAAGGTTTCTGTGATGTAAAAAGAGAGACCATGATTAATAATTTCAAACGGTTTCTACAAATTATGTTTTTATTCTGTACAGTTCAACTTCAGAAAAAAATCTGTTAGAAGGGAAAAACATTTCAATATGTATGGTAACCAAGTTGCACAACCGTAAGCTAACACTTTGTTGAATTACATTTTGATTCCACCTTTCCTTGGTTAGAATCTGTCAGCATGGTACATCTTGACAGTATTTGCCCACTTTGCGTTGCGAAAGCTTTCCAAATCAGCTTTGGCGGAGCCTTCTTCACAGATCTTCAGTGGAATTTTGTTCCGTATGATGGCATTACCTTCCAAAACTTTCATATTCCTCCTATGAATTCATCATTTAGTTAAACTGGATGAGCACAAGGACTCACCGGATACAGAAAATAAAGAGTCTGTCTTCATCTTCTGTTTTCCAACAGGCACCTGAAGCTTTTGAATCAAAACTGATTGGTATTTGGAGCTCTTTAGAACTTCATATTGACAAAAATTTGAGTTCTTATCTGAGGCAAAGTAAAACCCAGAGCATGATACTGCCACCACCATCATTCACTGTGGGTGTGGTGTTCGTTGATGATGTGCAGTGTAGTTTTTGCACCTAACTAAACTTTTGAATTCTTCTCTAAAGGTTCAGCTTTGGTTTCATCCGACCGTAAAAAACATTCTGAGAGTTTTCATCTTGGCCTGGATGTTTTCTTTGGTAGAAAATACATTTTGTTCCTCAATCCAGACAAAATAAGAATTTGGGATGTTTATCGCTTGTAAATCACAACATGTCCTTGTTGGAAATTCCTGCAGCTTCCTTGCTGTTGCTGTCCGCCTCCCTGACCATCTTCAGTATCACTTTTTATTAACTTTGGAGAAATTTCCTGTTTTTGTAAAGTACCACTTTTACATATGTTCTCTATTTATTAGGAAATGCCTTATTTTATTTCATTGTAATCAAATTGACTATGTTGTGATGATTTTTGTAACCAGGTTGTTGCAGCTTTTTATTTTTCACGTTTCCCTCTAAAAACCTTGTTTTTCACTTGAATGTGGAGAAACATTTTGAAATAACTTCATTGTAATTTTTTCATCACAAAGGTGAGGCGTTTGTACGTTTTTGAGCCAGTGTGTCTCCAAATGCTCTCCGGTAAATATTTTTTCCTTTTCTGCTTCCAGGTACAGGTATTTCATTCTCATGGATTCCCGCCATCAGCATGGTGAATCACTACTTTTCAAGGTGGCGTCCCATTGCCTATGCCATTGCCAGCTCAGGGGAGTGTGTCTTCGCCATCGTTTTCAGTCCTCTATTCAAGTGGCTCATTGAGGTGTACAGCTGGCAGGGCGCTTTGCTCATCGTCGGGGGCCTTCAGTTCAACCTGTGTGTTTGCGGCGCGCTCATAAGACCCCTGGAGGCAGCTAGGAGAGCTTCACAAAAAACCAGTAAAGAGAGCTCAGGAGACAGTGCTGCTGCGCTACCGTCTACGAACAAGCCAGTCTTCCAGTGCTGCCTGCTGAAAAAACCTGAACTTCTTCTCTACATCCTGTTTGCAGTCTTTGCAGCTGCAGGGTTTTTTTGTCCCAACTCTCTTTCTGGTGCCCTTTGCCAACAGTTTGGGGATAGATGAGTACTGGCCAGCCTTCATCCTCTCCGTTATGGCTGTAGCTGATTTGGCGGGCAGGCTGTTTTGTGGGTGGCTCGCTAACATGAGGTATCTGAGGAACCTGCAGCTGCTCACCACTGTAACCACTCTGCTGGGGGTTGTGCTGCTTCTGCTGCCCATCAGTCACAACTACTGGTCCGTCCTGGTCTTCGCGTCCCTCTATGGCTTCCTGTTTGGCTGCATGGTTGCCATTCACGTCACCTCCATCGTGGACATTGTGAGCTTGGAGGGCTTTGACAGCGGACTGGGGCTGTTTATGCTGTTCAGGAGCATTGGAGGCTTTATTGGTCCACCTGCTGGAGGTAAGGGCTTAGTGTGACTTTTTAAGTTTTAAGTCTTCTGTTCACTAGAGCTACAGTTGCAATTCTCGGCAAGGGAGTAATTGCCAAAGCAACAGAATTTGAAACCTTTGACTTTCACTAGGTGTTCCCTGGTTTTCATAAAATTGGAATAAATATTTTAATCTCTCTAATTTACCTGCCATTAAATCCTAATCATATGTGGAGCCCATCAGTGCAGTTTTTTTCATGTCACAACCACAAACCTTAATGTTTTCATTGAGATTTTATTTTTATAGATCAATACAAAGTAGAGGAAAACTGTGAAATGGAAAAGAGGCTGTTTTGAATCTGTAAAGTGTGGCATGTACTTGTGTTCAGCCCCCATTTATTTGAATAAAATTGGTGTAATTAGCTGCTTTCAAAAGGAAGATAATTAGTCCACCTGTGTAAATGAATCCGTTTAAATCCATCTTTCTGTGGAAGCCTACACAAAATGCTGTGTGTAGAGGAAAACAAACTCTGCACCTCGAGCATGCCATCCCACTGTGAACCATGGTGGTGGCAGCATCATACTGGGGGGTGGGGGGTGCTTTTCTTAGACAGGGAAGCTGGTCAGAGTTGATGGGATCCTTGAGGAAAACCTGTTGGAGGCTACAAAAGATTTAAGACCAGGTAGAGGTTCACCTTTGTAGCAGGACAACGCTACCAGGTTAAAACCAGGTTATAACGTTAGATGGGCCTAATCAAAGTCTAAACCTTAATCCAACTGAGAATCTGGGAAGACTTGCAGATTGATGTTGGTTGCTTTAACGGTAAACGAATACTAGGGCTATAAATATTCTGCAAGGCATTGTACGATCTTTATAACCCTAGAGACTAAATACTTAAACTAATGATTGTTTAAAGAATTCTAAAATGCATCACTTTCTAATTAAATTTTAAAGGTCCTTATAGTAGTTTTATTTGCATGACTTAGTTTATTAATGCAGCTCAAAGAAAAGGTGCTTCTCTGTGGGAAAGACTGGATAAAAGCAGAAAAAAGTGGACGTTTGAGGTTACACAGTTGTGCGATTTATCCAAAATAATGGCTGCATGAACAACTAGTTACTTTGGACGGCACCTCAATTCACATCTCGTCAGGGATCTAATTATCTTTTAAATAATTTCAGAGGGACAACTCTAAAATGTAATTGAAATTGTTTCCTTGAATTCTGCACAAGAAGTAATATTTTATCGTTACACTTAATAAAATGTTTAATAACTTTTGTTGCCACGAAAATTTTCTGTGAATGAGATTGGAATATAAAGTTTAAGGCTTTAGAGGGCATCTCAGAAGAGAACACTCCATATTTAATGGAACAAAAACAACATGACTATCCCACAAGTAAATCAAATTCCCTTACTTTGTGCTGCAGTTTAGAGAAGAAAAATATAAAGCTTTGGAAAATTTTGCCTAAATTCAAACTCTGACCCGAACCTCAGTTCTGTTTTTGAGCACAGTTCTGGTCTCATGGTGTCTGCTGCTGTCAGGGATACAACTCATGTGACTCTGTGAGGATTACGAACTGAAACTGGCCTCGCATCAGAGAAGGTTGATGCCCTTAATTCCTCAGGCCGATGCCCCCCAAGAGGGATTGGATGTGTTGCAATACACTTTTTTAGGAGAAATTGTGATATATTATAATAATAATTTGTTCAGAGTTTTTGATTTGGACTAAAGGCTGAAGCTGCTAAATAAGGTGGAGATACTTTTACGCTACTACACCTTCTCAGCTTTAGTCAAAAGAACTGTATTAAATAGATAAAAATTGACTGTAAATACCCATTTGTTGCATTTTTCCAGATTAGGTTGTGGTTGTGTGGAGATTTTAGTTAACATTTGTAGACTGTTATGTGTCTAAGCAAAAATAATGTGTTAATCAGTGAGATCTTATTTCTCCAACAACATTAAGATTATTTTTTGGGGGACCTATGACTCATTGAAGACCTTGTTGTCAAAAGGACTATCTATGAACATTCTCACTTTCCAGAAACATTGCAGCAGAACAATAACTTCAAAAAGTTTAGAATGCCATTTAAAGAACATTTAGTGTGCAAAATGCATTTAGAAAATATTCAAATATTTTTCCAAAAAATGCTGCACAGGAATTCTCACAACATAAATAAAGATAAAGATCCATCCATCCATCCATTATCTGTACCCATCCATCCTATGCAGGGTTGCGGGGGGCGCTGGTGCATATCTCCAGCGGTCAGGGGCGAGAGGCGGGGTACACCCTGAACAGGTCACCAGTCCATCGCAGTAAAGATGAAGATATTTTAAATATATTAAAATATAAAGGTCATATAAACACAAATTTAAAAATTGTCTGCTATTCTGGTTACTTATTTATGAATTTAATACCGCACAAAAATAAACCTACAAATATTTGAATTAAAAATGCTTCAAGTTCAACAGGGCTTTTTTCTCTGTTAAATAGAAAATAATACATTTCAAATTTGCAATACGTAGTGTAAAGACGAACACTGAACATCAGTATTTATCTTCCTTGATGACATCATCAAAATGCTCCAACACAGCTGATTCAAATGATGGCTTGTTAGCAGGTCTTCTGCTAGTCAGACAATTTGAATAAGCTGTGTTGGAGCAGAGACGCATCTAAAACTGGCAGGACACCGGACCTTGAGGACTGGAGTTGGACACCCCTTTGATAGACCAACAGAGCAACACTTCATTGGGAACTGGAAGGAAAAGGTTGTGTGCAGTTTGAACTGAACTTGGGCTTTTCTGCTAAGAGAAATGGGCAACAAAATTTAATCTCTAAATTTGCAAAGCAGGTAGAGAAATAAATAAATACTTTCATCTGCAAGTGCATTCTACAAAGTATTGACTCAGGGAGCGTAAGATATACAAATAGCATTTTAATTCCACTTCACAAGTTTGGGCTACTTTCTGTTGATCCGTCGTATTAAATACGTTGAAGCCTGTAGTTGTAACATGACAAAATGTGGAAAAATACAAGGGTTATGAATGATCTGGCAAATCGGTGTATACTGAGTTGAATTGAAAAACTTTTAAAACATTTTGATTTTGTTTCCTTTGCAGGCTGGTTGGTGGACCAGACTAATGACTATAGCGCTGCCTTCTACCTCTCAGGCTTCTGCCTCATTGCATCGGCTGTGTTTGTCGTCCTGGTCGACCGCCTGGTCCAGAGGAGGAAATCTGTAGAGGCATCAGACGATCAACTGTCAGGGTGACGGGGAAAACGGAAAAAAATTAAAGGACCCATGGTTACACAATAATTTTAACTTGAGCCCAGCGAGTAATGACTGTGGATTCATGATTATCTGGCTTGGATCGAGTTTTAGACGTGTTTGTCACAGAGTGCATCTGTTTGGAGAATTTGTAAATGTAATTTTATATGCACCTGCAAAAGAAAAAAAATCTGAAAGTAGACCAAACTATTTAATACAAAACATGCCCTTTTTAAAGAGGTATCTGAGTGGGAAAAGCATTACTGTCGTTGCTTTTTAGGATCTGCTGCAACCTTTTTCTGCAGCTAAGTCCTCCCAGTAACCGTTGATTGGTGTTTCACATTAGCTTGGAGAAGTTTTGGTTTTGCATTGCCCAAAGATGTTGATAAAACGTATGGCCCAGCTACAGGCAAAACTTTGATTTGCTCATTCCAAAGCTTTTTATTGTTTGTTTTTTCATTCTTACCTTATATTGCTGGAGAGGCTTGCCCTGAAAGGGTTGATCTATTGCTGACTCAATGTAGAACACATTCGGTGATGAAACTGTCAGATTTCAGGGATGAAAGTTCATTACTACCCTCATGCAGCTAAATTAGCCCAAACCATGATTCTACCACCGATGGGCAGTTCTAGACAGAGGCCAGCAGAGGGGCTGTAGAACTGGTCCTGGCCCCTCGTATGGCTCCTGTTCTAAAGAGATAAGTCAGTTTTATTTTTGATGATTTGCACTGGCACAGAAAGCGTAACCAATTTATCCCTTGGACCAGTTTCATTTCTTACCTTTATAGTTTTACTTTAATTATGAATCAGAAATTAAGGTGTTGCACTTTTAGCTTCAGCTGTATTGAGATAGAATCATAGTTTTCATCTGCTAGATAAGGGCTCTGCAACCCAGAGCTGCAAGTGACTTTTTGGCTTACGTAAGATATGAAACTATGAAATAGTGCCTTGTTTTCCTTTGTTTCAGTCTTTTGTTATGTGCCCCCCTTGGTAAATTTGGTCTAGAACCGCCACTGCTGCTATCACGTTTTATACACAGAATGAAGCTTTAATGCTGGAATGCACTGTTTTCTTTCCCTTAAACAAATATGCACCAAAGTGTTTTTGAAACTTCAGATTTGTCTGTGTGATCTTAAATAAACTGCAGGAGGACAGTCGGTCATTTAGTGAGCTATCCTGTGCTGAGATCCATAGCGTTACTTTTTGTTATTCTTCCAAGAACAGACTCATGAACATCAACAACTGTGACAGTCTTTCTCATTCAAGCCATTTTTTCTGTGAAGTCCATTCTTCAATTATTGAGAAGTTTATGCTTAATTAAATCCGGCCACCCACTTACACTTTATTTCCCAGAACTTATCTATATCTCCTTCAGAGCTTGCAAAAGTCTTAACATTTGGGAAAACAATCATAGCTCTTTTAAATTAGTGTTGTACTCTGTTTTATTTGAAATCAGATCAACAATCTAGAATTCCCCTCTTAATACTGTATCTTGTGCAGTCGTTTTTTTTTGTCTCCACCGGAGAGGACAGAATGTATTGTCCAGACAGGCTTCTACTCTTATTCTAACCAGAGTAGACTGCCTCCAGGGCGGGTGTTCCTGTAAACATTTAGGACAAATGGAAACTGGAACAGTTTATTCAAGTTTTTCCTAGTCGCAGGTTTGTCTATCCTATTTCTAGAAATAAACCCAGGATTAATCTGCTGTCAAGCTGAAACCTGTTGAAGCTCTGGGGTCCAGTTTCCTTTTGTTCTGGACCATCACAGTTCTTAAACAAATACGCTGATCATGCCTACAGAGCACAAACGCTAAGAGTCTGCAACTGTAGAACCGTGGCAAATATATGGCAAGTTCTCATTATCTGTAGGAATAAATACTGGAGATCTACGGTAAAAAAAAAAGGAGATTATGTGTTAGTTAGAAAAAGGAGAATGAGCTTACAGTAATGGCTCGTCTTGAAGTCAAAGTTTTGACAGTTTTCTCTGTTCTGCTGCCAACAAATCCCAATAAGGGATCTAAACCAAAAAGGCAGTTATTTGGAAATCACACTTTAAATCCACTGGTTCCTGATGACATTGTAAAGCTTAAAAGAGGATACGAAGAATCCATTCTGTGCAATTTCAGCAAATAGATTTGGTTTGCATTGGATGGGTTATTGTAAATCCCTCCATCCATTTTCCCTGCCCAGCCACGTAGGCCGGCTCTTCCAGGGGAATCCCAAGGCATTCCCGGGCCAGCCAAAAAACATAGTTCCTTCTGCGTGTCCTGGGTCTTCACTGGATCTCCTCTTGGTGGTGCCCAGACCACCTGAGCAGGGAGGCCTTCAGGAAGCATCCTAACCAGATGCACAAGCCAACTCAACTGGCTCCTCTCGATGTGGAGGAGCAGTGGCTCTACTAGAAGCCCTTCCCACATAACCGAGCTTTTCACCACATCTTTAATTAAAGGAGAGCCCAGACACCCTGTGGAGGAAACTCATTTCAACCGCTTGTATCCACAAACTCGTTCTTTTGCTCATGGCCATAAATAGGGGAAGGAATGTAGATCGACCGGTGAAGGGGTGTCTCTTCACCATGAGACTGATTCAGAGTTCGCATCACTGGAGATGCAGCATGAATAGATCAAAGTTACTTCCAGTACGTCAGGATATATTCTGGCGGCAGCAGCTATGGACAGCATCTGAAATTAATTGGGAAACCTTTCACAAACCTTCATTTTATTCAGAACAAATCTGCATTTCTAATGCATTTAGAAAACCCTTATTACTCCCTAAAAGAAACTGTAGACCTTCTGCTGGGCCGTTCACACTTGAAACCAGTTTACTTCTAGGGGATTTACTTGATACTCTATGTTCAGCTGAATTAAATTCATTTTGCAAGAACATCTTATTTTTAATAGTACGTTTAATTTGCCCACCACCACCACCGTCTGAAACCGACACCAGGATGTGGACGTGCTCAGTGTGGTATGTGCTCTACAAGCTGCTCTGATGTTCACAGAGGAGTTATGCAATCACCTCAGTGTGTGGTCTCATGGTTGAAGTTCTTGTTCTGAAACTAAAATAATAGTTTGAGCAAAGAAAAATTGATCAACTGATAGATTGTTTCCACTGGAAATCTAAGAGTAAAAGGTTTTATGATCTTGAATTTGAAACTGCATTTCTCTCTTTTTTTTTGCTCTTACTGCTGATTTGACAAACTAATAGTCTTCACCTTTCATGGGGAAAAATAATTCACATTTCTAAATAATTTTGTTTTGTTGTGTGGCAACAAAGGGAGAAAAATATTGTCATGTTGACTAGAATCCTAAATTTGTCATTAACAAGCAGTATTTTCAGGTGGTTTTTATCGGTTTTACACAAGCAAATTGCTGGAGGCTGTAGCTAACTCTAGGTCAGCTGAGTAATGGCTATTTTGGAGGCCACTGAAATCAGTTTCTGTAGTTGCCTAAGGAGGGTATGTTTTCGCCAGGGTTTGTTTGTCTGTCCGTTAGTTAGCAACATAATTCAGAGTTATGGGTGGATTTTGATTGCATTTTAAGGAAATGTCTGCAATGGGACCAGGAACAAGTGACTAGAATCTAGGGGTTATCTGGATCACTGTCTGGATCCAGGAATGTTTAAGGAATCTTTATAATTGGGTGATGGGGATGTTTTTTAGCATGTAGCTCCACAATAAATTGCCTGGGTGCTTAGTAAAAAAAATACAGGATATCTACCCAAACGGTTCTACAAGATATCAAAGATTGATCCAGAGCCTACCAAAATTCCAGACACTGTGATCCAGAGCAAGAAAAAAGAATAGGGCACCTTTGGAGTTTTGATAACTGCATGGGAACAAATTAAGATATAGACATGCAACATCATCATCCCACAATCTGTTAGCACAATTTTGTTAACTTTTTTTTTTTTTATTGTATTAACTTTTTTCCCTTCTAGGGACAAATGCTGCAGATTAGCTATCGCTTAAACCATAATAATCCAAGCATGGGAATGTTGTTGTACAGTTGTCTATTTTCTGTATCTGTCCCTATCAAATAAACCCAATGATAAACCCCAAAATATAGCCAAGCCATTGTGGAATCTAAAGTGTCCTAACGGATTTCATGTATCTTCAAAACCTATGGAGCTAAATCCAGAAGAAAACCACCACTTCTGAAAAGGGATTTTTGAGAATAACTACTAAACTAATATCGGTGTAAGTCCAGCTGCTAAAGGTATGTTTTTCTAGTCAAGGAATCTAAAAGTTAAAATTAGACCACAACATTGGGGGGGGGGGGGGGACAGAGCTGCAGCTCTTTGAGTGCTTTTCTAGTTTTTAAATGTTTTTCGCTTCTTGCTTTAATATAATTTGTCCTCCATGATAAAGCTTATTATTTTTGGGGGATGGGTGCAAGGAAGACTCTGGTTTCACACTCTTAATACAGAGCTTATTAGGTAGGATTTGTTCAGAGTGTTTTTTCTAGGACTTTATAAAAATAAACAAAGGCTTCCCTAAGAAGGGCAACATACTGTATGTTGAGGGTGATTAGCATTTGATTCCTGACTCAATTTGATATTTTGCTAACTTGCAAAAACTTAAAGCCTCTAATTTAAATGTTTTGTTTATTTTAATGTTTAAAGGGACATGTAAATCCTAAAAAGTTGTACATTTAACCATCTCAATTATTGTCCTTGAGAATACTCAGATTTCTCCCATTTTCTATCGGGTTACATTTAAAATTTTAGGTTTATACTTTTGGTAATTCCTTGCATCTTCATTGATAAATGCAATCGTTGCACATATTTCTTTATGTTATTTCACTAACGAAACTAATCGGACAAAAGGTTCATCCTTACCTCTTCCAAACTATAGTCCTCCTAAAATTGTTTTTTTGTGGTTTGTTTAGGGATTCAAAATGAAAACATTTGTGTTCTAATGTGATCTTAAATATTTAATAATAATAATATTTAAACTTGCCTTGGTTGTTTGTTGTAAATTATGAACCTGTGAAGGGGCTAAATTATGAGGTTCTAAAATTGTCCGAGTTTAGCTCTCTGAAACAGTTTTACCAAGTTTATTGATCTGAAGCATTTAGGTATTACAAAACAACCAAAACAGAAGGCATCTGCAAGGTGGAAATCCTATTTTAATGGTACTGCAACTTGTTAAAATTAGGACTATTTGCATTTGATTAGCTGATTGTGATCTGTTTCACACTTTTGTAAACTTTTTCTGGACATTTCGTTGGCATTCTGTCTCTCCGTTATCACTACCTTAAGATTAGATGCTTCTTTCTTTGAGTGTGCAGTCTTTAATTTTAGAGGAGCAAATAATTATTGCCACAATAGTAGAGGTACTGTTTAAAATTTTGATATTTGCTGTTATACTCTTATGCTAAAGTTTTACACATTTATAATTTCCTTGCTTGTAAAAGTGTTACTGTAGATTTGTGAATGCAGATAAGGACTGTGTTTGATAGTTCTGAATTGGTTCTACACTACTATTTTCTTTTACATTGCTTTGAATAAATCTCAGGAACAATATTTAATGTTAAACTTATTTTTAAATAAATGCAATAATAAACTTCACAACAACTGTAATTTCAAAAGCCATTTCAAGACAATTATACTTTGTTTAAATGTGGGGGAAAATGTAGGACTATTTGGTATCACCCAGTGGCAGGCTTAGGTCTTCTATCGGTTTTAAAAACAAGTAAACATTTTAAGACAAAAAAAAAGTTTAATAACGAAATTTTTTTCCAACATATAAAACTATTTAGATTAGAAAATGATTCCCTAAGCTTCTTCTACAAGTTTGACGTTGTCACAACACACTTAGAAACAGCTTACAAAGACAGGCGCATATTAACAAAAGCCTACAAAAACTAAATATCCAAGGGTTCTTAGAAATCTGGAGGTAAAAGGAAGGTAAAATTTCCATTTCATAGGAAAAAAAACCCAACAGGCTCAGGGAACATTTTTATAGATGTTGGAGATCAAAATACATCAGAAGTTTGTCATGAGACAGGGGATTTGCTGGGGGGGTTAGTTTTAAATTGGGAAGCAAAAAGCTGCACCCTTTGGTCCTTTTTAAATAGTTCAAGTTGGGATGAGTCTGACCCACCCTGGTGCAGTCATTCAACACCCTGGCCCAATGTCCACCTCATAGACTATAAAAAATCTCTGATCCGTTTTAGGTGACCAATCATATTTGGGGTAACAGGGGGTACTCTGAACTGGTTCATACTTGGAAAGAAGGAATTAACCCCAATCGATGGGCTACTACCTCAACACATCGATAAAAAAAAAACCCACAAAAAAAACGTTTACATCCAGTCTTTCATACTTAGTCACGCAGGTCTCGCTTCACTCTCGCATTAACACCAAGATCATGGTTGTTGGAAGTCTGAGCTTTCAGTATTGTCCTCTAGGACCGGACATTGAGACAGTGCTGCTGACTGCGTCTACGAGGAGGCCCTCTTCTCCTCGTATGGGGATTCGTAGACCTCCATGGGTGGGCAGGTGCACACAAGGTTCTGGTCGCCATAGATGTCATCAATCCTGGAAATGCTAGGCCAGAATTTGGTCTCAGGTCTTATGAAGGGCTGTTAAAAGAAAAAAAGGCTCAAAGTTTATTCTACATTTTCTTTGATCAGGGTACAAATGATTTTACACTCAAATATATCCCTACACGCTCACTAACATTTGTTTGAATGTCCCCTTGCAAGTCGGACCTCAACCCTAACGCTTTTTGTGGCGCATGGTCACTTTTCAACAACCTTCTGGATTTGGAAATCTGACCCTGGTGCAAAATTGTTTAGACTGAAGGTTTTTCTTCTTCATAACACTTAATAGTGTTCAGTTTCAGACAACTAGCTGTTCATTATTCCATTCACTTGCTAGAGTGCACCAGTACTAATGCCCAGTAACAGCCCCACAGCATGATGCTACCACCAGCATCCGTCATTGTTAGTGTTATCATGGCTAAACAGCTCTTAGTCTCTTCCGACCATAAAGTATTTCTCTAGAAGGTGTTTGGCTCGTCCATGTGGGTAGTAGGTAGTAGCTTCCGGGATTTAGGTCTGAGTCTTGGTGGTTCTTGGGTTCTTAAACATTCTAACTAATTTGCTTTCACCCAGGGGTGACAGTTTGGGATTCACTTTGTCCACTGGTCTGCAGTCAAGTTTCACAGGAGGAGGCCAACCCCAAACTGTTCCTACAAACATGGGAGTATGAAATTGTCCTAAATGTCTTGATATGGTGAAATATTGAGTTTCTTTATCAGGAGAAAATTAATGGGCTGAGCCCTATTGAAAACCAGGCCTACATCCTAGTTCCCTCTGCACCAAACTTGACAGTGCAATCAGGGAAGTGCTGCTTGCATGGCAAATGGCAAATCCAAACTTGTCAACTGGACGGTATGACTCATCACTCAGGATCTCCACTGCTGCAGTGTGCTTTAAACCACTGCATCCAACCATTTGCTTTGTTCTTGGTGATGCAAGGCTCTGTTGCAGCATCTCAGCCATTAAAACCCATTCAATTAAGCCCTCTATGCACTTTAGGCACTCTGAAGACTACATGAACTTTGGAGGTTTGTAGCCGTTGATATTGCAGAAAATGCTGACCTATATTTAGTAGCAAGTATATTATTGCGTATGTGGCATCCTGTAACAGTACTATATTGGAGTTCTTGAGAGTGAGCCATTCTTTCATAAATGTTTGTAGAAGCAGCCTGCATGCTAAGTTCCTGAACTGTATACACATGTGGACATGGAAGTGACCAGTGAAAGGAACCTGAATTAGATTCCAAATCTGAACCAGCGGAACCTCAATAAATTATTTTAATTCAACCATGTTTGGCTTCAGCAAACCACAAACGGTAAGGAATGTCCTGTGAGCCAATAACATGTTTAGTGATTTGTTGGTTGCAGGCGCTTTAAAAATATACATTATACCCATGAGAATTGATAACAATATAAAAACTGCTAATTGTAACATGAACAACTAGTTTAATAATAACTACAAATTAAAGTTAAGTCTCTTTGGAAACATAAAACATCCTCGTTTTTACCCCCTTATGGAGCTTTTTAAATTAAAATTGTTGACGTTTCCTATTTTTCACCACTAGATGGAGTCAAAGTCAATGAAGTTTTGTTCAAATCATCTTCACATCCTTGGCAAAGTAAAGATGAAGCAGCTGGATTTATGTGGTTTTAGGTTAGGGTAACAGTGATTAAGATCTAAGGAAAGTTTTCAGTTTAATACCCTGCTGCTTTGACAGACAGGGATCACTGCATGTCAAGGGTCCACGACAAGAGGACACTCACCAAGGGGAAGGCAGCATACTCCCTGGAGTAGGGTCTGTCCCAGTTTGACGAGGAGATGCATGCCAGGGAGTGAGGGGCCATCTGCATAAAGGACAGCGTGCAAACAAAGAAACAAAGGCATGAAGACTGAACTTCATGTAACATGTACAAGCTTTGCATTTATGTCACTGCAATGAATCTTTTCTTCCTTAAGTTAAGCTTGAGTACCTTGAGTGGGTTGATGCGAGAGTCCATCCTTCCCTGTTCGATATCTGCAATCTCCTGTCGGATAGCAAGCAGGGCATCACAGAACCGGTCCATCTCAGCCTTATCCTCCGACTCAGTGGGTTCAATCATGAGTGTTCCAGCTACCGGCCATGACATGGTCGGTGCATGAAAACCTGCACAAAATTCCAACTTTAGGCATATTCTTCTGCATATGCAATAGTTTTTTGCTATAGATGAAAAATATATATTTGTACAATTCAACATACCATAGTCCTGCAGCCTCTTGGCCAAATCGACAGCCTCGATATTTGCGGTCTTCTTGAATGGCCTCACATCCAGAATAAACTCGTGAGCAACAAAACCTGCCGAGAACAAAACAAAATTAGGTTTATTAGTAAGAACTCAGGCGTCTTAAGGTCGTTTCAGTTTTTTTTTTAGTGGGTATGCTTTACCTTTCCTGCCTTTAAAAAGGACTTTGTAGTGACCTTCGACCCTCTTGGCCATGTAGTTGGCGTTGAGGATAGCCACTTCTGTAGCATGAGTCAAGCCCCTTGACCCCATCATCTAAGCAGAACAAACGCAACAGGCAGAGTTAAACTTTTGCACTATAAACATTAAAAAGTAATGCAAACAGAATTTCGCTTGAAACAAAAAAAGTTACAATTTTGACCAATTGTTTTGGAATGGGCTATAAAGTTGCATTAAGGATAACTGATTGGGTTTTGGAGTATTGCTCAGCACTTTTTAATCCTAAGCGTATCATTTTAAATATACTGGTACAAAAGAGAAAAAACTGTATCAAATAATACACTTGTCTTATGTCCATAAACGGGTACCCCAGGAGAAAAGTACCAGTTTTATTAAAAAGTTCAAAATGGGTTTTTGTGTTTTTGGAAAGAGTTACTGAAAGTAAAATGTAAAACAGCTGATCAGTTTTAAAGGTTGGTCCTCTAAATGGTCTTCCAGTACATAACTAAAAGTATCAAGTGCTTTTTAACAAAAAATAAAATTTGTGAAAGTGTTTAGCATTTCCGACACTTCAAGGATACAATTATACTTTATTGGTTAGTGTATTTTTATTTATGTATATTTTTTATTTGCTACTTTAAAAACACCCAAATTAATGTGCTACATGTACTAAAAATACATTTATGACTTCATTTAAACTTCAATATACTGATAAATCATTGCATTTTGATAGTATTTTGACATGGATGTGTATTGTAAATTGTCAGTATGTAATTTATCAATGTAATACTGCAACAGTGTCCGTATTTAAATTGATACTCAAAAAGTATCAAATGATCAGTTTTAAAAGTTATGAAGTATTATTTTATCTTTGAAAGGAGTTAAAAGCGACCTATCAAACTCCAGCCCTTGAGGGTGGTTGTCCTACAACTAATAGCTCCATCTCTGCTTCATCCAATCAAAAGCAAATAAGTGATGAGCAGGAGTGTAACTTGATGTCATGGCTTCATACTATCTGATCCAGGTGTTTTGGACCAGGAACACATCTTAAAGATGGAGGAAACAAGCCTTCGAGGACTGGAGTTTGGAACGGCTGCTTTAAAGAGCTTCCTGAATGTTTGGGCTGTTCAGAATCTGAGCACCACTGCTCATCTATCCCGACCTTTATGTAAGCCCACGAGATTGGCAGGATGGCGCTAGAGCCCCACGGTGCGGCGCTGATGGTGCCCAGAGAGCTGCTGCTGTTGACTGACTGCATGGCGACCACCGGGTGTGTGGGGAGGAAGGGGGCGAGGTGTGCCTTCCTGATGGTGAAACCATTTAATCAGACTCAGCATTTACAATAAGACAATCAGAATAAAACAGACATGTTTTTGCCGTTATGTAAAAGTATAAAGTGTGTGTCGATGGAGAGAAATCCCCACCTTCAACCCATGTACTTAAACACTAAAAAAAGGCTCAGATGTGACTCACACTCCAATGGGCCCCATGCCGGGTCCTCCTCCGCCGTGAGGGATGCAGAAGGTTTTGTGTAGGTTCAGGTGAGACACGTCAGAGCCGTAATCTCCGGGGCGACACAAACCCACCTGAAGCCAACAGCAAGGAAATGCATTAAACATTAAACTTATTGCTTTTGTGGCAATGTATGATATATCAGTGAATCTCCCCCCCCCCCCCAAAAGCCTTGCAATATATCCATCTTTAATTGCAGTAGCAAAATCTTGCAATGAAGATAGAACTTCTTCCTCCCTGTGCATAGTGACAAGATAAACCTCGATCTTCCTCCAGCCTTCTCCATCATAGCTTCAGTTTTAGTCAGAACATTTAAAAGATGGGGCTAAAAGCTATGCCCCCGCCCCCAAATAATCTGCACAGACACCAGGTTACCCATAAACAGCGAAATAACTCACTCCTATCAACCTTAATCCTAAAAGCATTCAGTTCCCAGATTTTTGTCTTCACAACAGAAAATCAATCTTCTCACCTGGGCGTTCATGTTGGCGCCATCCAGATACACTTGTCCGCCGTTTTCGTGGATGAGATCACAAACGTCTCGGATATTCTCCTCAAACACTCCGAATGTGGATGGGTACGTGATCATCATGGCTGCCAGGCTCGCCTTGTGTTTGTCCACCTGGGAGAGAACAAACCAACCAATGACACAAGTAAATATGAAAACATAGCCATTAAAATCAATATAAATCTGTTTAATCACCAAACCAGCTAAGTCTGTGCACTCAACCTTACAGTGCCTTCCCAAAGAATTCAACTTGTTCATGCTTTCAATCATTAGAATAAATCCTTCTTTGCGTTTTCTGGGATTTTTTGTCGTAGACTAGCACAAAATGCTGTAACTGAATTGAAGTAAAAGGATACATGATGTATAAACATTTTACAGATAAGTGCATTTGGCCAAGAAAGAAGAACATTTATCAGAGAAGAAGGCAAGAGGAGGAGCTGCAGAGATCCACAGCTCAGGTGGGAGAATCTGTAGACAGGATTCTGTCATGCACTCCGCAAATCTAGCCTTTATAGCAGTGACAGGGGGATGTCCATTGTTAAAACAAAACCATAAGCAATAACAAGGTCAGCCTTCCATCACCTGAAGAACATTTCTAGGATTAAAGCACTGATGTCGCACTGGACCTCAAAAACCTCATCCATGCGTTTATCTTTAGTCAGATAGATTACTGCAACAGTGTCCTCACAGGTCTGCCTAAAAAGTCAATTAGACAGCTGCAGCTGATCCAGAACGCTGCTGCTCGTGTCTTCACTAGAACCAGGAAAGTAGAGAACATCACATCAGTTCTAAAGTCTACTTCCAGTCTACTCAACATCCCTAGAATTAGAACTAAACATGGAGAAGCATCTTTCAGTTTCTATGCTCCTCTAATCTGGAACAAACTTCTAGATGACTGCAAAGCTGCTGAAACATTGAGTTCTTTTAAATCAAGGCTAAAAACCCATCTGTTTAGAGCTGCCTTTGAGGAATGTTAGATGTTAGAACAACAGGTGGTTCTAATATTTACCCAGTGGGACTGAAATTGTTTATATATAAAAGAAAATTGAAAACCATGTTCTTTCTTTCACTTCACAATGCTGTGTACTGATTTACAACATAAAATCCCGTAAAAATACATGGTGGTTTGTTATTGTAATCTGACAAATCATGAAAAGATTTGTGGTGTAAGAATGTTTGCAAGCAAGCATTCTTCAAAGCGCTCATTATCCATCTGTTGTCATCTCTCACCAGGGTCTTGAGGTGTGCCAGGTCAATGTTGCCGTCTTTGTCAACCTCCACCACCTGGACCTTCATTCCCGCCATCTGTGCGCTCGCTGGGTTGGTGCCATGAGCAGACTTTGGGATGAGACAGACCTGAAGTGACAGGGAGACCAGAAGTACCAAAGTGAACACCAAGAACAGGAAGGAGCCATTACGAATGTAAGCCAACTGTGGGTTGGTTAATCTGCTTATTATTAATCAAAAAGCTTTAAATATGGGCTGTTTAAAGTTTTGGCAAAAATAACCCAAACATATTAGGCTTTTGTTGCAACCGTGACTGCAGGGCTTCTGAGGGTAAACTCTGAAGCTTGTTTTCCACTGCACACCACTCACCCCTGGTACTAATGAGTAACCTGCCTGTTGGCGGCTAATTGATTTAATCCCTTATTAGGACGACACTTCTGGTATTTTGCAACTTGGTCTCAAAAAACAGTGGGGCATTTAGACCTGTAGGACAGCCAAAGTTAACAGACGACCAGCTGGGGGAGTCTTAGAACATCCAAATATGGAATCTTGAAGGTGGATGGCCTGTGGTTGGATCACATAGCTTTCAGCCCCTTTGTTTGCACTGTTGTCAGATTGGACCTTGACTCTTAGCAGGGATCAGTGCGCTATCTAAGATGTACTTATGAGGAAGGTATTGAAAAGAAAGGTGAGAGGGAAGGAAAGAAAAAAACCTGGAGTCAGCTATTCTTTCATCTGAGGCTGTGTTTTATTAACGTCCTGATACGAATGATCCCAATCAGGATGTTGGGATACTGGAGACAATCATACTTAAAACATGTTAATCTATGATGTCAAAGTGACCCGCTGTGGAGAGCAACAGTAAATCTAACATTCATGTCCTTGCAAAAATGTCCTTTAATAACCCTTAGTCAGCAGAGATCGGTGAATTAGCACAATTGGAGGAACAAAAGGTGATAGGTGATCCTTGCCCATCAGATATGCAATCGCAACACTTGCTTTAATTTTTAATCATGCAGAAGTTGAGGAATTATTTCCATTTTACTTTTACTAACGTCGGTCCCTTAAGTTACCATGATGATGAATTTAAACTCACTATCCCTTTGATAAGACAACAGCTCCACATTCACCTTTGTGCATTCAATTTTACAGTAAGCTACAGCCAGGAATGATTATCTTATCTGTGCATAGGGATGTCTATTCTGGCTCTGCTGAACTTCTACATGCAGCTGTCTTAAGAGTTGCTGCGGGTTTTCCGTATGTTTAAATGTTAGAAGTGACTGAAAAGATTCTTATCAAATTATCTGAAACATAATATTTATTCAGTTTAATTTGTCTGAATTGCGTGAATGCATTAAGAAGTATTAAATCTTATTATTCTCCAGATATTCCCACTGAGTTTTGTCTGGTTGGATGGACTTTTCTTTCCATGAGCACACTTACACTTCTGGAGTGCTCTCCCTTTGAGTTTAGGTAGGCTTTTATGGCAGCCAGGCCAGCGTACTCCCCCTGAGCGCCGCTGGAACACAAGGCAAACACACTACGGTCATGCATCTCACATATACTTAAACCCATCAAAAGTCCAAAGAGCAGTGTAGTACCAAACGAGCAAAAGACAGACAGAATGAAAAGCTAGCTCCATGATAAACCCTCTTAGCAAACACTGCTGATAACAGGTGGGTGTGCACTTTATCAGGAGAAGCCTGAAAACCATGTAGTTCCTGATGTTTGACGAATAGTGGTTGAAACCAGGTATATGTATGCTCACTTTAGACTTCAAACTGACCAGAAATCTGTGATAATGCATAGTAAATTCAGCTCTGGATCAAATAATAACACATTTTTAAAAATTGGCAACCATATCTGCAAGCAGACAAAAAGAGCTCTGCCTGCAAAGTTAATTATTTTTGGTGAGACACAAAATATAATAAGTACATCTAAATCCTTTCTTGGTCTATAAATTAGTTAAAACCACATTTCTCGTAAAAGCAGATGCATTTGCCCAAAAAAAACAATCAAGTCAGGAGCGATCCTTATACCAAGTCAGCACAAAAAGTAAGAAAGTGACTTTTCAGCAATTTATCTCATGCTGTCAGAAAACTTGTTTCTTTCACTTTAAATGATGCCACACTTGTACAAAAAATGCTGTTTGTGGGCTGAGCAATAGATCTGATGATGTGTCTTTAAATAACTAACCTCTCTCCAACACACACTGATTATTTTGTGTTTATTGGATTAGCTGATTGAAGCTCTAAGAAAAAAGACGTATTGGCGATTTAACAGTTAATTTATCTAACAAACAGGCCATGACAGGTGACTGCATGCTAGCCATCAGGTTGGTCACACACTGCTGTGGGATGGCATCCCATTTATCCTTCAGCATTTCTTGCAAGTCGGCCAACGTTGTTGCATCCCCTAGCTGATCACAGAAGTGTTCAATAGGGTTGTGTTGAAGGCAAGCTATTCCATCCTCTCCACTATCAAATTATTTAGTCTCCAAGAAACCCTCCCGTCTCCACTGTGTGGACCAAATTGGAGATAAAGGATTGCAGCAGTGAGATCATCTCCAATAATGACGAGGCTTGTTTATTTTCAGTAGATGAGATGCTGCCACCACACCATCGCTACCTTCACCACAAGCCGTTTGACATTGGCAGACAGGATTTGATAAGTTTTTCATGGGGCCATGTAGCACACATTTCCCTCACAATTGTGGCACCATTTGAGAGAAATAAACAGGCTTTTCAACAGCATAGGTTTTATTTCCTCGATGCAACGTAACAACCAAGAATTAATCAACCCTAAACAAATTTTGTTACTTTAAGTGCAACTTTTAGGCTTCAATTATGTTGAGGAAACAAAATTATCTTGGTATCAGTTTTAATCTCTTAATCTTCAAGGACAAAGTACAAGAAGACCCGATAAATAAAAATGTCCACAACCAGAGGCCCAATATCACTCAACAAAAGATATACTGTGAAAAAATCTGCATTTTAAATGGGGTTTGATCCATAACGTTACAGCAGCATCTGAAAAACTCCATTAATGTCACCTCAGGTCATCTACCCTGCCTTACATAGTTTTAATAAAGCTCTTTACCCTATAAGATAGATAGATGGATGATTTCTTTATTTTGTGGAACTTGATATGGCATGATGCCTTCCAAATTAAAACAAAAGGTTGGATCAAAATGCTACATGTTTTCAAATTACAAAAAGCTGATGGCGTAAAAGTTTGTGGTGTCACCTGTTCGGCTGGAAGGAGATCTTATCGTAACCCGTCACCTCACAGAGATCCTTCTCCAGCTGCCTGAAAAGTTTCTGGTAACCTTCTGCTTGATCCAGAGGCACAAAAGGGTGAATGTTGGCAAACTCTCTCCAGGTGATGGGCTGAGGAGGAAGAATCCAGTGAGACAAAACCCAAAAACCCAAATCATTTCAAACTAGTAGATTTAATAGGGAAACAGACACTTTGTAATAACGTTCTAATGTCTTGCTATGGAGAGGATTTTTGAATTGCTACAAAATTGAAAATGTGAATCCACTTTTGAAGAGTGCGAAAAGAAACAGACCTCTATGCCACCTCATATTTATACCTCTGGGAAACAGGAAGTATATTCGATTACTAGTTAAAAAGTACCTAGGAATTTGTCGGCTCAATGGTAAAAGTATAGAATACGATTTAAAAAATGCTTAAATTACATGTATTTTTAGAAGTGAAGAAATTTTTTTTTCTTAACATAGGGGTTTTTCCCCGAGAATACATTTACTCAAATTTAAAGTTGGATTTTTCGAAACTTTGTCATTTAAAATTATGCTACTGTGATAAAAGATAAAATTATTTCAGGCACCTTTACCAAGAGTGCCAACAAAAAAGAGGTTTTCCTGATCAACCCACCATGAGCTCAGATGAACTGTTGAGCTTCATGGTGCAGGAACCCTAAAGAAGAAAAAAAACAAAAAACTTTAAATCCATAAAATACATGTAAGGCATTCATATCCAAGAATCAATGTCTTGCAAGACTCACAAGTGGTATCATGCTGTGCACCAGGGAAATGTCTTTGTTTTCCAGCCGCTTCATGTATCGAACAATGTTGGTCTCCGAGTGGTAACTGAATAAATGGATTATATAAATATATTTTATGAATGAGGTCACAAACAGACAAAATTCAGCTGATTCAAAACGAAGCTCTTTTGCACACCTCAGCGTTTATGTCGAAAAATAATCAGACTTAGACTTTATGGCACCAATAAAGATAATATGGTCCACTTTTAGAAACCAACAGAGACATGCATGAGGAGCGTTTACTCAGCCGTTACATTATAAAAACAGAATGGCTCCAGCAGAAATCAGTTAAATTCAAAGCAATGTAACAACAGGGTTTCATCTTTTATTAAATTCTTTCTTTGATAATGTAAACTCCATAAATTTGTTGGCTATGAAAATATATCAGTAAAACCTTTATTTAAATTGCTTTAGACATCAGAGGTGCTTGAAAAGAAGACGTAAATGGTGCCAAACAAGAGAGGTTCCTATAAAGGACCAGTAATTGTACCGGAACATACAATATCATTACGCAGAGTTTTGCAGCCTTTTCTTCCAGATGTTTGCAACATAGTTTTGTAGAAGACAGCTGATGCTGTTTGTTCACTAACGTCCACTAGCAAACCTTTGCGACTCCACTTAACAGCTGGATTTATATTGAGATTAAATCTCACTCAGGTGAACTTGGTTTACTAATTCAGGGACTTCTGAAAGAAATGTGGGTGCACTGGATTTTATTTAGGTGAATCAGAGTAAAGGGGACTGACCACATATGAACACTATATTTTTCTGACTTTTGTAAAAAAAACTTTAAAACCATGTATCATCCTCCTTCCACCTCACAATTATAAAAATCCCAACAAAATACATTGTGTTTGCAATGGGACAAACTGTGAAAATGTTCAGAGGGTCTGACTCTTCTGGAAGGCATTGTATGCAGCAGAACAACAAGCAAACTGATGACCAACCTGTTGAAGACCTGATGTGTGAGGAACTTGCTTGTCCTCTTAAAAGGACTTCCCATGATCCCCTTCACCCGCTCACCCATCTTTTCAGCAATAAGTTCCTACAAAATGAAACACATTAAAATCACACAATGCATTCAATTGTAACTGCAGTTGTAAGCGAATGTGATTTCAAAACATCAGTAAAGAATGAAAAAAAATTTTTTTTTTAAGTTTAACGTACAGCTGAAGATTCACAACCAAAGACCCAGAGCAAGTCATCCAAGTCCCTTTCAGTCACCGTTTCATCCAAAGAGACACCCAGCTGTGTGTATAGAGGTGATAAATAATGACATAAATAAAAGTACAAGACAAAACATACACACACTGAGGTAAGAACTTAGCTCATACTGTCTAATATAAAAGCACCAAAGCTGTGAAATCATCCCACATCTAACTCTCCTCAAATGTCTGATTCAAACTTAATACCAGACTATGTAGCAGATAAATATGGAGAGATTTTTGTTGTCCTTCTGGTTTGCCACCCTCTATCCAAATTACTTCATGCTAACAAATTTTAGTGTATAGCTTACCACTTTGTTTAACTGATTCGTTGTTTGATTATTTCCTTGGAAGCCAAACTGTCAGGTTTGCATCGAATGAGCAGCTATTATGACTTCTTAGGTTGTTGGTTGCGGTTTTCATTCAAAATTAGCCGTTCTACAACTTACATTTTCCCTCTTTTTTACATGCCAACAGGACTTTCAGATGTTGTCATGTTAAAGGCCAAGTACAGCCCACCCTCTGACTAACTCCCTTTTATTTAATGCTTTGTTGCCTTTTACAATCTCTACAAATTCTTGATCCTTTCATGTCAGTGTTCATTGCCACCGTCCGTTACAACATCAAATACAAAGAGCATGTTGAAACCAGAAAGCTTTTTGTCCTCTAATGGTTTTGGTATTCAGCGCCGTTGCCCCCTTAGTGACTAAACGGTGATTAAACCCGCCTAAAATCACCAGGTCTGTGCTTTCAGAAAACACGTGGGTACTCACCACTCCCTCGGAGTAGACTTGCAGGTTTATCTGTCTCTGCACGGCTCTCTCCAGGATGTCTTTGGCAGCCACGCTACAGTTTACCTTCAGGGTATCAAAAAACATGTCGCTGTGCAGCCGATGGCCCGCTCTCTTCAGACCTGATACAGAGTGAAGGGAAGAAAAGTTATAAAACAGTTTGTTTTAGTTTAATGCTACTATACATGGTCCCAGCTAAGTAATCTTGTAGGCAAAATACAGTAAAAACCACAACAACAAAATCAGAGCATACAGGTCAATCATAAAACAGTACATTATCTAATAAAAGTTAAAACTGAAACAACAAAATATAAAAACATTACAAATAGAAGTATTGCTACAACCTCCTGGATAGTTTTGTGTTGTGCATAAAGAACAGAATAATTTTCTAGTTGCTGATGATGGATCGTAACTGAAGACATAGCAATTTTAACTCTTAAATGTGAAACTTGAATGTACTGGTGTAGTGTATAATCTGGAGAAGGAACGGTCAAGAGCCCATGGAGTAAACAGAACACCCCCTGAAATTGTAATTCTGAATTGTAAAGTCAAAAGACATCAGTCAACCATGAGTTTAGAGTCAATATGGCTAAAAGAAAATCCTGGGAATAAAACAGTTTATTAGCCTTTCTGATAGTCAGTACCTTTTTATACTAGTAGCACATTGTACAGGACAATCTACATTACTGACTATGTTCCTTCTGTGTTGCATAGAATGGAGAGATCAATGGTTAAGGTATTTTGTTGCTAATAATTTAGAAGTTAATGCCATAAAGATGAACAACTCCCACTGATTTCAAGACTTGCAACTAACTCTGCTTTAAAATTTCCAAAATCCAAGTGTCGGCTTTCAAGGCAAAGCAAAGGCCACTTTCTACCAGGACTCAGTACACTGTATTCACCAATAGAATAGTAAATGTATAGAAATGTATCAAATGCAGAAAAATGCCATCAAGCAATAGTACTATCACCATTGTGCCCTGTAGAGTGTTTAAACTTCCTAGAGATTATTTTGTTACCTTTTTAATCTAGATGATGAGCACTTAGAAAAAAATATTCTTGGAAATTTGAATTAAGCGCAGCTCATGTTTTATCAGAGTACATTTCCACTAACCATTGATTCTGCAATATATTCAGGCTCTATCACCTATTAAGGGTAAATCCAGGAATGTCCAATAGCAAAGGTTAATTATTTGACCTCAGTGCTCTACAGTTTAGACCCAAGGTTCTCAAACTGTGGAACTGTGTCTGTCTTAAGTGGTACCACAAATAAAAGAATAAAAGCAACTTGTTAACCAAAAAGGGTTGTTTAGTACTATGTGTTGACACTTCATTTAGAGAGAAAAAATCTTCAGAAGAGCAAATAAACTATTTTTGGGGGCGTTTTAAATAGTTAAATATGTCATACAGATATATACAGTTGGTTGGTGAGAAAGCTAAAAATATTCCAATACTGACTTGACTACTAGGAATTTTTCTAATAATTATTTGCCAACTATTAATGTTTGCCAACAGTCTTTATAGTATCAAACGAATACATTTTCATCATATTACAAAACCATTGCAGTGACAAATTACCTTCAGCAAGGATCAGAGCAGCATTGTGTGTCCTCTCAGCAATGTGTTTCAGTCCTTGTGGACCGTGATACAGGGCAAACATGGCTGCCATGTTTGCAAGCAGAGCCTTTAGGAAATAAAGAGATTATTTGCCCACTAAAGAGAAATGGCAACATTTGTTTAAAATCCAAAGCTATGGCAGCACACATTAGTAAACCTCATGGGAATTTGCTGGGACTCAAATTTCTCACCAACATTTTAAGCAAGATTGAACAAACGTGAACAGGGTCATACTTGTGCAGTGCAAATGTTGCTGGTCGCCTTGTCTCTGCGGATGTGCTGCTCTCTGGTCTGCAGTGCAAGACGATACACTTCTTTACCAGCTGCATCCCTGAAATAAAAGAAATAAAGATACTCAGAGAGCAATATTTTTACCCCAAAACAACACCAGCCAGCTTTTAAAAGATGACTGTTGATTCTCACCTGGTGACTCCAACCATTCTCCCGGGCATCATCCGGACTAGGTTGTCTTTAACTGCGAAGAAGGCAGCGTGTGGGCCACCATAGCAGAGTGGAACCCCAAACCTCTGGGAGCTCCCCAATGCGATGTCCACTCCGAACTCTCCAGGGGGTCGGAGAACGCAGAGGGCGAGCAGGTCAGTAGCACAGCAAGCCATGGCCTGAGAAAAAAAAGTGGATTTAGACAGGGCCATTGTTGAGTAAAATACCTATTTTGGTTGTACTTGTTCAACATTTTCCAAGCACTCAAAGTACTTTCACACTACAGCCACATTCATAAAGTTGCATTCACCGTGTGCACACATTTATACTGTGATACACAGAACAGTAGGCAACTAGGTGTTAAGTGCCTTGCGCAGATGTATGTCGACTTGTGGGAGGGGAGGAAGCTGGGATAAAGCCAACAACTTTCAGTTCTTCCCACTGTGCCACAACCAAACCATCCGCTATCAATGTATGGCTGATAAGAGTTTGACAGTAGTCAGGCTTTGACACCTAGAAATGGATGGATGGATTGTTTAAGTAAAATGGGATAGGGATTTAAGTCTGGAAATACAAATTCTATACTATATTCTTTTCCAAACCTTTTAAGACATTGAAAATATTACAGTAAAATTCCAAACTGCATAGAAATCCAAACACAAATAAACAAACAAGGTAGTAGTCGCATTATAAATGCCCTTGAAAGTATACATGTGTGTCATCAGCGTAGAACATTACTCTAAAAGCTGCTTAAAACCAGCTGATAGACTCTTTTATACTGACATGAAGTAACCAACCAGTGTTTTGTCATTGCAGGCATTCACCAGGCTCTTTTCACAATATAAACATGTGGCATTATATGTGGGAAAAGCTCTCTTACCCCTCCCTTGTGTGCTCTGTCCACGAGGGCAGTAAAGTCCTCCACTCTCCCATCAGTGTCAGGATACTGGAATAGCACACCGCTAACATCCTTCCCACTGAAGTCCATCTCATGAGGCAGCTTCAGAACAGTTTTCACTCCAATGTAGCTGCAAACAGAGAAGGTTTGAGCTAGATTTAATGTTTAGGACTCATGGTGATCTACACAGTAGCAATAACAACAAGAAGTTTTATATCCTGTTCACCATTTACAGTTTCTTTTGTCTTTGCTTTTACTCCCGAGAATTTAAACATATATTATGATTTTAGAGGACATACTTGGCTCTGGTCTGCACCACAGCAATGGTCTGAGGATGGCAGCGCGGGTCAATGTAAAAGGTTCGTCTCTTGTTCTGTCTGTGAGAAACAAAACAACCAACTGAGGCTTCCATAGCCAAAGCTAAACCTTAACATATCAATTTGTTTTGCATTGAGGCCTCCACAGTTTCCACGTGTGATGAATCATTAACACATAAAACGTCATTTTCTGAGCATATTTAAGTTTTCCTGCAGGTTGGAGTGTGTATACCTGTGGCAGAGCTGCATGGCCTCTGCAGCAGCCGTCCCCTCATCCAGCAGAGAGGCGTTGGCAACAGGCATGCCTGTGATGTCACAGATCATGGTCTGATAATTGAGAAGGGACTCAAGGCGGCCCTGAGAGACCTCCGGCTGGTAAGGCGTGTACTGAGTCACCCTGAGGACAAAAACTCGCTGTGAATCAAGTGAATGAGTTCGGACACTAGGACAATAGGCCAAAGCTGTTGTTAATCAAGGGAGCGGGACGGCCTGTGGAATGCATTATAGATCTCCTCATGGCCAGGGAGTTCAGATAAAACACGGACCGGGATGGCTGGCTTGGATTTGGGCGAATAAGAATCTTGTCAAGCAGAAAGAAGGACAAGAGATGCATCACCTGCTTTTACATGAGTCAAATCACAAGGCCCCAGATTAAAGGCACATTGGCCTCCACCACAATGATTAAACTTCAAGCTAATAACCCAAACTCATAAACCAATTAGTTATCCATGATCACATCACGAGATAACCACCTCACAGGACTTTTGCATTTCCGTAAGGTTTTTCCGGTCACCCGAGGACACTCACCAGCCGGCATTCTCCAGGAGATTCCGCTGGATAGGCGGCGGCACAGAGCAGTTGTAGTACCCCATACCGATATAAGACCTCCAAACTTTATTCTTTGATGCAATCTTCTGCAAAGCCTCGAGAATCTCATTTTCACCTAAAAAAAGAAGAAAAAAAGAAAAGAAAAAAGAGAAGACCGTTACATGTCTTTTGCCAAATATCATACCCATATTACACAGAATAGCAGCTGGACATGTTTTCTATTAAAATTATATACAGTGGGGCAAAAAAGTATTTAGTCAGCCACCAATTGTGCTAGTTCACGCACTTAAAAAGATGAGAGAGGTCTGTAATTTTCATCATAGGTAAACCTCAACCATGAGAGCCAAAATGAAAAAAAAAATGCAGAAAATCACATGGTCTTATTTTTAAAGAATTTATTTGCAAATTATGGTGGAAAATAAGTATTTGATCAATAACAATAGTTCATCTCAATACTTTGTTATATACCCGTTGTTGGCAATGACATGTCAAACGTTTTCTGTAAGTCTTCACAAGGTTTTCACACACTGTTGCTGGTATTTTGGCCCATTCCTTCATGCAGATCTCCTCTAGAGAAGTGACAGTGGCAGCAATAGTGTGTGAAAACCTTGTGAAGACTTACAGAAAACATTTGACCTCTGTCATTGCCAACAACAGGTATATAAAGTATTGAGATAAACTAAATACGTTTTTACCCCACTGTACGTCTGTAAATTTTAAACACCTGCAACAACAGGAGCACTAAATTGTCAGTTTTCCATTTTATTTCTTAGTAGAAAGACTGAACGGCAAGATCTCCTGTTAAGTCAATCAAGCCTTGTGTGAAAATCTGATTAAAAGCACTTTGTGTCACATGCGAAAAGGCTGTTTTACATGATGAAGACAGATTTAATATGTAGCAGCCCACAGTGTTCAGAAGATGAGAATGTAGCCGCAAATTAAACAATTTACAGTGCCCTTCAAAATTATTCATACCTCATAGAACTTTCTCACATTTCACATTAAAACCACAAACTTCTATGTATTTTATTGGGATTTAAAAGTAATTCTGAGTTTGAAGAAAGTTACAAAAAATTTTCTTTTTAAAAAGTGCTTATTAGTCATATTACTTACGCTTATTACTCATTTAGCAAAACTAAATAATTTTGTTTATCCTAACTAACTTAAAGCAGGAGAAGCTTAGTCTGATTTAATGTCAGGCTACTAGATTTAGTATTTATACACAACATGCACATTTCTGATTTCAACTGCATGTGTAACGTGAAAGAACAGTTATCCATTATTTTCCACATTTCTACGAATATACATCTATAAAGTTTGTGTGCATTTGTTTTAAGGTATCAAAATTTGTAAATAGGGTCCATTTGGATACAATTTGATAAATGTATTAATTTAGTTGTTCTGTAAAGACCTTGGAAGTTTGTTAAAGAACATTGGTAAACAAACTCATTAAGACCCAGGTCAAGGATAAAGTTATGGAGAAGTTTAAAACAGGGTTGCGTTATAAAACAGCTTACCAAGGTCATATAAGACTAAAGCTACGTTTTTTAGCCAGCATGTGGAAGAAGGTGCTTTAAATCAGCGTAGACCATAACTGAACTTTTTTGGCCTTCACACCAATTAAGTAGAGGAAAACTAACACTTCACATCACACTATCCCAAACATGAACCATGGCGGCAGCATCATTCTGTGGGGATGCTTTATTTGAGCAGGGAAAGGGAAGCACGTCAGAGTGGATGTGAGGCTGAATGGAGCTAAAAAGCAGGGCAATTCTGGAAGAAAACCACCAAGAAGCTGCAAAAGAGAGGTTTAAATCAAAGCATACCAATGTGTTGGTGGCCTGGTCAAAGTGCAGACCTAAATTCAAAATAAAATCCGTGAATGGAGTTAGCAATCGCTCTTCAAAGAGGCTATGTCTAGATGTTGCAATGCAATATGAGACATACCCCACACTATTCAGTTTTTTTGTTAAAACCCTTTTTCCTTCCAATTCATAATTGGAATCACTGTTCAAGAGAACCTTAAGTAATCTAACAATCTGCAAATTGCAAACAATATCTGAAGTGGGTTATTTTTTCCATTAATGAAGACAAATTGACAAACTCTGACTCAAAAATTTCTAAAATAATCAGGAACCTTTTGCCGAAACTCGTGTTTTATTTTTGCACATGGTGACCTTGATCTAGCTCATATTCAGCCACCTATCATCCACAAGAAAATGGCTTCATTCCTGATGTTGTTTTGCCTTATTCTGAGATGTCATCGGGAAGTTTCTGGGAGTGCACAACCGGCCTCGGATTCTTATGGCCTTCCTGGCTGCCTAGCAACTACAAGAGGCCTGACTACTCCTGCTTTTCGGAGAAGAAACATACCCCTATTCCTCTGTGGTGAATGTGAACAACTGCATATTTACAACAAAGTTGATGTTGGTTCATTTTGTCAGACAAACTGCTTTCCCATGGTCCCAGAGTTTTGCAGGGCATAAAAAAAAAGTCTGATTCAGGACCATCCAGGAGGTCTATTGTTGGACAGAGAATCCCTAGCTGGCTTTGCAAAGCAAAGCCCTTCAAAGCTGAACAAGCAGAAAAACCAGCACAGCCTCTAGTTTATTCCTTCAGCATGGTTTGCTACATTATGAAACCTAACAGAGTCAGGATGGGTCGGCACAAGGCCAGATCAGGGTGACTGGGTCATTTAGCAAATTAAAAAAAATTAACTAAAGATACCCAAAATTTTAGAAACTTCTTTAAACTTACTAAAAAATTTAAACTATTATTTTTTTATTTTTTTGCCTTTTTTAGACCCAAGATATAATTGTGCCTCTGTTCACAGGGTCATATGCAGCAAATTAGTCATCAGATTTATAAAAAAATTATATATATATATATATATATATATATATATATATATATATATATATATATATATATATATATATATATATATATATATATATATATATATATATATATATATATATATATATATATATATATACACACACACACACACATACACAAGCCATCATATCAAAGTACACCAAAGAAAAAGAATAAAGAATGGTAACATGGTCTGTTATATCATTCTTAAAATTTAAAATACTTTTAACAGTTTGCCAGAGAAAATGTTTGGTCAGATTGAGCTTTCTAGGCTGTGTCGCCCCCCCCCCCCGCTTGTTTCTGGGCACTGCTGTTCAGCTGGCTAACAGAAGTCTCATCTGACCAAGAAATGTACGTATAAGTTAATTGTGCTTTTCCAGTCTATATATTATTTTTGTTATAAAAATGATCTAGACCAGGACTTAATGGCAAAATGATTAAATTAGATTAGTTAAAATCGTGTGTTTTCATACACAGGCATGCATCATTTAAAAAGATGCTGGCAGCCTGGAAAAATCTTTTTATTTATTTATCATATATTGGGATTCTCCTCATATCGTTTAGGTTCCTCACAAAATTAACTTTTGGAAATAAACGGCATCCTGTTGTAGAAGCACGGAGCAGAAGAGGAGAGAAAAACATCGAGGTCAGTCTGTAATGCAGATCACACTGAAGTCACCTTATTAGGAACCCCTTCGGCTGTGATGTAATGTGAACGCTGCAACCAGATTGAACTGGACTTGGGACCGGAGCTCAGGGGCTAAACTTTACACTCCAGTTGCCATCCTATGAGCATCGGCTTCCCATCAGGAGATTGGTGCTGCTCTCGCCGAGTTTCGCAAAAACAACTCCTAATATGTTCAAAGGAAGACTTAACAGGGGAGAGCGCTCCGCGGCACACAATAGAGGTGCAACCTACATTTCAGCCACTCGCTTGGCTTCATTCAGCGCCCGTCGGATGAGGGGAGACTGCTGAGTGAGACAAAGGACACTTCGATTTATCTCTCCCCCCGTGTTTTTGTTTTAAGTTGCTGCCTTTAAGAAGGTCAAAACATGTTGAACGATTTAAAACCCTAGAGACAAACGTGGTGAAATAAACCAAAAAAAAAACAACTTACAAATGGGATCATCCATCTTCAAACTGCGCTGAACACGGATGGAGGGTGGAACCGTGTTTTCGATCAACTGGTCGACTGACTGTGAACAAAAGCATTTTCACAACGAAGTAAATATTATATGTACGCTATTGCTTCATAGGGAAACTTGATTGCGATTAACCGATCAGCACAATGAATTGGATGGAAAACACGATCAAATAACTAATCTTACCTCGAGTCCCAAAACATCCAGCATTTCTCTCTTCTCCCTCTCACCTGGACCGATGTGCCTCTCTGCAAAGTCATCGTGCCTGGGTAAGATCCGCTCGATTTGCCTGGATGAGGCGGCTGCAGACGTCCCGAGAGCCCGCGCTGCTGCTGCTGCTGCTGCTGCTGTTGTTAGGGACGCTGAGCTGCGCTGAAGCCGGATCCTGCTCTGAAGTTTCCAAACCACGCGGCTCCTATCGCTCAGATGTCTGCACGGTGCGTTCGGATTCACCGACTTGGTCACGAAGACCCTCCAAGACTTGGCGCAGCTTTGCATCTCTAACTTGCTGCTGTGCGGGACGAGAAAGCCGGGGGGGTGGGGGGGGGTGGATCTATTCTCCTCCTTTTCCCTTCTGGAGAGGTTCCCTCCACTGTGCGGGGAGATAGCCTATTACTAACTCTTTTAACAGCACAACTCATACTATTGCACAGTTGCACAAGAGCGGACCAATCGGCGCGGAGATGCTGCGTGACGCAGCGACGAGCCCCGGCAAAACAGCTGCTAAACTTTCTCACGTGCCACCCCCCCCCCCCCCCCCCCTCTCTCTCTCTCCTAGGACCAAAAGAAGAAGATGGAGGAACTGGATCGTTTAAAAGTGATCTTTGAACCTGATTTCTGACTGAAGTCCAAAGTTCTCCTGGAGTTTGGTGCGGTCACTGCTGGTAATAAAATGTGCGCAAAGGGGATTTCAAAGCTCCTCAAGTGAAAGATTCTCCTCATCTCATTACCAGGGCCGTGCAGAGAACTTTAGGGGGTGCAGGTGGTCAAAGTTAAAAAGGGGAAAATTGAGCAAGATGGCTTACAACATAGCTTACACCATCCTGAATAACAACAACCGATATTCATCAAGAATCTAATAAGGAATGGCAACATAATATATCATCGTCATCTGATATGGACCTAAATACAAAGCACCATTTTTTATCTGATGGGGTTTAATGTTGCTGATGAGACGCTGCTGCTGGGCTGTGCTGATTTCAGACTGTAGACAATGAAAAGACTATAAGAGAGCTGTTAGCTGATTAAACAAGTGCTATAAACACATGATGGAGTAATTTAACATGAAGCTGTGTCTTACTATATAAACCCAAATATCTAACAGTAACTCAGCTGCAGACTGCTTTAAAGATCAAAACAGCTCGGCGGGGATAACTGTACTTTAATATAGTAGCGTTAGCACCTCTGAGAGATTTAGATTTTTAAGATGTAGAGATAAAATAAATCCATGATATCTTCAGCACACAACCATGAGGTATAAAATATGATAATACATTTTATTTGTAGGCGCCTTTCAAGACACTCAAGGTCGCTGAACATAAAACATAAACACAAATAACGCAACTCAAAAATATACAAGTAAATCAATATATCAAGCAGAGATCAAATCAATATATATCAACGACAGAGCAGGCAGCACGTAAAAAACAAAGTTGAGTGCAGGATTAGGAAAAGCGCAGGTGAATGAAAGAAAGAAAGAAAAGGATCAAGAGGAGCATGCACCTCTGAATAGGTACGTTTTAAGAAGCGATCTGAATGTTTCAATAGATGATGCCGTACGAATAATACAATTTAAAATCATTTATTTATTTAATTGGAGAAGAATATATTAATTTATTTGACAAATCCATTTCAAGTTTTGTTAAACTTTTCACATGTATAAATATCAATTTTGTTACACTTTAATTTTATCGAATTGTGGCACATCTGACTTTCCATACATATTGAGGTCCAAATTGTTCGTACAGTCATTTTAGGCGACTGTTTATGTGTAATATTTAGATGTGAGCTCCAAATCCGATGGACCCAACCTTTCTCTAGCAGACAGGAGTGACTTATCCAGTCGTGCTTGTTAGTAAAAGGACAGGTAATGCTATGTGGCGCTGTTGACAACATACTCATTTTACTTTGTCAGTTGCCACAAGACAACTTAACGTGTATATAGTAATCTAGTAGCCCTGTGTAGTATATTGAATACCTATACTTACCGGTCTTACCGCAGCCTCACTCGCAAAGCAGAGGCACGTCAAGGATGAGCATTGGTTAATGGTTATAATGTGACTGATGGTAGCCAGATCATTTTATTTATCTAAATTGGTATTGATAATTAAAATTTACTGTTGAGGGGTATAGGCAGATACAAATACACTCCAAGAAAAAAAAAATTTAAACAGGGGACTTGGGACATTATGGAGGGAAGGGGCAGGTGCACAAGGCCCCTCTGCCCCCCACCCTGCTTGTGCCTGCTCATTACTATCCTTACAGTTTTAAAAACAAGATCATAATATTTATTAAATCAAAATAATTCCTTGTGATTTTCAGCTCTCTCTAATGATTTCTATGTGTAAATGTTAACATATCTATATTAATGCGATAATTTAGGCCTACAACAATTAAAAACACAAACGTTGTTTTTTTTTCCTCGCTTGTCAAAGGTAAATCTCACCAAACATCTCTTGTTTTAGGTCAGTTAGAATAACCAAAATGTTTTCTATTTTCTAAATGCCCCAACAATGAGAGAGCTAATATGACGCTGTTGCAAGGCTTTCAAGCACACCCAGCCCCCCATCAATTTTTTTCTCCAAATTTAATGATGGTCACTAAAACAGTTCCACTTAGTTTCATCAAACCACAGCTTCTCAACCATGCTTTTATTTTTTGTTTTATGTACAACCCAACACCAACATTTCATTTTCTGACAACAAGCAACACATTTCATTCTATTTATTCACTTTCTACAGATACAGTTAAGCAGCCACACATGATAACACTCCCTCCACCATGCTTTGTGAAAGTGGGCGTCCTTTTTTCCATAAGAAGTTCACATATTTTAAGGTGGATAGAGGTTGGGGGTTGCGAGCAGCAGGGTTAAGCTACTTAATGGTTTTCAAAAGCTTCTTTGAGATGATTTTGGGGTAATTGTTCTGCTGGAACAACACAAGTTTGTCCAAATTTTAACCATATAACAAACTGTCCCCCCAGATGAAAGAAAAAATGGGAGTGGATGCATGACAAAGAATACAAAAGATGCTCCGCCTTTACTTTAGACGGGATTTTGTGTTGTGTTTTTTTACCTAATCCTCCAGAATCCACAGATTTCTTTTAAGAATGTGCAAACAGATGGGAATTAATATTACTGGATTGCCATTTAGCTTTTACTTTGGTTATATTAGGGTATTCCTGAGAAAATATTTCCCTCGGCACAAAAACTTAAAACAATAAATAAATAAATAAATAAAAATGCTGAAACTAGCCCATACCAGAAGAAGTAGGTTAAATCTTTGGTTGCTATGTGAATATGAACTTCATTGAAGTCTATAGTTAATACCATAAAGTCAGTGTTCTGTTCTTTGCACTACTGTGTAACCACTGGAGATAATGATGCAAAGAAGGATCCTTCATAAAATCAAAAATATTATGGATAACCCTGAGCATCCTCTTCGTGAGACTATCCTACAACAATAGAGTGTGTTTAGTCAGAGGCTTCTTCAGTTTCGGCGCTACACAGAGCGCTACAGGAAAACCTTCCTGCCCACAGCCATCATGATCTACAACAACTCCTTAAAGAATTATTTAGTATGAGCTACAACAACACTTAATTTCCCTCTGGGATCAATAAAGTATTTTTGAATTGAATTGGAAGAATCAAAATATTTGAACAAAGCCTGTTTCTGCTGTTTTCTGTGTTTCCTATGTAGGCCTACTTTTAAAATCTATTGTGGGTGTTAATGTAAAATGTTGCAAGTAGGAAAGTACAAATTGGAAAAATAAGACTGTACTAAAAGATTTTCTTGACATTGCATCAATATTCTTCTCAAGAAATTGTTTTTGTCATCTGTTTTTGTCATCTTGTACCAAGCAGAACATTTGTGGAGATTTCAGATAATGTGCAGAACCTCCCCCTGATCCAACCTGCTTTGACATTGACTGTTCTCTGTGAAGAGGAGGTTTTGAGGAATCTAATAAACTTCCAAGAACAAATTAAGGTGTGCCTGGCTCAACGTATTTCCAGAAAAACAAAGTACAAACCAAAAGCCTAGACGGGGGTGTGAATGGGATATTTGGTCTTTTTAAAAATAGAAATCAACAATAAATGTAACATTGTAAAGAATTGCAGCCAGTTATGAAAAAGAAAACTCCACAGAATGTCACTTCCTGCAAGCAGCATAGGATGCAAAATGAGGGGGAGCCTAAAACCAAACTGTGCTGTTATAAAAACTGAAAAGACATTACATAAATAACATTGCTTTATCTTTTAATCCCCAAATTCTGTGACCCTTAGACTAATTTTACTTAACTGGAATTTGTGAGAGATTAGGAATGTGATAATTTCCTGGTGGTTGTTATTGTTGTATACAGTAACTGCTTCTGACATGAGTCAGATCTGATTAAATTGGGTCAGAGACAAATCGTGTTTTAACTTGAAGAACACACTGAACCATTGTTAAACAGAGGTGACTAACGTTTTATTTTTTTGTTCTCAAATGGAACCAGCTCAGCAATAGCTGATCATTCCCAAAAGTGAATCAGTATCTCATGAGCATTTGTTGAGTCTTCTTCTTGTGTTAGAGTTTTCATGTGTTTACATAATACCTGTTCAGCACTTTGGACTGTTGTTTTCAAAGTGCTTAAAAATTAAATTGGTTTGGCATGAAAATGCCATTAATTTGGCTCTTAAAACAACTTCCATGTTTTCTTTTTCAAACAAGAATTGGATGTTCCAGAATGACAGTGAGTCCAAGCACATTCCTGAACTGGAATTGCAAGCAACACACAAGGCATTGAGCCTCTCAAATGAAAATAAGAAATATTTTTTTAAATCTTTAAAAGTCCAAAATTGGTATGACATTCATGTTCATCATGGGGGGTAACTAGGTGTATTATAATTTATATTATATGAGTAGCTTATAATTATTGTACATATATCCACATTTTAATCCCCTGTATTTATTTTGCTGAGGCTCTAAGTCTTTGTGACTCTTGCTGTTATCACCTTACAGCTTAGACCTGAACTGCACACGAGCAGCTCAGAGCAGGATCCTGTAAGGAGATAAATAAAGGATGAAATCGCAACCTCTGTGTAACACGTGATGGCAATTTAAAAAATTTAGAGCATCAACCAATGTTGCAGACCAGCTTGTTGTTCCTTGACCTATTTACAATCCTTGTAAAAAAACAAACAGATGTTTACATACACCAAATAAAAAGACATACACATTTTTTTCTCGCTGTCTGAAGTTAAATCAGACCAAAGTTCTCTTGGTTTTAAGTCAGTTATAATTACCAAAATTATTTCTATTTGCTAAATACCACAATAATGAAAACAATTGTATTTTTATAAATGTCTTCAAAATCAGAAGTCTCAGTATTTCATAGCATTGCGTTTGAACTGTATGATTTGAGTCAACCATTTTGGGTTTGCCTTCACAAGTTTCTCACAATATTTTGATATAATTCTGTCCCATTCTTCCTGACAGAACTGGTGGAACTGAGTCAGGTTTGTAGGCCAACTCTCTTGCATATATCTTTCCAGACCTACTCAAAAATTCTCTCCAGGATTAAGATCAGGACTTTGTGACGGCCATGCCAAAACATTGACTTTGTTGTCCTTAAGCCACTTTGTAACCATTTGGAAGACCCATTTACACCCAAGGTTGTCAATAAATATTTTTTCCTCATTATGCTATTTTATGAAGTGCACCAGTTCCTTCAGCAGCAAAACTGCGCAACATAATGCTGCCACATCCATACTCCTATGTTGGGATAGTGTTCCCAGGCTTATAAGTGTCCCCCTTTTTCCTCCAAATGTAATGATGGTATTTACAACCAAACAGTTCCACTTTGATTTCATGAGACCACAGGACATGTCTCCAAAAATCTTTGTACCTGTGTGCATTTGCAAACTGGCTTTTTTTATGTTTGTTTCTTTTGGACTGATGGCTTCCTCCTCGCTGAGTGGTCTTTAAGCCCATGTCGGTACAGTACACGTTACATTCATTCTATTTTTCTTTATTTATGTATGAACCAGAATCATCTCCAACATGGCTCCAGAAACCCCAGGGAGTGTCATTTCAATTCCATCAGGAAGGCAAGACATGGTTATTTCTATTGCACATTTCAGGAACAGGCAATTCAAGGTGCTTTGCATGATGAAAACATAAAACAACAAGCAACAAATATGACGTTTTTTCAAATGTCATCATCATAAAATATTAAGATGATGACTGGAATTAATCGATGTTCCAGTTATTAATCAACGGCAACTATATTCAAATAGGTTTCTCATTAAAAGAAACTCAGTGTTTCAGGATTTTTTGCAGTTTTCTGGAAGTTTGTTCCAGATTATTAGAGCATAAAGGTGAAACTCAAAAAATTTTGATATTGTGCAAAGGTTCTTTTATTTCAGTAATTTAACTTAAAAGATTAAACTAATATATTATATAGACTCATTACATGCTAATTTAGATATTCTAAGCCTTTATTTGTTATAATTTTGATATTTAATGACTTATAGCTTTTGAAAACCCCAAATTCAAAATCTCAGAAAATTAGAATATTGTGAAAAGGTTTAATAATTTATGCTCAAAGTGTCACACTCTAATCAGGTAACTAATCCAAAACACCTGCAAAGGGTTCCTTAGCCTTTAAATCGTCTCTCAATATGGTTCAGCAGGGATCACAATCATGGAGAATACTGCTGACCTGACAGTTGTGCAGAAAATCGTCATTGACACCCCTCCATAAGAAGGGAAAGCCTCAAAAGGTAATTGTAAAATAAGTTGGATGTTCCCAAAGTGCTGTATCAAAACACTTTAATAGAAAGTTATGTGGAAGGGAAAAGTATTGAAGAAAAAGGTGCACAAGCAGCAGGGATGAGTGCAGCCTGGAGAGGATTGTCAGGAAAAAGCCATTCAAAAGTGTTGGTGACCTTCACAAGGAGCGGACTGAGGCTGGAATTAGTGCATCAAGAGCCACCACACACAGATGGATCCTGAACATGGGCTTCAAACGTTGTATTCCTCTTATCAAGCTGCTCCTGAGTAACAATGTCAGAAGCGTCTTATTCAAGGATTCAAGGAACTTTTATTGTTTTGTTATTATCTGGGCTAAAGAAAAAAAAAACTGCAAAATTTGCATCTCATTTGGAAACCAAGGTCCCAGAGTCTGGAGGAAGAATGGAGAGGCCCACAATCCAAGATGCTTGAAGTCCAGTGTGGTTTCCACACTCTGTGTTGATTTGGGGAGCCATGTCATCTCCTGGTGTTGGTCCACTGTGCTTTATAAGTCCAGATTCAACGCAGCCATCTACCAGCACATTTTGGAGCACTTCACTTTGGAGCACTTCATGCTGCCTTCCGCAGACGAGCTTAATGGAGATGCTGACTTCATTTTCCAGTAGGACTTGGCACCTGCCCACACTGCTAAAAGTTCAAAAACTTGGTTTAAATAACCATTGGAATAAATGTGCTTGACTGGCCAGCAAACTCGCTTGACCTGAACCCCATGGAGAATCTATGGAGCATTGCCAAGAAAAAGATGAGACATAAGACCGAACAATGCAGAAGAGCTGAAGGCCGCTATTGAAGCCTCCTGATCTTCCATAACACCTCAGCAGTGCCACAGGCTGATAGCATCCATGCCACGCCCCATTGAGGCAGTAATTGATGCAAAAAGGCCCAAACCAAGTACTGAGTACATTTGCATTACATTTTTCAGAGGTTCAACATTTCTCTATTTAAAATCCCTGTTTTATTGATTTTATGTAATACTCGAATTTTATGAGATTTTGAATTTGGGGTTTTCATAAGCTGTAAGCCATAATTATTAAAATTATAACAAATAAAGGCTTGAAATATCTTATTTTGCATGTAATGAGTCTATATCACATTAAATTCACCTTTTAGATTAAATTACTGTAATAAATTAACTTTCGCACTATATTTTAATTTTTCGAGTTTCACCTGTAACAACTGAATGCTGCTTCTCCATGTCTGTTTCTGATTCTGGGCAAACAGAGTAGACTTGAAGCACAAGACCTAAGTGGTCTGGGGGGCTGATGCAGCAACAACAGATCCTTGATGTATTTTGGTGCTAAGCCATTCAGTGATTTATGAACTAACTAAAGTATTTTAAAGTCTATTCTCTTAACTACAAGGAGCCAGTGTAAGCACAGAAAAACGAAGTAAACCAGTGAATTGTTAAACCCACATATTTTATTTGTCCTGAGTCAAAAACAAAGCAAAAAGTCCAAGTGATTTATCTGTTCGCATCCTTGATGGTGCTGTATAAAAATAATTGCACGCCATTGTTAATCATACAATAAAATACCTAATACCTTCCTGTATTTAAAAATACATTACATACGTCGAGTGTAATCCACCTGTTTCTGTTATTTTACAGTCATGTCTCTTTAGATTATTTCAACAAGTTACCAGCAACTATGCCTAAAAACAACAAGAGTCCCAGGTTTCTGTTTGAGCTAAACTGTTTCCAGCAATCTTCTGCTTTGTTGATGTCCACTGTGTAAATCTAGGGGAGAGAAAAGTAAATGTATTAATGGAAAAAGCACACTTGAAACAGGTTTTTGATTTGTAAAGTCCCTACATGGCCTAAGGTGGTGAGCATTTATGTTACAGAGCAGGACTTCATGTTCATCACCTGGTGTGTGAGGTGAACGGCCACAGCGCTCAGCGCGGCGTAGTAAGGATAGGTCTGCTCAGCGTTAAGCCCAGCTACGATCAGCCCAGACATCATGGCCACCGTGAAACCGCTCAACCAAAGTTTGGTTTGCTCCTGGAACATCAGCGCTGTGGATTTTACTCCCACCTTAATGTCGTCCTCTTTGTCCTGGTTAATAAAGACAAATAGGACATTAGTACTCTACTTTAAATTCTTAGGCATCACCACAGATTCCACCATGTTATTACTTGTTAATCAAAGATGGAGCCTAAACGGGAAAGCATATTTTTTTTAAAGTACACCCCAAAAAACCCTAGATACACCAAAAAGAGGTAAAACACCCAGATTTTCTTGTTACTGTATGTTATAACATGAACTTAGATCTCATCATGGCTGTTTTGACCACTCCTTTTTGAGAATGTGTTCCTGCAATCTTCTGCCAATGGTGGACAGAAAAACAAGGAAACATCCCATGTGTTGTATTTCACTAACCCTATACAGATTGTGGGGATAAGAGCTCAATGAGGTAAACCTACACATCCCTCTGCCCTAGCAACACTCTCTAGCTCATTCTGGGGAATCCCAGGGCAGTCCCAAGCTAGAAGGAATATATAGTCCATTGGGAAATCCTGGGTCTTTTCTGGATTTTCCTTCCTAGAGGGACAAGCCTGGAAATCCTTATTTTCACCAGACATCCTTATCAAACACCTGGACTATCTCAACAGCGGCTCTACTCCCAGCTCCCTTTAGATAATGAAGCTACTCTGTCGATCTCTACAGCATGAGCTTCCTCCGCCACCACCTTGCACCTATGGAGCAAGCTCATTTCAACTGCTTGTGTCCAGGATCGTGTTTTTATTTGGTCATGATCGATAGCTCGTGGCCATAAGCAGGGGAGAAAACATAGATGGATTGAAGCTATGCCCTCATTACTGCAGACGAAGGTCCTAAACGTTTCATTCAACTCATACGCCAAGACACTCAGATTCTTGAACTTGTCTGCTTGATGCAACAAGTTTGGAGTTGAATTCATCTTATTCTGTAATGTGTAATGACAACTTAATCGTTAATTAGTATACATAAAAAAATAATCAGCAGATTGAAATACCACTGGAAACTCAAGTCGTATTCTTAAGAGGTTGCTATCACTTTCGTTGGCCACCAGGTGTCACTGCTCTTCGATAGACAGGAGCCCCAAAGGTTTAAATTTTCACAGGCAAAGTAAGCCTTGACCCTTCCCCACCATTATTTTGATCCTTCACCACCATAATTTTAACGTGGATAAACGCATTTCTTGAATAAAATAGCAAATATGAATTTAAAACTAACAATGACCCCAATAATGACTGCCTCATTATGATTTCTTATGTGAAAATTTCAATCTATTGAGCTGATTTCTTCACCTGATGAGCGTAGATTGTGTCATATATCAACGTCCACATCACTCCAGAGAAATACAGGGGAAGGCACACGGACCAATCACAAGAGCCCTTCACGGCGGCCCAGCCGAGCAGAGCCCCCCAGTTAAAAGTGAGCCCTGAACAGAGGTGACATGAGCAGAACTCTAGCATATGTGGAGAAGTAATGGCTTTAAGACGGAAAACCTAACTGATTAATTTAATACCACACTTACCCAACACGAGCTGTGGCCAGTAAGTGATCCTCTTCATTAGCGGGTAAGTGATGACAAGAGATAGCGAAGAGGCACCCAGAGCTATGCTGTCAAGAGAGAATGAACAAAAAGTCAGAAACTTGTAAAGAGAAATGCCCCCATATTAGCACCAATTGTCACATACAAACCTGGAATAAAAATTCATTGTTAAATTAGATACATTTTCTTTAGTATAGGAAATTATCATTTCTGCAAAAAAACAATCTTCCCTTTTTGGCAGATTCTGAGTAAGTGGAGCTTTTAGCAACCGTAAGAGGCACAAAGTCTGGCTTCCCATAACAGTTTTTTCCTTATTTGCCTTGATTTAGACTTGAATTGTGAGCTTCCTGATTATACCCTTCCACACCTGCCCTGGTCAGGGACACACAGTGGGTTTTGTTATTCTAGAACTACATGTCTTTTCTTTTTTTCTCTCCTTGTCTAGACTCTGGTTTGAACCTCCAGATGGGACATTGTGTTACCAAAACCTGTTTGGACTGGCTTTTCAGGCAGCCAACCAACTCTTTCCCTTCACAATTAGATGGGTGTAACATCAACTTTGACTGAGAGGCTGCAGACCCAAAATAAGAAGTGCTTGATCCAAAAACTTCACTTAAAGCTTGACTAAATATTGTTGCCAACGCCCAAAGTTTACAATTAGAGGAGAGAAAGGTTCAGCCACAGTGACAAGAAGCCTTTTTAGAGGTGTGAGGCTTTCAAACCTCAGACCACTGTAGCAACTGTCAGGCATTGTGGTGGTAGGATGATGCTGTGGGTATGTTTCATTGCACAAAGTCGGTGGAATAATGAGGGAAGACCACCCCCAATTTCACTTCAAACTTTCAGTTAAATGGCTGATAGCTGGATACAACTCGGGGCTCCAGTAGGACAATGATCCCTGAAACCCATGGATGAAGCAGGGTAATAGTAAGCTTCAAGAATGAGCCCAATCTCAACTCTATTGAAAAATGCATGGACTATTCTTTAAAGGTGGGTTTGTGCCAGAAAAAAGAAGTAATTTATCTTAACTCTACTAGTTCTGAAAGTAGGAGTGGTATAAATATACAGAGGTAATGCTAGGAATCTGTTGATGGCTACAAAATAAATGTGGTATAGATGTGAGTTACTGAGGAACATTTAACAAAATAGTGGAGGTCTATATATGTATTTTGTCACATTTAAAAATAATTTTGAACTTGCACCCCATTCTAGTTTTTTTAAACCCATTGAAATTGTTTGCTGTAAAATCATTCCACCCTGGAAAAAGTATGGCATAGTTGCGACATATGAACAGATCAGATGACTGTGGCTCAGTGGTTAAAGTAGCCATCTTGAAATCAGAAAGTTGTGGGCTTCATTTCCAGCTGTCACATGTCGATGTGTCCCTTGGCCAGCATTCATTCTCTTGTTCGTCATGGTTGCAGATAAACTGAATATACGCTGCCACTGGTCACCTGTAGTAGTTGAGACACAAAAGAACTCCGAGTGCGAGGGACAGCTGCCCTCCGAGGAAAACGAGCGCATGCATCCGTGAAATCTCCCCTGATGCAATGGGTCGAGAGGCTGTCCTGGCTACCTGCACAAAACCATCAACATTTCCCATCAGACTGTGTTAAAAATATAATGTAATATATAATATAATTATCACTGATGCAGGTAATCAAACCACACGACTATTTAGTATCAAAAGCCTATTACTGTATTTCAGGGCTTGATATAAACCTCTTCTCAACTCTACATCAAGTAGGTGTGGAAATGTCTGATTATGTTATGTACATTAAATGTTTGTCTGTTTTACTTGTTTGTCAAAGTCTTTATCCCACATATCGTTGATGGTGCAACCTGCACCCCTCATCAGCAGGGCACCAGTACCAAACAGGGCAAGAATTCCAAGATCCGGGAGGCATCCGGGCTCTGCTGCCAAGGCGATGCTCCACATACAAGGAAGGTAGAGCAGCCATGTTCCTGAAAATGAGAAGCAACAGAATTTACTAGAGGATTATTTGCCAAACATAAGAAAACAGACACCTAAAAAGAAATGTCCAGCTAAGAGGAAACTGGAACCTGTGGGAGAATTAACTATGGTCTGGCTTTGTTTGTCCGAGCAAGGAATCTTTTTGTTAAAGTACTAAAAGTTTAAACATTTTATTTTAATTTATTTGATGGCTCTTCAATCTTTTCAATCATATTTCTAATTAGACATCAACTCTTCTGTGAAAGCTCGTTTCACTGGCGGTGTTCCCCAAGGTTCATCACTTGGTTCTTTTTCATTTCGCAGTTTCCTTGGCATGTATGATTCAATTTTTTAATTACATCTACTGATTTTATGCCAGCAATACTCAGTTGTGCATGTCTTTTTAACCACACAAGTTTGAGAAGTCATCCATCTTGATTGACTGCCAAACTGATAAAAGGCTGGTCGGCTGATGATTACTTTTATTAAAATACCAGCTAAAGAGAGACTACGAATCCACCTGAAATCTAGAAAAACCCTGACTTATAAAAGTGTTTCTTCAACTTAAAAATTGTTCTTTTGTAAATATGTGATTTTTTTTATTTCCATTTTGCTCTTTAAAATACCAGACTTTGCACATAACTTTATATTTTTGTCTGTCTGATGACATTATTTAAACAAAATATTAAACAAAATGTTACTCAGTGCTCAAGTAGCCTTTTTACCAAAAAAATTTTTTACTCTTACTCGAGTAATTTTTTGGACGGCTACTTTTTACTTTTGTTAAAGTGGTGCTATTCTTACTTGAGTACAATATTTGGGTCCTCTACCCACCTCTGTTTATTTGTATTATTTTTGGGTTCTTTACCCACCTCTGACTAACAGTAAGGAGTGGCTTTAATAGAGAACGAGTGCAGTTACCGATGGGTTTGTCCAGTCTCATCAGTCTGAGGTAAGGCTGAACATGAGCAGGAGCTGAGTTCACCACAGAAGCACCAGAGAGACTGAACCACCTACTCCCGCAGCGCTGAATTTCTCCGTGCCTGAACATAACCCGACCCTGGCTGCACAAAGCTCGTCCTAACGCCGCGGACTCTGAATGAACACCGTCTTTAGTCATCGCTGTTTGGTTTTGATGAAAGCGGTTGGACAGGGTGGACAGACAAGAAGGGGGACATGTCCCACTCACAGCGGTCCATCTCAGGGCGGTCAGAGTAAACCGGCTGCTCAGCCTAGCACGGAACATGGCGTTTTTTTTTATCCGTCAGTCGCACATCTCCTTCCTTTACCTAAAACTAAAACCCCACAAAGTAAAAATACTACACAGAAAACAAGCAACGTAGCGCAGTTAGGGTTCTTCTGTTGCGGTACGTTCAGTATTATTGTCCGGAGGAAACAACAACAACACGAAGAGGAACGAATTACGGCACTTCTCTGAATTCTTCTTCTCCTGAATTGGCAAACAACAAACGGTGCAATACCGCCACCGACTAGTGTGGAGTGTGGATTGGAACAACGCTCAAAATAAAAAAAATAAAAAAAAGCCAACATCAAATCTTCCCAAAAATCTACTGTCTATTAAAAACTGGAATAAAGCCGGATAACTGTCATTTTTGAGTCATTTCGCAGTAATTCTAGGAGGTTCATTTTCATCTTAATGAGGTTTTGGATTAGTTTCCTTCTTTCTATCTGATATTTCTGACAGTACAATATGACGTGATGTATAGTTTCCCCTTCTTCACAGTAATCACATTTTCCTGAATACTTCTCTAAAGTCCACAACATTACTGCTTAAATTGTATACTTGGCTCTTCAAAAACGACCAGGAGATCCAAAAAAAGAGCAATATTTTACATTTTATGTTCAATGTTTTCGCTTTAGTAATGTTGAAATTAGTTTGGTTAATCATCAATATAATAGACGTTTTTTCTGAGCGCACCATATCTCACAGCAAACATAAAAGTTAACCACAACCAGATAGATAGATAGATAGATAGATAGATAGATAGATAGATAGATAGATAGATAGATAGATAGATAGATAGATAGATAGATAGATAGATAGATAGATGCGCCTAGCACCGACTCTCCGTTGCAATTAGGATCATTTGAAGTATATGTGAGCATGTGCCACAGATGAGTTTTTAAAATATATTAACTATATATTAAATATATAATTAATATTTAAATATATATAAATATTAAATATATTTCTTTCAAACAAGCACTCCAGGTGGTAGTAAAGCGACTCGTCCAGTGCGAGTCTCAAACACCGTTAAACCAACACGAAGAAGAAGAAGAAGAAGAATCTGAGCAGGAGGAGGAGGAGGAGGAGGAAGGCCAGATTTACTCGCGGGAAAAATGGCAGAAACGTGTCCGTCTGTGTTTTTCTGCAGCAGCGCTCCTAGAAATTGACTCGTAGGCCTTATATCGTGTTTACCTTCATGCGTGAGTACAAAACAGTTGCACCGCGAGTTACAACACGTTTATAGCTGCCCCGCTGACTGTTTCTGATCATTTTTGGCTCATTTCTGCTGAACGTGCAGGGCAGAAAAGTTTAATAGCGAGGTGGGCTTATCAGCTGGATTTCTAAATCACATAAAAGAAAAAAAAAAAAGATTTTTTAACCTCTAACTTCTGCAGTCTTGAACAAAATGCCAATTTAATATTAATGGAAACAAACATTTCTGCTAATTCTCTAGGTGTGGCATACCAGTTTTTTTTTATGGGAAGCAACTGAATGAGGAACGCAAGATTCAAAGTGGTAAGTATTATAATGACAACACATGTTCTTTCTGTTTCAGTTCAGGTCGTGCTGCTCACATTTTCCCTCTCTTACAACCCAGCACAGTTTTCCATCTCTGGACACATGGAGGAGGCAGTTTCCCAAGAATCCCTGGCAAAGTCTTTTCATTGCTCGAAATGTACCCTAATCTTCAAATCCAAGGTGTACCTCTTTGAGCACCTCAACAAGGTACATTGCTTGGACGTAGATGCGTCCCTCAAAGGTGCTGGCCTAAAATATGCTGAGAGCGAAAAGGTCAACACTGAGAATAGCAGGAGTGCAGGAAGGAGTTTAACGTGCAGGAGCTGTGATTTTAAGACCTGCAGTCAAGACGTTTTGACGGACCACGAGACACAGTGTCAGAAAACAGAAAGCCCCAGCTTGACTGAAAGTATTATGACGCCTGACACGTTGGCAAACCAACAGAATGAAGCTGAAGAAGCTTCCTCATCTAAGGATCTCAGAACATACAAGAGACCATCGCAAACCATCACCAAGTATTTCACAGCATCATCTGGATCAAATGGAGCACCCAAGTTATCTAGTAATACAAAAGAAGCTCAGATTTTAAAGGAAACTGTAAGTAAAGTCCCTAGAAACCGAATAATTGATGTGTACAATCGATCGACATACTGTTTTTTGCAGAGTGACCGTCTTTATCATACTAAGCAAAGAGAATCTGACTCTCAGGAGGAACAAACAAAAACAGCTATTAAAGAGGTTGCCAGGAAGACCAGCATTGAAAGTTTAAAAGGTCCAATAACTAAAAAGGCCAAATTAGAAAAAGAAGATAAACTTGCAGCGATTGAAAATACAAACAGAAAACTTTCAGGCTGTGCAGAGTTTTCATTTGAAGTCAGTGATGAGGAAGAGGAAAAGAAGGTTGCTCTTGTTCACAGAGGCTCAGCACCCCGCAAAGTTTATTTCTGTAAGCACTGTGACTACAGCGATGCGAGTGTTAGGCTTGTGTCCTCTCATTATCAGAGCAATCACCCTTATGTCAGATGTAACGCTGGCTACATTCAGCAGTCGACTGATCAGAGCGCAACCTTTCGCTGTCTTGAGTGCCCGGTTGAGTTTCTAAGCACAGTTGACCTCAAGTGGCACTACACCGAAAAACATCCCGAGGCTCCAGATGTGTTCAAGGTGAAACTGAATGAACTCAGACTGGCATTTAAATGTTTCACATGTACATTCACCTGCAGCGAGATGAAGGCCCTAAGGCACCATTACAAGGAAAATCATCCGAGTTGTGAAGCGGACAATTCTCTGTTGTTCTGTCAATATTTAGTGAGAGAATGTCAGGAGGAGCCACCTCAACAGGAAATGTGTGAAAAAACATCCAGTCCAGAAAAGTCAGTGGAGCTTTCCCCCAAGAGAACCAGCACAACAGAGGCGGAAAATATACCCTCAAACCAACCTCCCACCTCCACAGGACCAGACGTGACCCCGTATAAATGCAGCAAATGTGAGTTTGAGCACAAGTCAGCTGTCGTCATGCATGTTCACTACCAGAAAAAACACCCAGAAAAATCAGTTTCATTAGATGAAATCAAACAGTTGGCGCGTGAAACACCACGGATGATGCCTGAGAAAGAAACTTCACGGAAAGATAAAACCGAGGTTCATCTACAGAAGGCCACATCATTTGTGCTCAAGCTCACACCCGAGGCTTCCAAAACTTCCCCAGAGCTTTTGAGAATTGAGCATGTTAGATTTGTAAAGGATGACGCCAAAAAAGGGAAATCCCCTTCTAAACCTAAAAGAAAAACGACCAACAGATTGGAGGATTTGGGAACGGGTGAAACTGTACCTTCACAGAAAGCCAAACATGAGCTGGCTCTTCCAAATGATAGTATATTATCCCCCCCAGATCTCCCATCAGACGCTACCAAGAGAACTCCAGAGTTTTCCACACCTAAACATGTGAAGTCTACCAAAAGCGAAAGAAGAGCGAAGACATTACCTTCTACACCTAAAACAGAAGCAACCCAGTCTAAATCTGACAAACTGCTGTGTAGTTCACCGCTGGAAATGCACTACTGTCAGTTTTGCGATTATACAAATCCCAATATCAGAAGTGTTATTGGTCATCATAATGCAAAACATGCTGTGAATACACTCTTATCAAAGGAAGACATCATACAGTATAGTGCTGAGGTGATAGAAAATAAGCTCAAAACTTCGACAACTTTTAAAACAAGTGATCAACTTAAAAAAAACAAGAAAACCGAAGCTCAGCTTACGATAAGTGGTGCTAAAAAAACAAAAGTCCATGTAGATGTAGAAAAATTATTTTACTGTCATCTGTGCAATTTTGGAAATCCATCAACACAAGGAGTGATTGCTCATCAAAACAGAGTTCACAAATACCCACTTTCAAGTCGAAAGAGTATTCTTAAATATACAGCCTTGATCCATGAGAAGATTAAAAAATCTACATCTCAAGGAAATAACACCTCGTCCTCTTCAGCGTTGCCTCTTCCAATAATAAATGAAAGGGACAGAGATATGTTTTTCTGCCCTTCTTGCAACTATAAAAGCAGAGGGTTACCTGAAGTAGTACACCATCACTCCAGAGCACACCACAAAAATTGTAGTAGATCAGAGATCAGTTTGTACACGTCAAGGGTTCTCGAACCGCTACAGAAATCTTCTCTTAAATCTGATGCAAACCAGGAGCTGCTGGAGAAACCTGAGGGCAAAGAAGAAGAGACGAACAATTCTTCCAAAACCTTTTCCAGCTCGGCGCCACTTTCAGTAAAAAACTCAGAAACACAAAGAAAGCTTCCGTGCAAATACTGCACATTCACTACTCAGTATGTGTTCCTTTTGATGTCGCACTTGAGGAAAATCCACTGTTCAAAACTCTCCGTTACAGGCGTTCTAAGAATGTGTTTCCGTAAAGGGGCTTTAGAATCAGGCTATCACTGTGAGTGGTGTGTTTTCAGTCACAAAAAGGCAGAGGCAGTCTATAAACACTACCAGGAACGACATCCAGGGTGCAAGCAGATCAGCCTTGGCACTGTAAAGGCTCTATTATTTGTTGGTTCCAAAGAACTACATTCAAACGACAATAAAACTGAAATAAAATCAGTCCATCAAGGTCGGACATCTCAAAATTCAGGAAAAAATGGATGTGAGATTTATCAATGTACAGAATGTTCTTTTGAAAGTAACGCAAAGTTCTCTCTTACGCGCCACTGCAACAAGTTTCATCCTTCGCTGGCAAAAGATCATCTCTTAGATCCCCCAAGTGACAAAGGCACAAGGGACAAGAGCCAGTTGGAAGATCTCAATGACATGCCTGGATTGTTTGAATCTTTCCAAGTGCCTCTTGAAGATACAGATCAAGAAAGCACAGTGTTCAAGTGTCTTTTGTGCCCTGCGACGTTTAATAGCAAGCACGGTCTGAGGGTTCACTGTGGAATTAAACATCTCGAAGTTAAAGAACCCAAAAAACAATCAGAAGAAATTCAAGGGCGTGTGCATGTCTACCAGTGTCCATATTGCAACTATGTCAATACCAGTTATCAAGGAGTTCTCACTCATTGCCAGATGAGGCACCCTGCCTCCACCTCCAGGGTGGACAGTCTTTATTTGGATTCAGCACGTTTGCAGGATTGGGATGACGCAGCGAAAAGAAACGATTCTGGTGAAGCTTTAAAATTTAGCGGGTACATGTGTAAAACCTGCCCACAAATCTGTGCAACGCTAAATAAACTGAAAAGGCACCGTGAGCAAGACCACAATGAGACTTCACTTAGCATGCCCAAACCAGCTACTAAACCATCATTGGACCTTAGAGTAAAGCTAGCTAAGCCTCACAGAACTCTGAAATCCGTCTCCAAGCCTTCACTTTTTACTAAAAAGATCTACGTCCGGATAAAGTGCAAGCAGTGTCCTTATGTCAGCAGCACAAACATTGGACTGACAAGACACGTGCATAAGGAGCACAAAATTGCTGCTCCAAATGACTGTGTATTTAAATGCATGTTGTGTCCACAGGAGTATTCTTTTAAAAGCCGACTTGCAAAGCATTATGCTAAGAAACATGGAAAGGGTGCCTATCTGAAACACTACGTTCCACTATACCAGACAGTTCGCAAAAAGCAAGAGCCGTCATCTCAGCAACAGCGAAATACCTTAGCCAAACGGCTAATCTTCAAGTGTCCCAGCTGTCCATATGTGAATACTACTTACCATGGGACTCTCACTCACAGCCAGATGAAGCACCCAAGTATCTCTGTAAGAGCAGATAAGCTGGAAACGGGTGAAATACTCGTCTCAAGCATTGTCAGGTGCTCGAAAGGAAAAGGTTCCTATGAAAGAGGGTATCTGTGTAAAAGATGTCCACAAATTCATCCGTCCATTAAGAAACTAACAACCCACTGCAAAAATGAGCATGGGAAAGCAGCCGTTTCTGAGCTTTTCACTGAACCTGAAGCAGAGAAACAAGATGTTGGCAACTCTCTGGTCGCAGATGAAGCAGCTGCCCCCTTAAAAACAACATTGCAGAACTCTCTCCACCTTCAGAGGGAGGATGGAAAGGCAGCAGCCTCTGACAATGTCAGATCTCGAGCCTCTGTATCAGAAGCTGCATCCTTTAAAAAAGTGCTGAAAAAAGACTCGTCTTACAAGTGCCAGCTGTGTACTTACTCAGCTCTTACACGGAAAAACCTACAAAGTCACTACAAATATGTTCACAAGCTGGATCCACTTAGTACTTACAAGCTGCTTGAAAAGTATAACAAACGCAAGAACAATTTCCCCATTAAATATATTGAATTAAAAAAACGATTAAATCTCATTTGTAAGAAGTGTCCTGACTCCGTATTTGACTCGTCCCAGATGCTGATTGATCATTATAATGCTTTTCACCACTTGAGTAGCAAATCTGACTTCACAGTGCTGTCTTTTGGAGTGAGAAAGGGAAGCACAGGACTCTACAAGTGCAAGCACTGTAAAGTAGTTTTAAATGGAACTAGCAAGCTGTGTAGACACCTGGATCGCCACAGAGACTGGATGAAGGAGAAGGCTATGCACAAAAAACATTCCTTTGTCAGCACAGCAGCAGATCCCCAATCCCCTAAGGTAAGTTAGCTCGGCAAGAGTGCTCTTGATCTTTCCCATATCCCAGAGCTTAAGTTGCGGGTTTGATCGCTGTGACTTAAATTTACAGGTTTCCCAACAAGACAAACTGCCCGTGTTTGAAAGCGTCGAGGAGCTCAGTCAGTGGACAGGCACGCCGGTAGAGGTCGTAGCTCTCCTTTCCAGTCCCCAACCGTCGCCTTTAAAACTCCCAGCTGCCGATCCAGAGGCTGAAGCACAAGAGGGCGGACACACCTGCAAACTGTGCCAGAGGACGTTCATGTCGCTCAAAGGCCTGCGTTCGCATGAGCGGAGCCATGCAGCACTGGGAGCCATCAAGAAACTGGACAATCTGGTGAACACAGAGTTCAAGCACAAGTAAGAAGAACTTTATCAGTTAATATTTAGCATTTTTAAAGAATGGAGTATTCTATAAATATTTCATTTGTGCAGTGAAAACCTTTATTTTTTTAACTGAAGAAAAAAGTTATAAAGTTACGCCATACCCAGTTACATTTTTCTACATTTTCTTTCTAATTATGATGTCCTAAACATTAACGATGATTTATTTTCTTAATAAATGTATGTTTTTTTTCGCTCTCCCACCAGCATCAAAAAATACCTCCTCCATAAACCTGACACTTCGAAGCCTTACCGGTGTGGCTGCTGTGCTTACCGGACAAATTTTATGGCGCTTTGGCAAAGTCATTTTCTGAAAAACCATCAAGGTCAGAAAGCTGTCAGTGATCTATTAAGTATTTCCACTTTGATTGGACTTGCCTTTTTTAACAATGTATTTAACTACAACAAAAGTTGGAGTTTGTAATGCAAGTATTTGACACACAAGAGTGGGGAGAAGGCCTTTAACAGACATACAGTAACTTGATAATTACATCAGCTGTAAGTTATTGTGAGTCGTAAGCTAAAATAGCTATCGTTGTTGCCGCAAATAACACCTGTCAGAGAAGACTCTTGGGTATTATTGTTTTTACTCAGGCATTAGGATGAGGTGCGGATCATTTCGTCCCTTCAATAATTTATTCCTTTCCAGTTTTAGATGACTCCTGTAAATGGCATCTATCAGCAGTAGGGTGCTCAGTAATTTTGGTTTTAACCGAGGTCATCATTTCTCATATTTCCGATAGTCAGCTGGTCCAAACGGGGATCAGAACCACAGTAAATGCACGTAGAGTATAATACAAAGTTTTCAGAAAATTATGCTTTAGTTAAAATAAACAAGAAATTCTAATGCTATGTGTTGGTCTGGCGATATCGAGCCAGGGCCATTCTAAGTTGTGGCAGATCCCACTGGAAGGCGGCAGCAAAAAAAATAAATTGCCCGCATTTAACTTGGAGGCAAGGAAAATCTATTCAGAAATGTCTAAACTAATATTTTCTGAATGTAATCAGCATGGTGCTAGCCTTGCAATATATTGGGTCAAGTAAAGGTCAATTTGGGCTGCTGCATGCACTGTGTATTTTGATAGGCAGTTGAGAGAGGCTGTCAGGAATATCTTGTTTTAAACTTATTTTTTTATTCCTATTTCTGATCAGATGACCAAAACAGCACAAATAAACAAAGACTTACTAGGTGTAATGTAGAGCTGCAACAATCTATGGCAAACATCCAATTGGGATATTATTGTTGAATGCTTTTATGACGATACATTTGCAAATATCTTACATTTTCCTCTCTAGTCTTTCTTTCCAATCATAATGAGGTATAGTGTTGCTCTCACTGAACTATTACTGGCATGCAAAGTGTAAATGCATGACATCTGAAACACAAAATATATCGGAAATTGCTTCCAAGTAGCCCCACTGTGATTGTCATACGTGTCATGTAGTGATAATGAAATTCAGTATATAATGCAGCTCAAATTTAATGTCAGGTTTGTCTGATTTCCATGTTCCTGCTCTGTTTCTAAATTCTCAGACGTCATTGAGAAGGAGATCATTGACATCAACAATAAAGACGAGGAGGTTTCTCAAAGTGCAGACAAGGAGGTTCCAGAATCATCGGTGAAAATTACCAACTTGCCTGAACCCATTGAAGAACCAGAGGATGTGGAAGGCAAGTTATTCACCTTATGCTTGATGGTAACATACTGTAATATGTGAGAATTACACTTTGTGCTTTAGCAGCTTTAGTTGTAACATGGATGGACTTCTTGTACTCCAACAGAATCCACAGAATCGTACTCGGAGCCCCCAAATGTGCAGCGCCAGTTGACCCACTACAGCTTGATGGCACAGAATGTGGAGAAAACGAACATGAACTTGCATGAACTCAGCATGTCCGATGGTTTCCTTCAGTGCGAGATGTGTAACTTCAACACTGAACATCTGTCAAGCATCCGCCGGCACTACGCAAACCGGCATGGGAAAAAAATCCTCCGGTGCAAAGACTGCGAGTTTTATACTGGTTTAAGGTAAGTTGCACCCATATGGGGCGTCTTTATGAAAGGGACTAACATTTAGTTGGTAAAAAACAAAACAAAAAGAAAGTCATTATCAGATTTAGTTGCATAAGATTAATTGAATCCGATCAATACAAGTGTTTCAAAAAATCTTAGTTGGGATTAACAAGTTTAAAGACTTGATAAGTTTATCTGTAGTTTTCCTTCAGTACTTTAAATGGGAAGGAGTTTCTGCAGTCACTTAACATTGTGCATTCACATATTCTTGTAAGGAAAAACATGGAGATGCACATAGAGACGGGCCACTCCACCTGCCAGTCCAAACCCACTTATCTGAAGGACCTCCGCTGCCCGTTCTGCCTCTACCAGACCAAGAACAAGAACAACATGATCGATCACATCATCTTGCATCGAGGTGCGCCAAGTGCTCCACAACATTCAGTGTCCTGCCCTCTGATGTGTCGTCTCATTTTTAACCCTGCTTTGGTTTTGTTTCATTTCAGAGGAGCGTGTCATGCCCATAGAAGTTCGCCGCCCGAAACTCTCCCGTTACTTGCAAGGCATCGTCTTCCGCTGTCACAAATGCACTTTCACCAGCGGTAGTGCTGAAAACCTGCGCTTGCACATGATGAGGCACAATGACGTCAAACCTTACAAGTGTCGGCTCTGCTATTTCGACTGCACTAGACTCACAGACTTGGAGGAACACCTGAGTGATAAGCATCAGGTGAGGAGATGTCTCTGAAGCCTTCTGTGCATCACTGAAATTCCTTAGGCTCTAAGGGCCCAACCAGATTCCCACTTTGAAAGAAAAAGTTACTTTTGGACTGTTTTTAGTTTTAACACTACAGAAGTTGTTGGTTGGATTTAAACTAGGTTTAACCTAAAGACTTAAAATGATACATCCAATGTTTGAGGAGTGTCTAGCTGAAATATAAATACAGTATAAAAGCATTTCCAGAGATCAATAGTTCTAGCTTTATTTCCCATGTCCAGAAAGAGAGAATAGAGTATGAAAAGGTGCATATTTCATTTATTACTTTTAATTTTATAGGAATAAGTCTTGGTAGCAACAGATAAATATTTTCTATCATGACATCTTCCATCTACCCACCCAGACCACCAACATATCCACCCACATACCCGTAGTGAAAATAATTTCTGCATACCCGTAAAGACTCCTGGATTAAGGTTATTTAAATATTTTTTTGCAGGTTTTAAGAAACCATGAGCTTGTGGGTCAGGTGAGCCTGGATCAGCTAGAAGCAAGGAGGGGTACCAGGCCAGAAAAGGATAATGGCCACAACTCTGACAGTGAAGAGCTGGAAGTCAAGGAATTTAATGCTGACCGTGATGATGTTCCACATACTGACCCAGAAAGCCACTCCACAGAGAACGTGATGCTTCCAATAAAGGAAGTACAAGGGGCTCAGGAGCAAGAGGAGCATGAAAGAATACCCTCCAACAGTTCTGTACCAGACATTATGGTGGACATGATTCAGCAAAACACCACTGTTCTGAAGAGACTTGAGCAGGACTCACAGACGCAAGAGCAGAATGAAGCTTTGCAACACTCTGTAAAAGAACAGCATGAAATAAATACTGAATCAAGTGCTGGTGAATGCAGTGATGCAGATATCAAATATGATGAAAGCAGTTTTGCTGAGAAAGGACAGCACACAAGTAAGAACCAAACCACACTGACAGAGGGACAGGAAGAAAGAGTTACAGAGAGGAGTTTGACATCTGGCAAAATGGCAGATGTACAGACTGACAGGCTGCATTTTAAGGAGGGTCAACGTAAAGCACAGAGCATCGACGCAATGGTAGAAGACAACATAGTCCAGCATGTCCTGCTGCTGGATGAAACCGGGAGCATGCGCAAATCACACAAGAAGCCAGATCAGGAGAGAACCTTTAAAATGAGGCAAAACACTGAGGCTAATAGTGTAGATGATGAAAAAAGCAACAAGCCAATATCAAGTGAAGTTAGTAGCTCATCTTTGACCCAGAACCTAAAATTTCAGGACAGCATTTTCACTAATCCAGCCACAGCAAAGACTAATTCTGCACAGGGAATTTGTTCAACGCATCGAGAAGGTTTCAGATTTGAGCCACATTTGCTAACACTTTCTCCCACTTGTTCACGAATTAAATTGGGTCATAGGGGGAGTTTGGGTAAGTTATTAGCAAACTGTAAACTGGAACAAAAACAGAGTCCAAAAATCCTTAAGGATGAATCGGAATCGACTCAAGAAAAAACTGCACTTGATGATTGTGTCAAGGAAGAACATCCCCATCTGGAAAAGTATGAGGAGAAAGAAGAGGCTGATCAAATGGAGCAGAAGCTGGATGTAAAAGTTGAGATTAAAAAGAAGGACGAGTGCAAGGTTCTGGATACTCCACATGTCCATGATGGTAAGATTATTAATTATTGTAAGAGAAATACATTTAGATTGACATGTTCCCTTCTGATCAATAAGCCCAACGTAATATTGTTCCGAAACTCTGGATTTTAGTTTTGTATCTAAATTAAAATGGTAATTTAACTTTTCAGTTGGTCGAAACTTCATCCACACTAAGCATAAGGTGTAAATGAGATTAAGACCACCGTACAGTCTACAGGATCTCTAAGACTGTCCTAATGTCAATGGATTGTAAAAAATTGGGAAACCTAATCCCAGTGCGAGGATAAACATGACCCTACTGCTTCCTTAGTACTTAGTTTGTTTGTTTTGTTTTACTGCTGGTTTCCTGGCCATCCTTCCACAAAGCTACCTACATAGTATCACACCTGCACTATAATATGTTTCTAACAATCTTTGGAATTTCACTGTATATGGAAGGTTTCTGTGCCTCAATGAGATTTACCTTATTTACCTAATTTGCCAATAATTTATCCTGTCTTGGTGAGTGCAGTCAGCTGGAATCATGCACATATATATATATATATTTTTATTATTCACAAAGATAATCATACAAAAACTCTGAAATCTTAAGTTATTTTTGTCTTTACTAAGTTTGAATGGCAGTCTGTAAAGCCCACAGCTTCCTTTACTCTCCCAGCAATCCGCCCTAAATATGGAATCTTGAGGTGTGTGCGCCATTCTGCTGCTGGGAACCCTGCCACATAAATCAAAGAGCATATCAATCTTAATCTAGTAGTTTGAGCATGTTTTGTTGAGAAATAGCTTCTTATTAATATCCTTTTGGTTGCATCCACAGTAATGGTAGGGCGCTATGGGCACATCAGACAAACTACCAGCCAAGTTAGGGGTGCAATAAGGTCCTTGAAATTGACACATGGACAATTAAACTAAGATGCTACCAGTCTGAACTACGCAATACCAAGGACCAAGATCTTCTGTCACCTTGATCATGAACCATTATGATCTCATTGGAGATTTGCTAATTCTCAATACAGTCTTATCATCTTCCACAACCCATAATGGGGAGCACACAGCGTTATTCATCCACTCTCAAGGAAAATATGTTTATTTCCTTGTCAGGAAATATATATAATTCTTATAAATCTAGACCTCACATCTTGCAGTCTTATGGAATAAATCAACATTCTTTTCCTGAACTTTTAAGAGTAAATTATTTGTCTTTGTACACTGTCTACTTGTGAAGCCCATTTTTTTATGATTATGGTATTTCTCACATGTCTGCAGTAATTAAGAAAAATAATTATTTTTGAAGTTGTATATAAAAAAAGACTTAAAGTTGAGTGACTAAGCTAATCGTTGCATCAAAGTCTACAGTTGACTTATCTAACACTTATCAGTACATTGGAAGCTAAAAGTAAACTAAACAATTTCATCTTCTGCAGATTTAAATTTTTCCATCCAAAACAGTAATTAATATCAATATTTTAATCGTCGCTTCTTCAGAGGGGGATTAAATCGATTTTTGTAGGATTCATTCTTCCCTTTAATGTGTTTGAAACTTCTGAAGAAATATCCTAAATAATAAAAGTTCCAGTTTTTGATAGTTTTCTTACTCTCGTGGCTTTCATTTTAATATCGTAAGATAGTTATGAAATTTAAGAGAGAACTTATTTTATGATGAGTAATATTAATAACCTCTTGTTAGTTTTGGTAACTGTCAGGAAAATGCCTAAAGCTGATGTGTGCTGTTTTTTTTAGATGTATTCACCCCAATGGATGGAGCTGCTGAGCTGCGTGAGGAGAAGCTGTTTACTTGTGAGCTGTGTGGACGAAGCCTAATGAACATCTCTGAACTGAATCGCCACATCTTGCGTCATGGAGTGTAACTGTTTCTGTTGTGTAGATGCCTGAGGAAGCTTCTGATGCTCTACGATGGAAGTATTTTACTGTTTTCTTTGTTCTTAAACTGTTTTCAATGTTACAAATTAATTATTCACCCTTTTTTTTTTTTTTAGATTTTAAATCCTTTTCTAATTGAATATTTTTTTATACAACAGCTGTTTATACATTAATGCAGTAAGCCAATAAAACTTTAGAGTATGACCGTATCGTATGTGATCTATCTTGAAGGGTTTAAGTCCATTTATATTGTAATTACAGTTCGACAAAGTATTACTCTGATGCTGTTGCTGTAAAATATGCAGACAGTAACACTGTGAGCCATGCCTGAATTCAAAGCTTTGACTTTACATACTAGATTGTAGGTCATGCTACTCCTACCCTCAGGCGCTTTTGTTTTTTTAAAATTTCATTGAGATTAACTGTATTAGGTTTTATTTTTGCTTTCAATAAACTTTGGGTTTAAGCCTTTTGTTTTTCATTAACTTTTAAATTAACATCAATGTCACTGGCACTGTACTGTAAACAAATTAACTGAAAATGAAGAACGCAGGTGTTGATTTTCTTGCTTGACGTTAGTAAATTTCAGAACTAAAACTGGTATATTGATTCATTACACGCAGTGATATTTCATGTGTTTTTACTTCATTTTAATGATTGTGGCTTACATATAATGAAAAACCATAATTCAGTTTCTTTGAATTTTTGATTAAAGATTAAAGAGAAATCCAGGAATGGAAGACTACTAAAAAGTCAGAATTCTGACGCTTTATTTTTTATCTCGGTTTTCTTTTTTCTGTAAAAGTCAATTCTTTTTTACAGTGGCCCTAACCTATTGTTACAGCTACAATTTCATAAGAACAATTTGAGTTGCAAGTTGAGAAATTATCATTTATTCAAACATGGTATGTGTGCTAGCATGCTAAAGTCTGACATTTACTACTACTACTGTAGCTAAGAGTTACTCTTTATTTTCACAAATTTGATGTGCTAAATTATGTGTTTTATACTAACAGAGTCAACACCCTTCGGAAACCAACAAATATATTTTTTAAATAACAAAATATGTACAGACCCTTTCCAAAAAATTAGAATATCATGGAAAAGTTAATTTATTTGCATAATTCCATTCAAAACAAACTTCTAATAGATTATAGATTCAGGGCCCACAACTTAAAACGATTTCAAGTATTTAGTTGTGTATTTGTACATAATTTGGGCTTCCAGCTCATAAAACCCACGAAATCAGGAATTCCAAAAATTAGAATACTACTGTGAAGAAATCACCGTTTACTTCTCAGTTTTTGCAGGAAAAAAAGAGAAAAATTAGGATCAAATCAATCAAAATATGCTACTTTCAAGACGGTATGTAAATCTTCAATACTTGGTAGGGAATCCCTTTGCCTTAATCACTGCCTCAAAGCACTGTGGCATTGAGGCAATCAGCCTGTGGCATTGCCTGGGAGTTATGAAAGCCCAGATTTCCTTGATGCTTGCCGTCAGCGCTTTGTTTTTGTGTCTGGTGCCCCTCATTTTCCTCTTGATAATACACCAGAGATTCTCAATGGGGTTTAGGTCCAGTGAGTTGGCTGGCCAGTCAAGCACTGTGATGGAATGGCCATCAAACCAGGTTTTGGTGCTTCTGGTGATATGGGCAGGGGCCAGGTCCTGCTGGAAGATGAAATCTGCATCTCCATACAGATCCTCAGCAGAAGGAATCATAAAGTCCTCTAAAACCTCCTTGGCCAAGTTGAGACGTTGGCTCAGGCTCAGAAGTGGTTTGACCCGAGGAACCTGACAGTTGTAGCCCATCCACTCTTTCAGGATTGCCAGATTCATAAATCTTCTTTGATAATCCGCTGAAGCCCACGGTCAGCTCTTCTGCTGGTGCATCTTCTCCTGCCACATTTTGCCCTTCCACTAAACTTTCCATTGATATGCTTGGACACAGAACTCTGTGAACAGCCAGTTTCCTTAGCCATGAAATTTTGTGGCTTATTCATCCGATGGATCGTATCAATGATCGTCTTCTGGCCAGTTGTCAAGTCTGCAGTCTTCCCTATACTGAACCTAACTGAGACAATTGAACCAAAGTTAAACCATATTTTGATTGATTTGATGTGATCCTAATTTCTTTCTTTTTTCTGCAAAAACTAAGCAAATTGTGATTTCTTCAAAGTAGCCTATTCGAATTTTTTGAATTCCTGATTTCGTGGGTTTTATGAGCTGGAAGCCCAAATTATGTACAAATAAACAACTAAATACTTGAAATTGTTTAAATTGTGGGTCCTGAATCTATAATCTATAGACGTTTAACGTTTTGAATGGAAATAATTAAATAAATGGAAATAAACTTTTCCATGATGGTCTATTTTTTTTTTGGAAACGTTCTGTAATATGTGTAACACAAGTACTGAGTTTGCGTTGAAGCTCAAAATTACGAGCCTACGAGGATGCCGTGAAGGGAGCGTTTTTTGTATGGGTGCGCTGATTGCGACACCATTCTTGTCATCCAAATGAAACAGGAGTAGTTCCTGGTATGGACTCACAGTGGAGGACCGATGAGGCGGAGAAGATAAACCTTATCGACTGCTCTGAGCGGGATCAGCCTCTCCGGTTTACCCAGCTGACGGAAATACTGCAAGTAAAGTTGCCTTTTGTGATTCTGTTGCGCGAAGGCTTCAGGAAAGAGGTGATGCGGAAAGATGTTGATCTGTTTCATACTTTATTCTGCGAAATCATAAACGCGGTGAAACTGTTTTGGTGTGAGAACAGATAGTCTTGATTTTGGGTTGAGTGGTTGTTGGAAGGAAGAGTTCAGAAAGGGTGGTTTACTGCATGTACATGAATTGTTTCCTTCTTCCTTGATCGCAATTCCTCTGCTTGTTTCCTGATAACTTACTGGAAGACTGTGTGAATGGTAGGTGCGATGATTTACAGACATTTCTAATGATCATCTTTTTAATATTTCTTCTGAGTCTTAAACACAACTGTCTGCATCGCCATTTTTACATTTTGTGTTGGTTTTTTAACATTATTACATCGTAGCAGGAGGTAGTTTGGTTAATATTAGACATTAGAAATGCCTTTTATATTAACCCATATAAGCTTTAGAATTTGTTTTTTCCTCCAACCAGATAAAACATTAAGGAATAGTATTTTTATACTAATGTCATACCATGAAACTACTTTGATGTCATCACTTAATCAATTATCAAAGTGATGGGATGTTTCTTCAACTGATCCTCAAGGTATTTTCTTGGTGATCCAGCTTTTTTTTATTGTCAAACTTGACTTATTTATCTTTCAATCCTCATTTTAAATAAATGACAAATAAACATTGCCTTATAAAAGTATTCACACCCCCAGAACTCTTTCACATTTTATTGTTTTCCAACCACAAAATTCAACATATTTTATTTTGATTTTTGATTTTTTTTGTGTGTGACAGAACAACACATAATATTAAGTTTTTTGAATTGGAAATTTTTTTGCCACTTTTGCACACTGAAGATTTTGTCCGTTCTTCTTTGCAAAATACAGTAACTCAGTCAGATTAAATGGAGAGCGTCTGTGAAAATCAAATTTGAAGTCTTGCTACAGATTATCTGTTGGATCCAGGTTTTAAACTTTAATTGAGCCACTAATATTTGGATCTAATCCATTTGCAGTACTGACTCTATTATGTTTAGGGTTAAGGTTAGCTGTATCCACCCCTATGGTTAATAATGCTGAAAGGGTTAAAAAAAAAATAATAATGCTGAAAGGCAATCCTCTGCCCCAGTCCCAGGCTTTTGCTGCCTCAGTTTTCTTTTCTTCAGATTTTCCCTTTCTTTAGCTCTATCCACCTTCCCAGCAACTCTTGACTACCTTCCCTGTCCCTGCTGAAGAAAAGCTTCCCCTCAGCATAATGATGCTACCACCATGTTTCATCATGGGGGTGGTTTGTTTAGGGTGAGGCATAGTGTAAGCTTCCCCATCACATACCATTTTCTATGTTGGCCAAAACCTTTTTTTTATACCCTAACCTTGCTTCAGCCTTCTCCACAACTTTATCTTTGACTTGTCGTGTGATTATTGGTCTTTGTGATGCTGTTTGTACACAAATGTTCACAACTGTTCTCTTTAAATAAATTATAAAATCATGAAATTAATTCTAATAATAATAATAATAATTATTATTAAATAAAATTATTATTTAATAAATTATTTGATAATTATTTAATAATTAAATACCTCGGAGTTCACCTGGACAACAGACTGGACTGGATACATAAGCAAGATACTGCACAAAAGTCTGTTGTGGAGAGTGTAATCTCTTCAGCCATCATCTGTTGGGGTAGCAGCATCAGAGCCAGGGATTTAAAAAGGCTCAACAACCTGATGAAGAAGGCTGGTTTTGTTCTGGGGACAACTGTGGAAAATCTGGAGATGATGATGCAAAGAAGGATTCTTCATAAAATCAAAAAAATTATGGACAACTCTGAGCATCCTCTTCATGAGACTATCCTGAAAAAACAGAGTGTCTTCAGTGGGAGGGTTCTTCAGTTTCGCTGCAACACAGACCACTACAGGAAATCTTTCCAGCCCACAGCCATCATGATCTAGAGCAACTCCTTAAAGAATTAATTCTATGAGCTATACCAACTTAACTTCCCCCTGGGATCAATAAAGTATTTTTGAATTTGAATTAATATTGAGATCAAATTGCACACAGGTACAATCTGAGTCTATTTATGAATCCAATTACTTCTGAAAGCAGTTTGTTGCATTGGATTTTATTTAGGGGGCAGAGCTAAGGGGGCAAAAAAATGCAAACCTCACTCTGTACTTATTTTTTTGTAAAAAAAAAAAGTCAATGCCTACTAAGGTTTACTTCCAGTTCATAATATCACACTAATTAGTGTTGATCTATCACATAAAATCGCAATAAAACACATCAAAATGTGGAAAAAGGTCAAGGGGCATGAATAGTTACACAGGCTGCTCTGTGTTTCCTAACTATAACCGGGGCTAGTTATCTCTAGTTTACAGGTTTGGGTGGGCAGAAGATGCAATACTAAATGTATAAATATTGCAGGCTCCGACTGTAAATAAAACTGGAACAATTAATTTTGACTCTGCTGATATATCCACATTATGTTTGTCTGTTTCTTATTTATAGAAAGAGTGGAAATAATCTAATCAAGAATGTCAGCTATGAACAAATCTGCTGAAGATGGAGGCTCCTTCTCGTCGAAGGTCATCGGCATAGTGTTTATCATCCTTCTGCTGGATCTGCTGGGATTCACACTGATTCTGCCGCTGCTGCCTTCTATTTTGGATCATTATGCTCAAGCAGGGGTTAGTAGGATCTTCTGAAGAAGTTTAGAGACGACAGAATAAATTAACTTTGCTTCATTTAAAAGTGCAGCAATTTGAATGAGACTCCGTGTGTTTAGACTTCTGTCCTGGTTTAAACAAAAGGTGTTTTGTGTGAAGAATTTCTTCCATAAAAACCATAACGAGCACATGAGTGATTAGATTAGTTTGGGAGGTCTTCGTGCTGACTCATCATGAAGTGCCCTCCTCACTAGCTGGTCTCTGTGTGATGTTTTTGTATTTGTTTATGGGCCAGGATGTCACGTATCAGTCTCTGCAGAGTGTGGTGGACTGGTTTAGGGAGGCCGTTGGGATTCCTATGGAAAAGAAATACAACTCTGTTCTGTTTGGAGGTATGTTGGGCCAATCCCTTATTCTGTGAACCTGAGATTCATTCATATTTGATCTCAGACTTTTTAACTGAATCAAGATGAAGAAAAGAAAGAAGGATTCTAAATTTAATCATTCTTATCATGTTTTTCAGGTCTGATTGGGTCGCTGTTTTCTTTGCTACAGTTCCTATCATCGCCTGTAACAGGGGCTCTGTCTGACCGTCATGGCAGGCGACCTCTCCTCATTCTTACCACAGTAAGAAGAACATTGTAGCACCATAAATATGTCTTACTGTCCTTGATGAAGTCATTATCCCTCGTTCCACCGGTGCTGGTCAGTTTGGGGCTAATTGGGTGCATTGTGTGTCAGTTAGGGCTGATATCCTCCTACGCGGTCTGGGTCGTTTCCCGGAGCTTCGCCATGTTCCTCTTGTTTCGGGTCATTGGGGGCCTTTGTAAAGGAAACGTCAGCCTCTGCACTGCCATCATTGCCGACCTGCCGTGTCCAAAAGCACGGAACAGAGGAATGGTGAGCACAGACTTCTGTGGTGTTCAAGAAATATTTACTATTTGTACAGTTTACATTTCTTAGTTGCACATTCCAAGAGTTTTCACACATGCAATTCCTGTTGCAATTCCATCTTTTTATTAAATTTCAATAAAGTGAGCAGGGGGTATTCTGTGTAATTTTGTCCTTGACCAGGCAATGATTGGCGTTGCCTTTTCCTTGGGCTTCACCGTTGGACCTCTGATGGGTGCTTACTTTGCTGTCAGCTCCAAAACAACAGGAAATGTCTTCTACGAAACTCCAGCTCTGCTCGCCTTGGCCTTCAGTGTCGCTGATATTTTCTTTATCTGGCTTATGTTGCCAGAAACACTACCAAAGGTTATTAAGGTGAGTTTCAAGCCATAAATGTGAGAGAAACATGTTTTACTTGGGACAGATGTGCTCTTTTCTTAATATTCTTGAAATGCTGTGTGCAGTTGAAGATATATTCCATTATTGTTTAATGGAAATAAATTTAGGAAATGCGGATTAATCATTTTAAACTGAGATCTTAAGCTTTTCAGCCAATCAAATGCTTCTTTTAAATGCCAAATTCTAGCAGAAATTATATAAAAGGTTTTGCAGTACCTGATTGGTTGGCTGTTGTCTCCCAGTCAGAGTGAAGTGCTCCTTTCCTAATAAAAAAACATTTAAATTAGGAGCAAACCTCACAAGCAGTTTTATGGGGACTTAAAGTAGCTTTATTGAACAGAATAGAATAAACCTTCATTGTCCCACAAAGGGGAAATACAGCTATAACAGCAGCAAAGTGACAGGTAGTAGAAGCATTTAGATTCACACAAGAAAAGTATGAAAACAGAATTAAGAATAATATATGTACATTAAGGATAAAATTAGAAAACCAAAGTACTGTGCAGTTATTAAAAATAAAGTGGCATACTCAGGTTTGAATGTGTAACTGAGTATGATAATTTAAAAACAAAAATATTTACAGGATGAGCATGTGTAGTTGTGCATTAAAAAGTAAACATTATTTGCAAGAACAGAATATAAACTGTGAAAAACAGATGTGCAACAAATGGACAGCAGCAAAAATTTTACTTAAGTGAGTTAAACAGTGCAAATTACATCAGCGGTGTAAATATGATTGAGTTTGTTGGGAGCAGTTGTGGTTGTAGAGTCTAACAGCTGTAGGGAGGAAGGACCTGCGAAAACGCTCCTTCATGCACCTATGATGCAGCAATCTGTCACTGAAGAAGATCTGCAGCTCAGCAACATCTTCATGCATGGAGTGGACGACATTGTCCATCAGTAATGTTATTTTGGCCTGAATTGCCAAAATACTGTAGTCAAAGTCAAAATGTAGTCAAAATAATACATTGTTTCAGAAGACAGTAGTCAAATATCAAAATAAAAATGCTCACATTTGAAAAAAAATTGATTTACATATGAAATGATTGGTGCAGAATATTAATATCACCAGACTGGTTGGAAAATGTAACTGCTTTTGCTTTTTTGGGTTCCCCAGAGGTAAGCGAAAAAGGTACCGACCTCATGTCTGTATGGTAAATAAAGCGACAAACTACAACCGGATACCCTAAAGGAAAATTTAAAGTCAGCACTGTCTTTGGATCTGTTTCAGTGTAAACCTCTTACCTGCTACCATAACTAAACTTCTATATTTTTTAAACATGTGCTTAAGTAGAGCAAGCCTAATAACGCTCAGATAGAAACTGCTTTACCTCGTGGTCTGCTACCTGTTGAAGCTGCATGTGATAACCTGTGTTCTTCTAACCTCCATCTTCTATACCCAGTTGCCCATGCGGTGTCGCAGGGGGGGCTGATACCTATGCCACCTGCATATTTGTGTAAATGGCTAAAATTGCACAGAGATGTGTCACATCAGGCACACACAATTAGAACATCACTACTCAGCATTTTAATGGCTTGAAACCCAGACACTGAGCTTGGGCCGCTCCCTATTGTTGACACTGAAGTGAACAGCATAGTGAGATCCAAATAGCTTTCTGAGGATTTCTGAGTCCACTAAGGGATTCAGAGAGTCCTTTGAAATCAACTTTCCTGTACAGAATACAGTCTATAAGAATGTGACATTCAAAACAACTACCAACATGGACACTTCTACCCATCCTAGAAAGTTCACCTGAAGAGCAGACGGCAAGATGGTAAAACAAGCCTCCAAAACCTTTCAGATTTCATTACAGGACCTGGGAGGTGGGGGGGACTTCTGGTGATGCTAATATAACAGTGAATGCCTGTACAATCAAAAAGAGACTGCACAAGTTTAACTTGCATGACAGGTGCATGAAGGAAACATTTGCACTCTAAAAGAAACATAAAGCCCAGACTGAAGTTTGCCAGAGAGAACGTAGACAAAGACTTCTTTTGACAAATGATTCCAATTTATACATCAGAACAGAGGACAGGTTTGCCAAAAACTAAATGTAGCATCCCAGGAAAAGAACCTCATAGCAACTGTGAAGTGTGTAGGTGGTGGTATCATGGTTTGGGGATGCTTTGCTGCAGCAGATCCCGGTCATCTCATCAGTAAAGAATCGACCATGAATTCTACTATGTATTATAGGGTGCTTGAGGAACATTTGGCCTTCTTAAGAAACATCTCGCAATTGAAAATGACCCGCAACACACAAGGCTGGGTCAGAAATCAATTACCTCTGTGAAGAACCTTTTCAGGTGGGAGTTGAAACTAGAAAAAACAGTCCAGCTTCCTCCTATTTGAGTCCTTTGGAATACGCTTTTGGTTTCCATTTGTTGCCCAAGATCAGTAACTTCCTGGGCTGTTACGGTCATGACACTGTTTCAGGAAGTTTTTGCAGAGAGTCAATAAGTTGTTTTAGCTTTCTAGGTTGAACCAAAACAACACCAAGTTTAGAGAACATTGCGTTCCAGCACTGTTTGACTGGTTTCAACCTGCTGCAGCGTCATCACAGATGGACACTTAATGTTGTAAATGTTCCAGGAGATCTTTGTTCTGTTCATGCCATCTTGTTCAGATTTCACCAAATACTGTGCTGTATCTGTAGAAGATTTAGGACAAAAAGGGATTTCAGTTTTCGTGGAAAAACGTTCTCAAGATTATGTGATGTAACTAAAGCTTCATTATGACACCTCGATGTATCTACCCACATGTGGAGGTGGCTTTATGTAATTTCTTCAGGCTGGACAAGGTAACAAGATAAGAGATTGTGACTTCATACTGTATGGAGAAATGAAGTTGTTGCTCTGTTGTAGTAAAGAGGAACCTACACTGAAAGGTCGTCCAACCTTCACATATGGTTTGACCTGAAGAACAAGAATCCAGATACAAGTTGCTGAGAAAGCTTTAGGCACCCCCAAAAGAAGATGACTAGAATTTTTTCAAACCATTTATAATTTCATAAACATGCAAGCAAGTATTTTATTTTATTTAAAGAATGAAATTTGTTTTATATGGCTGGAAGAAGACGAAGAAAATACTGAGTTGAAGTATAAGGCTAAATTAAATTCTCTTAAGGTATGGAGATGAGGAATCTGTTGGGCTAAAGTCAGATTTCTTAAATGTCATTTCAGCCTTAAAACAAATTCAATTCAAATTCAATTCAATTCAATTCAAAAATACTTTATTGATCCCAGAGGGAAATTAAGTGTTGGTATAGCTCATATAATTAATTCTTTAAGGAGTTGTTGTAGATGATAATGGCTGTGGGCAGGAAGGATTTCCTGTAGCGGTCTGTATTGCAGCGAAACTGAAGAAGCCTCCGACTGAAGACGCTCTGTTGTTGTATGACTGTCTCATGAAGAGGAAGCTCAGGGTTGTCCATAATGTTTTTGATTTTATGAAGAATCCTACTTTTCATCATCATCTCCAGATTTTCCACAGTTGTCCCAAGAACAGAACCAGCCTTCTTTATCAGGTTGTTTAGCCTTTTTAAATCCCTGGCTCTGATGCTGCTACCCCAACAGATGACGGCTGAAGAGATTACACTCTCCACAACAGACTTGTAGAAGATTTGCAGCATCTTGCTGCAAACCTTGAATGACCTAAGCTTCCTCAAGAAGTACAGTCTGCTCTGTCCCTTCTTGTAGACGGCTTCACTGTTGCGCCTCCAGTCCAGTCTGTTGTCAAGGTGAACTCCGAGGTATTTATATTCCTCAACCACCTCCACTTCTTCTCCCATGATGGAAACAGTGTTTGACTTATCCCTGTTTCTTCTGAAATCTACAATCATCTCCTTTGTTTTGTTTTCAACACAACACATGAGCCCTAAAGAGAATATTTAGGTCATAGATTAGCAGTTTTTGTCTAACATTATCATTGCCTGGTCACAAATGTTGTTCCAGGCTTCAACTTCTGGAGGTGGAGACTCATGGGACCTTCTCAGTCCAGTCTCCTTGTTCCATTTCACTGCTGTCACCAAGACAAAGGAGCCACCTTCAAAAGAAAGTGAGTGCTGGTCTTACACCATTGTACCCTTTAATTCAAACATAAATGGACTATGGCCTGCTGACAGAAAGGGGGCTGTGTTTCTTCCAGGAATGCAGAAGCTCCAAGTGTTGGGTTTGGTTTATTTCTGCTACCTCTTCCTATTCTCTGGTCTGGAGTTCACCCTGAGTTTTCTGACTCACCAGCGCTTCCAGTTTACAAGGTTTGAGTCCCCCAAAAAGGCTGCATATTTAATCAATTGTAGAAGAGAGACTTTGGCAACAACTTTAAATGCTTCTATTTTTATTTTTCTCCAAACAGCATGCAGCAGGGAAAAATGTTCTTTTTCATTGGTGTCATCATGGCTTTAATCCAGGGGGGTTACGCTCGGAGAATCAAACCTGGGCAACACATACGTGCTGTTCACATGGTAACGATGCAGTCTACGTTTTGCTGATCGGGCAAAAATTTTTCATGTACTGACATCAATCTTCTTCTGTTCAGGCAATGATGATGTTGATCCCAGCATTCATTCTCATTGGATTATCATGGAATATAACAATGCTTTATATTGGCTTGGCGTTATACTCCTATGGTGAGTCATGTTTGAGGATAACAAAATTAAGTGTTTTTTTCCGCTGCAAATTCTACTACTAATAAAGCAGCGGTAGTAGAACAACATTTCAAATCAATGAAAGATCAATTTTTAGGTTAAACTCAATTCATGTCATCTTTTCATTTGTATAGTTATCATAAATAATAGGAGAGGATCAGTAGCTGCCTGCAGACGTTTTATGCACATCTGAGTAAATGTTGATCAAACAATAAATTTTCTCACATCATTTTATTCACACAAGTTAAGCTTTAAAATAAGAACATCGGATTTGAATGATGTAGTTACCACATGTGGCTGAGGGGGTAGCTGTTAATCCGTTCTCAGAAGTCAGAAGAATATTGAAGTGGTTGGAAAATACATCTTATGTGTAAATTATTGGTATGTTAGCATGGTATAAAGGTAAAAATGCAAACCAGATAAGTTGAAACCCAGAAAATAATACCATGGGATTGTGAGTTCAACAAATTCAATGTTAAACTTTTTCTATTCAGACTGAGCTGTAACTGTTACATTTGAGAGGATTTCAAAAGGTTTCTTTATTACATGTATAAGTAAAATGTAAAGCTACCATTTCCCTCTTATAGGACTTAGTCATATTATTTTCATTGCTAAGGTTGCATACAGTATAGATAGTAATTCCAAGGAGCCTGGACTATAGTTATTTTAAAGATCAGCAGCTTTTTTTAGGCCCTTTCAGATTCCATTTTGGGTTTTCTTCGCATTTTTTATTCATTTTCTGTCTTGTCAAGGTGTAAAGTAAAGATTTACTCATAAACCTAATACTGGAGAGGTCCTTATGTGCATGTGCAGTTTATTCCACACTTTAGGAGCAGCTACTGTCCCAGTGTCTTCCGTGTTTCAATCCGGACCTGTATGTAGATTTAGGAAATCACTGTCCGGTCAATTTAAAGATTTGAAAGCAAACAATGAAATCTTACAGTTTGTTTTAAAAATGCATAAAAAGATATTTAAAGAAAGCAGTGAGGGATCATGTTTGCTTGTGCCAGTTAAAGGTTGACGACTGACTGAAGTCTACCAGTTCTTGACTCACCAATATAACAACTTCTGCAAAAGTCCAGGCAGGATGAAATGAGTCATGGGTGACCTTTTTAAGCAATTTCAAAAAAGAAATGTGTTTACAATTCTTCCTCATTTAAAAAGAGACAACCTTCAGAATAGCATTTATCTTTTAAAGTTTTATCTGTTGCCAGGAATAACCCTCCCAATTTTTGACAAAAGGGCCTCTTGTAATTGCTTAAAGGGCCAAAGTTTTGGACGTTTATTTCCAATATACAGGACTTTAAAGTTTTGTCTTTATTTAATTTTGAAACATTTATTGCCATGGACGCACTAACATCTTCTAAGAAATTCAAAAAAGGTATTCATGTTGTGCTTTATTGGGAAGTAAACTTGTATGTCATCCACATAGCAGGGAAGCTCAATGCCAGGCTTTCTAAAAATTAAACAAGATTGAACCCAAAGGGAGCTTATAGCGAACATAAAGAACAGGTCCAAGAATCAATCCCTGGGGACACCACAAGACAGATGAGCATTTGAAAAATAAAACATCTCGCAGTCTTACTTTTAAAGTTTGGTTGCTCAAAAATGATTTTCTGGCCTATATCTGGGCTAATCTATATCTTTACCTGGTCATGACTGCGTGTAAAGTGTTTCTGGTGAACACAGAGCTCTGCACAACTTAAACATTAAAATATTTGGAAGAGAACAGATTTTTTTCTTCCTTATATTTACATCTTAAATTAATTCATTGATTTATTTAATTACACATCTGTGTGTATGTTTTCATTGTTACAGCTGCAGCTATTGTAGTTCCCTGCCTGTCTACCCTGGTTGCTGACCACGGTGAGTCTCTCCTGTTTTTTTCCCTTTTGCAACGTTTTTTTTTCCTTCGTATTTTCCTATTGCTACAGCTAGCTCAATGATGCTGATGGTTCTCTGTTGGATGTTTTTATCAGGTTCAGCTAATCAGAAGGGTACTGTGATGGGGATCCTGCGAAGTTTGGGTGCGCTGGCAAGAGCATTTGGGCCGGTGGTTTCATCCTCTGGTAAGGAAGATATTTTTTGGGAGAAAATAATTACCCTTTCTTAAGGAAACTAGAAAATCTTTTGAGACATCTTTGTTTTGGCTGTGTGTGTATCTTATGTTTATTCAGTTTTTCTGCTTTTCATTTCAGTTTACTGGATTGCAGGAGCGCAGACCTGCTTCCTCATCACATCGGCCTGCTTTGTGATTCCACTTATTCTCCTGAGCAAAACCCAGAGGTTAAAGGGGGAGTGAGCTGCACTGAGACTTCAAATGACTTTTTTTTTCTTTTTTTCTTTTCTTCTAAATGATCCCTTTCTTGCTGCCTTTATATGAATGTGATGTTTACTTTGGTAGAACAAGCAATGTGTTTCCACATTTTTACTCAGCAGTGATGTGATGTTAACTCCGGTACCTTTGGCCAAAGATAAACATATGAAACAAAACAATGCAAAAGGACAAAATGTATTCCAAAATAGAGAAGTAAGTACAGAATGTTTGTAATTATATAAGTAGGAAATAATGCTGTATGTTTGCACATGAAGACATCTCCTTTTTATAGAATATATGTTTTGATGATTACACATGACATTGTTAGTGAAGTTTAGATATCTTTTCATACGAGACTACTATATTAGTCATGCAGATGCAATATTTTATAAGACAGCATTTTATTTTTTAGTCATTTTTTAGTCATTAAATATGTTCACGTTTTATTTTATAATTATTTGGGAAAAAACACCACATCTTCCATTGACGGGAATGGAAAAGTATTCAAAAGGTGTCAATAAAACTCTACGGCAATATTTTATTCAAATTAATTTCTTTTTTGATCAACGGAGTTAAGTAGAAACTAAATAACATTATTTCAATTTTACACTACTTATGTTTCCAGCTTTGCTTCCATTTTTATTTTTGCAGATCAAGATGTATAAAACATCTTAGGTAAAAAAGGGAAAATTGTAGCACAATAAATCAGTACTAAACTTCAAATTTAATCACCTACATATTGATGAAAGCATCCCTTAAAAAAACGATACTTAACGACAAACGTCTCGCTAAAGCAACTAGAAAGTCCAAATTCAAGACAAATGTACCTATAAACTAATAAACTTAATTTGGTAGACTTTGTATATTATCATTGTACTACAGATTTGATTTTTTTTTTGTTGAAATACTAGCTTTACTTTCAGGCAGTTAATGCAATTGAAGAATATGCCGGAAGATGTCGCTGTTTCGCCATATGTTGCGCTGTGACCATCGGCTCCTTCAGTTCAGTAAACTAGTGATGGGACTTCTGACTCGGATCTTGGAGCCGGATCATTTGGCTCAACTCGCCAACAAGAACCGACCCCTTTGGTTCCATAACAACTTTTCACTTTAAATTTATTCCAAGTTTTGAAATCTAAATGTACAAATATAATTTTAAAACCATTTAAGCTCATCACTATAAAAAGGTATGGGTGTCAGCAAGAGAGTGTGCAGTGGTTTGTATTACACTATATATCCTAAAACAGGTTATGCAGTGGGGTAACTTTTCACTAACCATTGTTGTCCCTGCTGATGTGCATAGGGCTACAGAAAAAATACATTATGCTCCATGGCTGAACCTGTGTTTTGGCAGTTCAAAAAAATAACTTTTTGGTAGTGGCAATGATCATTAGAAGTAGATGTTAAGAATCAAATTTGGTCATTTGCAAATCACAGAATGTGTCTGTTTATTTTATTTTTACCATTATTCTCAGACATGGTATGAGTCAAACTACTGTATTTACACAGCCTCGAAAAAAATGTCTGTAGGGTAGACTCCGTAGCTCAGTGTTCTCCAATGACAGAAATAGTGTTTGACCTATTCCTGTTGTCTTTGAAATCTACAATCATCTCCTTTGTTTTGGTCACATTTAAGTTGATTGTTTCCAAACCATGCCACAAAGCAATCCTCCAGCTCTATGTACTCCATCTTTGAAACATCTGACAACTGCAGAGTCATCTGAGTATTTCTGCAGATGACAAGAGTCTGTCTTGTACTGGACGTCAGAGGTGTACAAAGTGAAAAGAAATGGTGATAGTACAGTTCCCTGTGGTGCTCCTGTGCTGCTAACCACCTGGTTAGATACACATTCCTAAAGTCTCACAAACTGTACTTTTTGTCAGGTAGTCATTGATTTTGGAATCCTCCACCCGTGTCTTAAACATGAATTTAAGAGAGTATGCATTTTACAAGTCATTGCAAAGCGTCTGTGAGTTGCCACATTATTTATTCATCCAATATTTGTCTCTTACATCTCACATACGTTCCTAAAAACAGACTAGGATGGGAGCTGGTTCAACCGTTCATGTAGAAGAGTCAGCTGACTGAGCAGGTTCGCCCACGACAGACCCATCAACACTTCACTGTCAGCTTGCTGCTGCTTCTCATGCTAAGCTATCAAACAGGTTGTTCATGATTAACAAACTCGTGGATTCATCGTGGGGTGGACTTTGACAACACCTGGAACCTCGTGAAAAACATACGAATATGTGACTAAATCTATTTGTAAAAAGCCTGAAGATGGAGAAGGTAAAGAACCCCAGATGGGATTATGTGCTTCTTTAGCTAGCCTTGAAGCTAACTCATGCTTATGTGTGCAGTAAAGCTTTTAAGCGTCAACGTTCAGCAGCTTTATAAAAAAGTGCTTAAATGATGGGAGCTGATAAAACTGGAAGATGCATGTTTCAGTACCGAAGATGTCATTTCGTCCAAAGCACAAATGTGTTTCTGACACTTTTTAAAGCTTCGATATGGTAAAGCAGAGCAATTTATTAAAGTGTCTATTATACTGCTTTGTGTGTATATATATATATATATATATATATATATATATATATATATGCCTATTGTTGAAATCATTCTTTACTCTTTCCAGGAGAGCAAACCGACATCATCTTCTGCTGGTTCTTCTCAGGGTTTTGATCAAAAACACCAGAGGAAACGGAGCAGAGAGACTCCTGATTCTCACTTTGCTTCAGGTCATCCTCTAGTCTTACCAAATCCTTATGTGTCCGACCAAACTACTGCAAGGTATGGAGATCATGACTGTTCTTACTGTCGCCCATGTGGGCAGTAACTCGACCCCTGATCATATCTTCTTTTTTTTTTCTACAACTGTGTGTTTTTTATTTTTTAAGACACTGGACAGATCTGAGCCAAAAACAAGTAGGAAAAGGGGGAGATGTGTCAAGAAGTCATGGCTACAGCAGCCGACGTCCTATGAGGGAGACCAGCGATAAAGACAATCTCCTCTGGGATCCACAAGAACAGGTTTTTTTAAAAGTCACAGTGCCAATGAGGAAACTATAGGACGAAGAACTGGGGGTTGCAGAGCCCTAGATTATGTTTGAGGTTCTCTTTGGGAGTGACGAGGATGGATGGGATTCGGGATGAGAACATCAGAGGGACAGCTCATGATTGATGTTTTGGAAATAAAGTCAGAGAGGCCAGACTGAGATGGTTTGGACAGGTTTAGAGGAGAGACAATGATTATATTGGTAACTGGATGCTAAAAGGAAGCATGAAAAAGGATGTGGTGAAAGAGGACACTTAATTCAGTTTATTTATATAGCGCAGATTCACAACAGATGTCATCTCAAGGCACTTTACAAGAAAGTCATTTCAGTATGCACATTCTAATCAGTTTAAAGTTTTAGCTAGTTTTCTATTTAAGGAATCCCAGCAGATTGCATCGAGTCATCGACTGGCTGTTGTGTGCCATTGATGCAGACTCCAACCACAGCAATCCCTCATACTGAGCAAGCATGTAGCAACAGACGAGAGGAAGAACTCCACATAAAGTTAGTTGGTGTGAGGTCAGAGGATAGGACTACATGTAGACAGATGATTTGCTGTGGCGACCCCTGGGGGGAATAGCCTAAAGAGAAGAACAAAGTTAAATATGCTTAAAGTGATATTCCACCCCTAAGTGAAATGTAGTCTATTGCCATATTACCCAGAGTTAGATAAGAGAGAAAAAGCATTTTGTAACCAGCCCCGTCACTCCTAATCTTGCAGCGGTCTATCTGCTTTATCTTAGCATAAGCAATGGAAGTGAATGGTAACAGCTAGCATTTCGTGTGCAAAAGTCATGAAAATTACTCTAAGGAGCCCGCAAAAGACACCTACTTCCTTAAAGTCCCACTCCGATCATATTTTTAGCTATTTTTTTAAACATTCTCAGTGGTCTTTAAATTATGATTATGCCGTTTTTAGCCAAAATCACAAAACCTGTGCCGTTTTCTGGGACTTCGCTTCAGCAGAGCTGCAGTAGCTCATTAGCAATTCGCCTCTGTGTTGTGGGCGGAGCCGTTGGAACGAGACGACCCCCCCCCCCCTTTTCCTGAGAGCTCTGTAAAAAAACATGAACAGACATGTATTACTATGACTACATCTTACAGTCCAGGGGTCAACACACATCCGGTGACACTGTTTCATAATAATAAGTAACATTCACATATTCAGTATGTGCAGCTCCAGCTGCGTCGTCAGAGTCACTTGTCTCTGACGAGCGATCATCATCAGAGGGCAAATCGTCCCCTTCTGAATCATGATCGGCAAAGATCAGTGCACGCACCTCATCCGCACTGTAAAGTCATGTGGGCATTTTGTTTTTAGTTATAAAAATCGCTATCTGTCTCTCTATCCGTCTCTATCGCTTTTCTCTCCTCTCCCGCTCAGCAGCTGGGCGCGCTGACAGCTGATGTCGGGTTTCAAACCTTTTTTTTCTCCGAAACATACCCACATCGGAGCTTGTGGCTCCGACCAGTGGAGTTACTACATAACAACTCCAGTCTATTTTAGCCGGCATTTTAACGTCTGCTACTGATTCACAGCCATTTGAATGCAGAAATACTCAGAAATACAACTGTGAGCTTTATTTTCTCAAGATATGTCCTCTAGCATCAGTAAAATGCCACAAGAACCTGTTAACACCTAGAAAAACATGATTTTCATCAGAGTGGGTCTTTAAAGACAAATGCGTGAACTGCACAGAGTTTTTACTGCTGTAGTTTGAGTACGTTATAAGTCTAGTGGAAGAAAATGGTTCTTGCTTGTGTAGCAAAGGGTTGCGAAAATAAGCCGAAGACATACAGCAACACAGTGTTTCACAGAATTCCATCTAATGTGGAATGAAGAAGACAACGGCTTGCTGCCCTGGTACGGTAATTCCTCCAACAACACACGTGGAGAAAATTAATCAATATCTGGTTTGCGAGAAGCATTTAACACCAGAGGACAACCAAGAAAAAATGCAATAGCTTACCAGAAAGATCATACTGCGTCTGAAGAATACGGCAGTCCCATCCATTTTTTGTACAGATACTGAACAAATTGCATCATCAGTGGCTGTAAGTAATGTTCTATTTACTCTAACTTCTTGGGTGTTGCTGGGCTATTATGAATTACTATGATTGTGACGTCTGGCTGACATTGTCATCTCCAGGTTTACCGTATAACATTTACAACACTTAACCCTAATGACTGTAAACGGCGAGTTTTGTAGAGTAAATCGCTTTTAGGAGGCTTTTGCGTGCGCTTCGTCATGTCCTTGCGCCTTGCAATGGCGGCTTACAGCGGTGCTTTGTCGTAATGTAGTCCCAAGTCTAAAATGGCTCCTGTAATTCCTTAGTGTTACTTATTTATTTTTTTTGCAATCAATATGATTATGAAGGTCACCAGAAATTATTGGGGTCATTATTGAGTAATCTTTGACTTTTGCACATGAAATGCTAGCCAATACCATTCACTTCCATTGTTTATGCTAAGATAAAGCAAACGGACTGCTGCTAGATTAGAAGAATGACTGGGCGGGTTGCAAAATGCTTTTTGTTACTTATGGTATATAACTCTGGGGAACATGGCAAGAGACTACATTTCACTTAGGGTTGGAATATCTCTTTAATTAATGTCATGAATATCAATAATTGTGTTGATGTCTTTGCAGACATCAAAAAGCAGCAATGACTCTCAGGGCAGAAATGTGGGCAAATACTCAGTGGATGCACGGCAGAAGGGTAACTATCACTTTCAGCAGTTTCAGTTTAGCAGTTCTGACCCCTGATTGTGTGTGTACTTTTCTTTGGGACTTACTTGTATCACCTTTAGGTTTTAGACATGCCAGGTCAGCCCCAGCCGCTGGAAGGAAATCAACACCAGCGCTGGCTGATGTTTCTTTTGAAGTTAAGATGGCTGATTTTCCAGAGTTAGCCGGCGTTTTACAGAAAATGGCTGCTAATGCTGGAGCTCAGATAGACTCCTGGGGTCCAAGGCCTCAATGCACAAGCCCACAAACTCAGAAGACTTCCAGGAAGGTTTGTTTTATGTATTTTGAAATAAGAAGAAGATCCGGTTGGATAATTTGAAAATTTGTACACTGAACTGTTTATTTTTTCACTTGGCAGGCTGGCAGATATGGATCTACAGCAGAACGTGACCCTTTGCAAAACACCACCCCTGTTAACGAACAAGGTATAGGTTAAAAGCTCCAGCAATCAGCCTCTGAACAACAACGTAGGTCATATTTAACTAACGTTAACTAACGTCACTAACTTGCTTTTCCTCCTTTCGCAACAGCTCAGCCGGTAATGACCTCCTGGGCAAATATCGCCTCCCAGCCCCCAAAGAAACCTGTTGTTACAGACGAGATAATCCGCCGCAGTGACACACAGGTACGGTTTGTTTCTTCTGGTTTAATTCTCTATCAAAAAGTTGTCCTTTTTTATTGTTTTCTTCATGTGGTATAAGCAGGACATTTAAACTGACTTACTCAAACTACACACCTTTTGTCACCAGTGACAGGCCTTTTGCATAATTCGGACTGGATACTTGACCAATCTTCTTATGAGAAATGGTAGAATTAATATACTAATTCAGGTCAAAGATTGGTGTAAACACAAAACCTAATTCTTCTGTAAATCTGATGATTTGAGGTGAAGGTAAAGAATTTGGAGGCAATTGTCTTTCTTCATTCTCTCATCCACTTTGTGCCATGAGCCAGTACCACTGGGAGCGAAACAGGCCCTCAGCAGGATGCCACTATCCTGCTTAAAAGTTGGAGTGTTCTTGAAAGTTTCACCTTGGCTCAAATCATTCTTCTTGTCAAAGAGGCCAAAAAGCTCGAACTTTCTATTATCAGTTACTAGGGATGTGTATTGGCAAGAATCTTGTGATACGATATGTATCATAATACAGGGGGGACGATACGATATATTGCGATACTATGAGTAAGACTACATATTGTGATTTTTAAATCTGAATTTATCTGTAAAAAACTGTCAGCATTCTAAACACTCCAACCTGTTTCATATTTAACACATCCAGTTTTATTACTAGATCTAGTTGATCCACTGGAACAAAGAAGGTGAAAACGGCTTCCAGCTAGCGGTCATACTTTTCATGTTACTACAAAAATTGCTGTCATTATTAATGGTTCCATTCAAATTTTTAAAAAGAAAATAAAAATCGAGACATTGCTTTTGAATATTGATACAATATTGTGACATAAAATATCGCGATATATCAGCGTATCGATACTTTCTTACATCCCCATCAGTAACAAAACCTTTCTCCAGAAGGAGTTTTGCTTGTTTGTCTGGCCACTTCCAAATTTAAGTCAAACTTGAAGGTGTTAATTTTGCTAGGGCAGCTTTCTTGGTCAGCAACCTCTTAGTCAGTGGTAAATAATTCTTTATTTTCATGTAAAAGGAGCAGTTTGGGTCAGACGGTTGAAAATTTGACAAGTTTGGGTTTTCCAGCAACACAATTATAAGAAATAGCATGTGACAAATTATTTTAGTTCTGGAAGGCTTACATTGAGCTTTCTAAATGGCTTCCCAAAGGCAAAGACTTAATCTCTATTAAAAATGTTCATGTTATGCTTTAAATCAGAGTCCATGCGAAGAAACTGACCAGTTTAAATAAACTCTGTCAACTTTGCTATGAGCATAGGATAATTATTCTGGCAACATGTCAGAAGCTTGTTGAGATGGTTACCAAAATGGGGAACTTGCTCTGGGGATTTTATCTAAAAATTAGTGGTGGTATATATATATATATATATATATATAATGAACCTGTGTGCTAAACATTAAATAGAAACCAGTGCATGTAATTCTTGGTTTAAACATTGGAAATTTTAGTGCCTGAAATATTTTTTTGTGTTTTTATTAAAATCATAATTACAGAACAACGAAGCTACCCAAGCTAAAATAAATGAGCAGGTAAACTGGGTTTTCTGGTTGAAAAGGCATTACTTGCGCCTTGCATAATATATGTTTGCATAGATTTTGCATGTGTTTGCATTTATTAAGGACATGAATTTTCTGGCCTTTTGCAATCATTTAAGCTTCTTTTCTGAACTATCAAATCCTAGCCTGTTTTTTTTCTTCTTGTTTTCCATGGGGTTGTAAATGCCTTTTCAAAGATTAAAAAAAATAATTTATGCAATGTTTTTTTTTTTTTTATTCTAAATGCCATTTTGTGTATCTTATCAGACAAAAGGCCTCACTACCCCACAAGAAGAAGGAGGCCCAGGAAAGAGAAAGCAAAAGAGGAAAAAGAAATCCAAAAGCAATGCTGAAGATGCACAAGCAGAGTCAGAGAGTCCACTAATTCATCACGAGCCTCCAAAACTTGAGGTGACATTTGTTTTGTACTTCTCCCGAAACATTAAAGTTTAAGAACTTTAACTGAGGGTATTTTTCCCCCTAGGATGAAGAAGAATTCCCTGACTTGGCACTGGGTTTCTCTGGGACTGATAAGTTAATAACCAGCAGCAAAACAAAGCTATGCAATGAGGTAGCTATCTTCAGTGTTTTACCTGCATCAATACAAAAAAACCCCCCAAAAAACTGTTTTATGTTGTGGTATGATTTCAAGGAAAACCAAAGAGAAGCAGGACAGCATCAGTCTGCTGACCTGAACAAGGACAAGTTATCAGCAGGAAAAACGAAACCGTCTGAAATGACTAAAAAAGGACAGGTTTGTGTTAATCGTTTGCTGAAACAGACTGTTTGAATACAGTTTCAGAGCCATCAGGTTTTCTCTTAATGATCTAGCCCTGATCTTGATCGCCTGATTTGTAGAAAGCAGAGAAGGTGTCTGGGAAAAAGAGCAAAGCCCCAGTCCAGCTGGACATCGGAAATATGTTGGCTGTCTTGGAAAAGAAGCAACAAACTCAAAAATCGAAGCAGGACACCAAGCCGGTCATTCTCTCTGGTTGGTTTATTGGCTATCTTCAAACACAATATTTTTTAAAACAGGGTTTAAGGACATAGTTAAGCAGAATCTCTTTCATTGTAGTTGGTGGAGGACTACCTGTAGTCCAGAAGCAGTCGTCAGCTCTGAAGAAGCCACCCTGGCAGCAGGATAAAATTGCTCACAATCCATTGGATTCGACCAGCCCTTTGGTTAAGAAAGGAAAGCAAAGAGAAGTGCCTAAAGCCAAGAAACCTACTCCTCTAAAGAAGGCAAGTGGACTCAATCTGTCATACACTCCTTGTTGATTATCACAGTAGTTGCGTTATCTTTGAAGCATATATATCATTATTTTTACAACTTCTATGAATTCTGTTTTGGTTTGCAGCTTTTCACAGTAATATTCATGCATGAATGTGAAAAGAAACCCTAAACAGCCGAGAACGCAGCTGAAAGTTGATAAAGAGTGATTATGATATATCTGGAACGCCAAACTCGGCCATCAGTGCATAACACAGTGACCAAAGTATGCAGCTCGATTTTGAGACACTAAAGTGAAGATTTATTAAGAAATTTATTCAGTGAGGAGATGAAGGTCAGAAGAATTGTCGTCTAATTGCATCCGCTTGGAGACTTGGCAAACTGGCATCCTATGGAGTCCTTTAAAAGAGTCTGCTTGTAACTCACTAGCGTGGTCATGATTCCCACTGGTCTCAGCATTCCCTTTTCTCCAAACGGAGGTCACCAGAATTCTTTTTTTTTTTTTTTTTTTGTTAACAAGCCATGCAGAGACTACGAAAGTCTAACTTTTCTCCACATAATCAGGTTTATTGTGAATGTAAAACTGCAATACGATAATTCAACTATAAAATTATTGGTCTCTTAGTCCGTCACACCATTCAGACTCTATAATTCCGTGTATAGTCAGTTTTCTCTCAAGATATTGTTTTGCCGTAAGACCTCACTTTAAGCTAGTGTTACACATGTAGTAGATTGAAGGAAAGCTCAAATACTCAGATTACATCTAGTGTCTGAAGCCCTTTCCTTCATTTTCATTCAGCTAATTAAAGGTTAACAAGACCATGGAGTCTCCTCCATGGTCTGGCTGTTCACTCCTTGCTGAAGGTATTGGACATCACTGTGGCATTAACTGTATTGTCTCCTCATCCTTCAGCTTTGGCTCATTCTTTGAAGTCTCTTATTGTGGTGTTCTTAATTCCAGGTTATGAAGTGTTTCCAACAGTGACATATGAGGAGAAATCCATCCCCTCTACATGCGTTAACTTTGATAGGGCTTACCCGTGTTTCCTGCGTAAATAATCTTAGTAGCAAAAAATCGATGCGTGGCCACACTTGAATTCAATTTATTCCCTAATAAAAAAGCCTCTTTTGTGAAGAAATACGTACGTTCTGTGATTAATATGAGGTTTCCAGGTGGTGGCGTTACCAATGGTCTTCCTGTTATAGTGGTAGTGACTCAAAAGGCCCTTTGTTTCAAAGAAGTGGATTCAAAAATGATATGCTTGGAAAACTTTAGGAAGGCTGTTTGTGATTTATTTATGTTTCATACTTCTTAAATCTGCATTATGTAATATATTTGTTAAAATAAACCAGTTTTTGTAATCTATTGTCAGTTTATTTCATGTCCTGACAATATGATTGACTGTAGTACTTTTTTGCCACTGTTGCATGTAGGGTTTGCAATTTCATTTAATTTTAGGCGGTTCGAGACCGTAATGACGTAGGTACGTACCTACATATTCGCGTTCACAAGGAGGCGGTGTTCTCTGTCAGTTAGCCGCTAACTAAGCTAAGCTAGCCAGCCCAGACACCCACACAAACTCCACATAAGTCAACGAAGAGAAGAATTTTGTCCAGCGCTACAAAAAGAGCAAAAATGGCCCCTGACCGTCGTAGAGTTCGGACTTATGAGCTTGAACGTCGCGGGAGTGTGCATTTTGCTGACTGCAGTTCCTCTAACGGCCACATTGTGGCAGCACTCAGCAAACTCTGCATAGCAGCTTTAACATTTTTAGATCTTTTGGCTCTAAAATACGATGAAATTTGCCCTTTAAATCTGTATTATATTTGATATCAAGGTCATTTTGAAAGAAAGGGAAGAGAGAAAACAGAGACGTCTACTAGAGGAGAGAGGACTGCTGCCTGAAAATGAGTCCGAACTGACTAGTGATGCCACAGAAGAGCAGAATGACTCAAATGACACAGGTCTGTGTGAACATGTACATACTATAGGATGAGCTTGAGTTCAGTTTTACTGAGTAAACTATTCTTTTATTTTGTTTGTCTTTTTTAAGAAGAGATTCAGAGTCTTACACAGGAATTTGACGAACAGCTGAATTTAGACAGTACAAATTCCAACATGGAGGAGGCCGATGACGAGGCGGACAAAGACGAGGGTATACAGCAGGAATTCACCTCATCCGAGCCCCAGCATAACAATGTTCCCAAAATTCACAGCAGAAAGTTTAGAGAGTAAGGCTGCAGTGTAAATTCCCTGCATGTCCACATGTAGCTCCACAGATTTCAGTCGCTGCCCTTCTAACAGTTTCCTCTCGTTTGCATGTCAGTTACTGCAGCCAGATGCTGAGGAAAGACCTGGATGAGTGCGTGACGTCGCTGCTGAAGGAGCTGGTCCGTTTCCAGGATCGCCTGTACCAGAAGGATCCCATGAAGGCCCGCATGAAGAGGCGGATCGTGATGGGTTTTCGAGAGGTCCTGAAACACCTCAAACTGAAGAAGGTCAAATGTGTCATCATATCGCCAAACTGTGAACGCATTCAGTCCAAAGGTACTTTCAGACTATCACCGGTATTCAGTATGTTTGTTCTATGGCTGTAGATTACTTAAAAGGATATTCCACCCCTAAGTGAAATTTTGTCTGTTGCCATATTCCCCAGAGTTATATAAGTTTTATATATAGAGTTATATTTTGTACCAGTCCAGTCATTCTCCTAATCTGGCAGCAGTCCGTTTGCTTTAGCGTAGCATAAACAATGGAAGGGAATGGTAACAGCTAGCATTTCATGTGCAAAAAATTACTCAATAATGATCCCAGTTATTCCTGGTGACCTCAATAATGACATTGATTGCAAATGAAAATAAGTACAATGAAGGAATTACAAAAGCCGATTAAGCAGTGCTTATGACTAAGCACCGCTGTAAGCCGCCGCTGGAAGGCGCGAGGACATGACGAAGCGCACGCAAAAGACACCTAAAAGTGATTTACTCTACAAAACTTGCCGTTTACAGTCATTAGGGTTAAGTGTTGTAAATGTTATTCAGTAAACCTGGAGGATGTCAGCCAGACGTCACAATCATAGTAATTCATAATAGCCCAGCAACACCCAAGGAGTTAGAGTAAATAGAACATTACTTACAGCCACCGATGATGCACTTTGTTCAGTATCTGTACAAAAAAGGGATGGGACTGCCTTATTCTTCAGACGCAGTATGATCTTTCTGGTAAGCTATTGCCTTTTTTCTTGGTTCTCCTCTGGTGTTAAATGCTTCTCGCAAACCAGATATTGATTCATTTTCTCCACGTGTGTTGTTGGAGGAATTACTAAGCCGTTGTCTTCTTCGTTCCACATTAGATGGAATTCTGTGAAACATTGTGTTGCTATACATCTTCGGCTTATTTTCGCAACCCTTTGCTACACAAGCAAGAACCATTTTCTTGCACTAGACTAACATACTCAAACTACAGCAGCATTTTCTTGACATGTCTTCCAAGCAGCCAGGTGACCGTTAGACAGCTCTAATGGTTGTTCTGAAGACTTTGTGACCCAACACTCTTCTGTTGCAGTTTGCAGAGAGTGTAGGAGTTTTTTTCTAACTCTTAATGTGCATACTGGCAAGATAAATATGGGTTCTTGACAGTCACATTTTTACCATTTTAAAATATCAGTTATTGTAAAAGGCCAAAAAAATAAATAAATAAAAAGCTGGAAAGTATTTTGTGACAGTTTCATTTTGATCGGTAAAACATCTAGATGCTGAAACCAAGCCAAGAGAAACCTTGTATTTTCGGATTCCTCTTAGATGGGAATAAAAGACTGTGCGTCATAAATGTGTACAAATGCAACATCGATAGCAGAGAGGTCCATACAGACATGCTGAAAGGGGGAAAGATGCATGTTGATAGAAAAAATATTGCTTCCACAGGTGGCCTGGATGAGGTTCTGCACACGATCATCAACATGTGTCGTGAACAGGGCGTACCGTTCGTATTTGCACTTTCCAGGAAAGCATTGGGCCGTTGTGTCAACAAGGCTGTGCCCGTCAGCCTCGTGGGCATCTTCAACTATGATGGTGCACAGGTGAGGGTCATCATTTACAGATGTGCATGCTAAATTCTTAACAGGTAGTAGTTGTAGTGGATAAATAGTGTTTTAAAATGTGATTATTCGCTTTGATACCCACAGGACTTATATCACCAGATGATCGAGTTGTCATCTGAGGCCAGGAGAGCCTACGAGGTGATGCTGACGAGCTCGGAGCAAAGTGACCAGGTTGATGCAGAGCAGCATCCAAACACAGAACAACTGCAGATTACCAGCCTGGCTGAGGAAACTGAGCCTGGACCTGACAGTAAATGGTCAGAGAAACCACATTACTGTAAGTTACAGTGTTTAATTTATAGCGTAACATTGATATGGATGCCAACTTTTTTTATTTACTGACAATAAGATAAAAGAATTTGATATGAACCAATCAAAATTTTTTGGCCAAAAGTCAGATTCCAAATTTTGCTAAAATCATTACCCGTCAATAATGATTTGGACTTATTCTGATTTCTGTTTTAAGGATTATAATATAAGGAGATATAAAATAAGAACACTATTGCAGATGTTTTGCTGTCTTGTTATGAACTGTCATTAATTACAATAAGAGCAGAGGTGACAGCACATGATGTGTCTTAGGAACAGCTGATGTAAAATAGGATTTTACTATTTTAGGTCAAAGACAATGATTTAAAGAGGCTTTCAGGGATTTTAAAATGTCTTTAGCATCAGATATTAGCAATTAGCTCAGTTAGCACCGCTAGGATTACTAAAACAGTAGGCTCAATGTGTATTTCTTGGAGAATATAAAATTTTACATTGACACTGAGATTTCCAAAATGTTTAATGGTTAAAAGTATAAAGCAGAGGTACTTTGCTGTACTTAGTTTAGCCTTCTTGCTACCTGTTGAAAGTTCTGCTCTCTCTCACTCTCTCGCAGCCCTAATGAACCACAGACATGTTGTAGATAACTTGCTTTTCTTCCACATAGCTTCTGACATCTCAGTGCTTCTTCTTTCTTAATTTTAAACACCTTTTATATATAATGGAGTTAGCTTAATTTGACATTTAAGTATGTAATAACCCCCCCCTCTCTAGATAAAAGAAGAAAAAAAAAGAAAAGGGTTTCAATGTGGTGATCTGGTTGTGCTTATATGGTCTAAAGGAAAAGGATCAGACTTTGAGATTCCAGCTGATCAATGCCAATTAAGCTAAAAATCAGTTGATTCCTAGAACAAGCCAATCACTTGAAAGTTTTATATTTTTTTATGCCAATGCAATACTATTCCTTTAAAACCATTAGAGGAAGTTACCTCAAACAATCACCTCAGATAATCATTTTCTCCATGTACTACTCAGTCAAATTCTGGGAGAAGATTCTGGAGGAAGAAAGCAGCCATGCTTTTATGAGCCACATGGAGCAGCTCTTGGACAGTGAATGTACAGAAAACACTGAAGAGGAGAAGAGTTGACTGCAACAAAACCGTCTGTGGCCGCAAAATAAGTTTTCTTTCTCATTTTGATTCTATTTTCTGCGAATTAAAAATTCCTTGAATCCTTTCAGGAAAAGCCCCAGTTACCAAGCCTCAAAATATAAACCTTGAACCATGATGACTGTGACTCTTCCTACTGAATGTGCAGGACTTTTTTTGTTGTTTAATTTGTTGTATTGATAATTTAACACTATATTTTGGTTCCATCATGTTGACGATCTTAGGAGAGATTATAATGATTGAAGTGGGTACCACTTTAAATAGAAATGAAAGAAGCAAAGCTGATAAACTAGTTAATAATTAAGCTTTAAACACTTCATAAGCCATTAATAGGCAGTCATATGACATTGTTTAAAGCGTGACCTTTGCCTTGCACAATGGAGACTGCATTTGTGTATGAAAGTTTTTATACCTTTCTTTTAAAGGGTGGTAAAGTGTTAATTAATTAACAGGTTTGTTCATTATTTATAAGTGCGTAATGGGATTAGTCTTCCTGGAAGGTGGTAATCTGACATGTCAAAGGACGACATAGGATGAAACAAGATGTGATAAAGACCAGCAGATGTAATTATCCTTTGGAAAAAATCTACATAGGAAACATTTAAGGTGAATGATCTTTATAAAATGTTTGCACCTTAAATTTGGCATTTTATGACCATCATTCAGGACACCGACACATTCTATATTAGTTTCACAGACGTCATTATTAATGGAATATATTCAGAAGTGCTTCCTACTGGAAGGAAAGAAGAATGTAGATTCTGCTGTGTGTGTATACTCTTCATCCTCTTAAGGTTTGTTTTTCCATGCTTTAATTTGTCACAGTTTTAGACTGTATGCTATACATTTCTCTCTGTAACATAAGCACATAGTCTCCCACGTGTTAATCGGCACTTAGGAGTATCCAGTAGCAGATTACCATGGGGGTAAATTCATACTTCACCCCGACACCTCTAGTTTTTGGTCATTATCCTTTCAGTTTTGTTTGAGGCCACAGAATTTTTATTTAAAATCCCCTGTTCAGTGTTCATGATGCCATGCACTGTGTCAAATTGGCAATTGGAAGAGAAACAGGCGCACTGTGTCAACAATCCTCTCCTACCTAACAATGGCCATGAGTTGCTTTTCTGTTTATCATCCTTTGTTTTACACCAAACCCAATTAGGGTGGGTGCTGGAAGGAATCATAGTCTCACTTCTCACTCCAAAAAACTGCTTAACATGAAGTTAGTTTTTGATAGTTGTATAGACATGGTGACTGAAAGATGGCGTCCATTACTCCAGGTCTTACCTGTGTTGCCGTCATCCTCGCTCTTTGTGAAGGCAGGATGAATACAGGTTCTGGTCCAGCCTTGTTCATCACAGTACCAGCTGTTTAACACTTTTTAATCTGTTTGCTCTGACTGCACATTAACTAGGGTAGGGTTTCTGGTATTTATTTTCTGATTTAATAGGATCACATATGTTCCCTTATGTTTCCCATTTTGACAAGTGGGTACAAGGTATGGGCCTCTGCCTCATGTCATTTATACCTCAGGTAAATTGGAAGTCGTGGATTACTAATTAAGTCACCAAACTCTCAAATCAACTTAAAATTGGAAGCTGTGAATTAGAAAAAAAAATTTCAGTTGCTTTTATTTGATAGGAATTGTTAGGCTAATTAACTAAAAGCTAACTTTTCTTCATGTGGGATTTATTTTTCCCAATAAATAAATGCACTCAGTAAAGGTTGGATATTTTTGTCAGTGTATGATTATACTACCAAAACTGAAGATAAGTTTATTAATGAGTCATATTTTTTTTAAGGGGTGCCAATAATGGATGAGGATGTTGTATAATCTCAACAAAAGATGTCACATAACTTCGTTCACCAAGATGTTAGGATCTTTTTTTGCTATATGTTCACAAATCTATTTTAAGCTATACCAAGGATGATGTATCCTCTACACTCTAAAATTTAGCATTTTTTTTTTACTTTTCAGGTTTTCTTGGAAAATTTAGGTCATTTTTAGCCATTTTCGTTTTTCTCACTAAAATATTTAAACACAATGTAAATAAAAATTTCTGCTGATAGTCTTCTGATGTAACACATAGAAGATATTGTGAAATAGTATTTTCATAACAATAATTAGTAAGATTATAGTATTGTATTAAAACGGCAAATTACTGCAACCTGAGTGCAAGTTGACAATCAAGATAAAACGAGCAATAATGATAACCCGAAGAGAGAGACTTGAACTATAAAATGTAAAAACCTCCCTCTAAAAAGATCCAACATTATAGTTTAATGGAATCTTTTTTTTTCATAATTTGCTGTAGAAATGATTTGAAAATTTTAATTACTGCAGAAAAAAGGAATTTCTGTCTAAAATGAGTTCCTGTGAAATACCTCAGATGGGTTTTGGCTTATGATTTTTGTCCTGTCTGTCTTCAGTTCTACAGTAAGGAACAGAGTGAAGGGTAATAAACTGCACATAATCAAAACACTTTTTTATCATGGAAAATACTTAATAAGCAGTACTAGTTTACAAATATTTTTGTTTACCAACCTGCCATTGTTCCCCTGAACTCTAGTAAAAAATCTCAACAGGAATATAGAAACGCTGCTTCCTTATGTAGGTCATTTGTTTTTGGGTTTTTTCAGTTGGTATTCGTGGCTGATACCAACTCATAATTCCACTTTTTTGCTTATAGGCTGAAAGTCTTTAAAGATCAATTGTACATCTTTCATATTTTACTACCATCTCTCTTTAAAGTACTTTATTATGATATGATAGAGAGGGAGCAATAGACGATGCCACACTGGCGCATATCAAACTGAGAGGGGAGAAATAATTGCCTGGTAGTTTTACATAAAAATGTGATATGTAAAGGTTGATCAAAGATGTTTTGCTTTTTTTCTATATTTTCTTTTTTTCCCTAATTTCTTCAGCTGATGAAACCGGAGCGGGTTGGTAAAGCCTCATACTTCAGAAAAAGTTAAGCAAAAGCCTCTCCTCTGGTTAAAATGCACAACTACAAACCAAGGTGTTCATTGATACATAATTCATAGGAGATCTAGGCATGTTAAACCTATTTACATGGAAAATATTTATAGAAATTATTTTTTTCTCGTAGGATTGCACAGAATACTGCTAAGTTGAGATGTAGAACAAACAAGGTTGCTGTTTATTATGCCTGTCTTTTTAAAATAGCGTCTTTATTTGCAAAATAATAAAAAAATCTGATAGCACTGGTTGGTATAAATGGTGCATTTAAGGACATCTGGGTAGAAAAAAAAAATATGAAATCCGAGCTTGGAGTATGATGGGGGGATCTTTGGCCAGTCTGTAGCAACAATCTGATCTTTCTGTCTAATTGTCTTCATTTAAACGCTTCATACATTAAAATTCTCTAGATAGAATGCTTTAGATATTAAACTGTATGCTGATTTATTTTTTCTTCTGTTGCTTCTCCCCCTTACAATGGATGGTGATTTTTTTTTTTTTTTGCTCTCTGATGGAGTTAGGAAAATGTCTGTGGTACTCAGTGTTTTGACACTGAGTTCATATGGCTCATGCTGCTATGATAACATTTTTGATGTACGATTCCCAAGAGATATGACAGAATGTGAAAACTGTTTGTTTTTTCTTGTTTTCATTCTATGAGCTGAAAGTTAAAATCAAATTTTGTTTTTCTTCAATGAATATATAGTAAGAAAAATCGCTAATTAGTTGCAGACACTCTAGAGTAGGGGTTTCCAACCCTGGTCCTCAAGAGGTACTGTCCAGATTTTAAATGCATCCCTGCTCCAACACAGCGGAATCAAAACATTTAATTAAATTACCTCTGCAGCATGCTATCAAGTTTGGCAAAGGCCTGCTAACAAGCCATTCATTTGATTCAGCTGTGTTGGCGCAGGGATGCATCTAAAACCTGCAAGACCGTAGCTCTCAAAGACCAGGGTTGGAGACCCCTCCTCTAGAGAGTCCACAGATGTATGTATTTATTTTTAGTCATTCAGATGTTGTCAGTTTTGTCCTGAATAAAGAATGTGTGTAAAATTAATAGTATTTTTTTTCTTTCTTTTTTTTTCTGTAAAAGTAAATGAAATTACACAAGGGGGAAAAAAACATGTGGAAGTAGAAAGTAAAACTGCATTGATCTCAGAAGTATTTTCAGACTTTATTCTTGATCCAGTTGTCTAGAAGTTGCCATTTTCTGTCTTTGGTTTTTTGTCATTTTCACACCTAACTTTGACCAGTATAGAAACATTTGTCATAAATTCATTAAGACCTTTTGTATTGTGTATATGTATGTACAGGGGCATCTAAAATATTGGAATATCATTCAAAAGATAATTTTAATTTAGTAACAAAGTAAAGCTTTTTTTAGACCCGCATATATTTCAAGGGTTTATGTGTTAAGATAAAATTGAGTTTTTCAAACATTTTCAATATCCTGTACAGAAAGATCAAAGTAGCAGAAAAAGGGAATGAGCAGTATCTACATCAGGGATTCTTTTGCATGAATTTCTGCATCAATGCAGCGTGACATGGAGGCAATCAGCCCATGTTGCTTTAGCGGCATTCACCTCACCTACACCGACTAAAGCTTCAGTCCATGCCTTCTGAATCTCTCCCAAACTCTACATAGTCCTAAAGCTTAATTATGTTCCTTTTGCACAATTTGCTACCACACTTTTACCTTCCACTTAACATCCCATCGAGATGCTTGTAAACAGCACTCTTAACAGCCAGCTTATTTAGCAATGGATTTCAGAGGCTTACACTTGTGTCGGTGTGCGTCTGTGGGACAACTGTCATGTCAGCAGTCTTCCCAGTGATTGTGTATTTAAAATTATATATTAAAAGTGCTTGCTATATCGGTCTCATGTGATATCCAAATTGTCACAAAAATGAATTATAGCTGTAATCAAAACAATGGAACAGAAATAAAAATTTTAAATATATCACTCTGTGAAATGAATCTACATCCAGGTTTTACTTCTGAAATGCATTAACTTTTGGAGTATATACTAATTTGTAAAGATGCACCTATTAAGTCAAACAAGAAAATCTCCAATAGAAAAAAATAATAATTTGACCAATAAAGGAGGAAAGTGATAAAGCCATCTGTAACCTAAAGTCTAACAAGTCACATGGTACCGACGGATTCCCTGCAGAGTGGTAGAACCTGATGAAAGAATCCATTAGTTGCTGCCTATAATTCTACCTTAAAAGAAGGAAGAGTGTGGAAGAAGGCCTTTTAATCTGATATTTCTCAGGATAATAATGATAGGGCAGACTGCAAAGTACAGGCCCATTAGTGTCCTAAATACAGATTATATGTTATTAAAAAAAAGACTTTCAGTTTTCCTGTGGATTTCGGACTTATACTTTTCTAACTACAGTTTGTGAGAGCTGCTTTATAGCTGTTGCATGAAGTCGACCAACTTCACTCCATAACGTTTTTGGTCTGGGTTGCATCACGAGTTTTGATTACATTGTGAGCATCGTGGGAGCTGAAAACGCATGTTCTGATCATTTTCCAACAAAATGTTTTCCCATTCTCAATTATTTGTCCTTCACATGCTCAGTGTTTTGATGGATATTACTACCCATTTGTTTTTAATAGACGTTGCTTTCTCCGCTTTAAGAATCCTATTTGTCACATGTACTAGTTGAAGCTCTAGCTCTATTTGTTACCAATTTCCCACAGAGCATGAAATCTTTTCAGTTTGCACATTAAATATCTCTCAAAGTGATAGTAATTTCCTATCTTTACACCTTCCTTTTATGGTTGTGCAACTGGTCATGTAAAGAGTTGAGAAATCTTTCAACACAGAGGTTTTATTTTTAGCATTTCACAAATTTTTTACATTTGCTGCAAAGTTTGGTTTCCAGCAGATTCAAAATGTGGCCATTTAAAATGGTAACAAAAAACGGGAGGCAAAGGGCTGCAAAGAGCAGAGGTGCTCGAGGTGGATACGTTTGTGTACTTGGAGGTCAGCCATCCATAGAAGAAAGCAGGGTAGAGTAGATGAAAAGGATCGTCGAGGGGGGGGGGGGATTTGTGGCAAGGTTTGCTGCTAGAGTGAAATACAAGGTTAATAAGATGGCAGTGAGATCTACTTGGATATTTTTTGTAAATGGTGTCTGTATAGCTAAAATGCAGGAGATGTTAGAGCTAAAGATTTTTCGGATTTTCATTGGGAGAAAAAGATGGACACATTCACAAATGAGTAAATCGGAGGAACATCTTAGTTTTAGCTGTTCTAAGACAAAGTTAGAAAGGCAGAACTAAGACCATGGGTCCATTAGCTTAGCAAAGGCAAAGTATAAGCAGCAAGATGCCAACAGTAAAGGAGATTCATCTCAAGATCGGGAAAGTTCTGGGTGATTGTTAAGCTGTTGTAGTTTGACACACATCTTCAATATTTCAAAGAGAAATGACAATCTTGGGTCTTTCTGAGAAACATTACTAAAGGTTGTTCAAACCTAGATTCCAAAAAGCTCAGAAACCTCAGATTTAAAGGTGCAATGTGACCTTCTTGCAGATTGTGGAACAATGAATGAGACCTTTATATACCTTCGTGGAGTGACTGAGGGAGTTGTTGATATTTGATGATCAAATTATGATTTTTAGGTCTGAAGAAGGCTTATGGTCGTGTTTCATGTCACTTTATTGCCAGGTTGCTTTTAAGGGCTGTCAAGACCTTGTATACGCAAAGCAAGTGCTCCATCTGCATTCTTATAATAAAGGTTAACTTGTTCCTAGAGTGGCTACCTTGGGCTGGCCCCCATCCTGTTTGGGGTGTTGAAGGACAGGATCTCAAAGCATGGTTCTTTACCTTTTTCAGAGGATGTAGTTCTGTTGGAATCTGGCCGTGACCTTCAGCATTGAGTGGAGCACTTCACAGTCAAATGTAAAGCAACCACGACAATCTCTGCCTCAAAAGGAACTGTTTATCTTCTTCGCGAGTGATGGTAGGATGGAGCAGGAGATAGATAAATGTGGGGCTTCATCTGCAGCAATGCAGTCTTTCATTGTGAGGCAAGAACCAAAACTACATTCCGACCCTCAGCTACGGTCATGAAGTATGAATCTTGACTGAAAGGATGAGATCCCCGATACCAGTGACTGAATCGAGCTTCCTCTGTTTTTCCTCACCGTCTGACATTGGCTCAAACTAAACCTTTTGTGTTTTTTGATCGGTTAGGTAAAGATTACCAAAACACTATGTGTGCTAAATGCTAGAATAACTGGACAGGGATTTTTTAGCTTTTAGATTTAAATCCGAAGTTCACACAAGAACTAAAATTGCTATATTTTGGGAATGCCCAGATGATGATTTCATGGCTTTCCAAATGGTTTAAATGACAGAATTGACACCAACGTATGGCTTTCTAAGCTTCCAATAGACCAATTCACAACCTATGAATAAATATGGCTTCTGTAGATTTATTTTCAAGCCCCAAACACCCATTCAAACACATTGCTTCCTTATGTGAAAGAAAAATATCAGGAAGAGAACTGTGGACCTTCACAAGACTGGTTCATCCTTAGTTACAATTTCACAGCAGAAAACGATTTTCAAGAAAATTAATATTCATTGTTATGAACATTTTTTCTTATTTTCTAAATGTATTGTCTTATTTCAAGAAATTATTTCAAGACAATTTTCACTTGTTCCATTGGCAGATTGTTTAGCTTATTACAAGCAAAATTATCTTGTATTTTTTACTTTAACTTGTTTCTGGAGTAGCCTTTTTTCCAGATGTGTGAGGGGGGCAAATCCATATATTAAAAAATACATATATATATTCAAGTATTGACACCACAGGAATGTACAGCCATCATACTGTTCAGGAACCAGATAGGTTTGGAGTCCCAGATGTGAACTTGTTTTGCTGCAAAATGTGCACATTAGCCCCCAAAAAAGTAGAAGATCTTGTGATGGCTGAAGCTGTTGTCATTTTCCACAATGAAACAAGTTGTGTACCAACATGCTCTGTAAGAGCACTCAGAAAGGATGAAGCCAACACTCCAAAAGCAACAAAAAAAGCTACATTAACATTTGCTAATGCAGTCATGGACAAGGCCCTACTAAGTGTTTGGCTAGTATTGCATTAGGAGGAAAAAACTTTCAAGAGTAAGAAGGTCACCCCAACTGTGATGTTACTAGATGTCATTAAGAAAAGAACATGTCGACATAATAAAGCAACAACATCCTAAGACATCTGCCAGGAAGTTAAAGCTTGGTTCACAGATGGCTCTTCCAAATGGATAATGACCCTACGCATACTGCCAAATCTTTTATACAGTGGCTGTAGGACAGCAAAGTCAATGTGTTGCTGTGGACATCATAAAGCACCGATCTAAGACAAAAGTGAACCCTTTCTATGGATCAGACAAAAGTGTGAGTATAACATGTTTTTATTTGTGATTTCATTGGAATAAAAGTCCCATCCAGTGGGAGTTTCTCACATTTCTGTCACCAAAATAAACATGTTAGTGCTGTTGATACTCCTCTGTAGAGTAAAACGAGTCTGAAAACAAAAACTAGGCAGACAGGTTTATCAGGTGCACACTTCTCAGATATACCAGACCTGCCAAGACATACCGCAAACACACAAAAACAACGGACAATATTTAATAAGTTCATGAATTACAACTCTTTTTTTTCTGCCAAAATCTTGATGTGGTGAAGATCGATGTTCTTTCTTAACGCAAATATTAATCAAATAATCAGATTAACGTGTGTTCTTGCGGTCTGGCATTTCTGTAAGTTACTCAAAGTGCTTGAATAGCTGTAAGGAGTCCATCAAAGCCTCTCTGTGAGGCTACACTGGCTCACCACACTTTGATTTAAAGCTTTTACTTGATGGGTAACTCGTCTATTAAACGTCAAGCTCAGAGAACTACATTCAGGAGCAGCTGAGGGTGGTAGGAGGGTTTTTAGTGTTGCAGATAAGTCATTTTAACCTGACACTCCTCTTTGGGTTAAAGCAAGAGTCTGATCTCAATGCTGGTAAATGTCCAACCAGAAAAATGTCATCCACTAAATTTATGTTGTTTTTTTTTAAGTCCAAGTGGTGCATAACTGAACCACTTTCACCATAAAAGGGGGAGGAAGGCTGTCGAAGCAATTTGTTTTCCTTCTCAGTCTACAATAGATAAATAAATTCCATTTCTGGAGAGCAGCAGGTACATCCCATAAATATGTCTGTCCAGTCCAATATTGTCCCATTTGTTGCTGAAGCAAAAAGAAGAGCACAATGCATCATCTGTGTCCTGTGACTCTGCAGTAAGTCATGACCGATACGACTACCGCACCTCAACAGATCACTTGACAGAAAAAGTGGGAACAGAATCTACGTATCCATTTGCGATAATTTCCGAGCAAAATCCTTTGCTGTGCGCGCTCTCATGAGGCATTGTCGGCTTCTGATTGGGCCACTCCGTGTAGTGGTCTTCCTTTTTCTTGCAGTAGGAGTCAGCTGAGTTATGTTTCTGCAGGAAAACCACATCATTGTTCACCTCTTTGACCCTACTGTAGTCATCTGGCGTTCTCGTCTCTCTTTTCACCTCCAGGTCCATATCGTCCGAATCGTGATTATTGTTTCCATTGTTAAGGATGAGGATGGTCTCGCCGTTCACCTCTTTCACCCTGCTATAGTCAGCCTGTGTCGGACTATCCTTCCGGGAGTTGTCGTGTTGCTGAATATCCACATGGCTGGTGCTTGCGAAGGGCTGGAGGGATTTCATTAAGGCAGCTTTTTCTACACTTTGACATTCCTGTTTTTCAACAGGCAGAAGCATAGGGTCCATGTTCGATAAGTTGCTCTTTGAGAGGGAGACATTGGAGCTTTGAAAGTGGTTCGTTTCATCCTTACTGTCCTCAACCTTTTCACAGGCATTCTGGCCTATGGTCTGCTCCCTATGTTGGATTTCAGAGTCAAAGTGTAAGCCAGCAGAAATAATGAAGCTTTCTTTCTTTTTTTGAGATATGTAGGGCTCAACCAGAAGCCATTCGTTACTGTCTGACACCAACAGGTACTCCTCAACCTGTTCTGTCCATAGCTTCATTGGGGGAAAGCTCTGGTTGCTGATGAGAGCGTTTACGACGTCTTCTGATCGGCCACTCTAGACAAATTAAATTAGTACATTATTAAACAGGCCAAAGGAACCTTTTGTGATAAAAAAAAAAAAAAAATGCTATGTTACCTTGAGAAGCTGAACATCAACTCCTCTTATCTTTGGACCAGGAACCGGAGGCAGGAGCCACTGCTTCACCCTGAGTAACAATATAAGCAAACATAGGAGGCATTTAACAAAATTACATAAGAAAGAAAATCAGTTCAAGCTTAATTAAATTGTACAAAAACACACCAGAAGGGTCCAATATAGTTATTTATTTAACAAAGATGAACCCAAATGGCAAAGCTGTTATTAAAAATAATTGTGCTCTTAAATATAACTAATTATTAGCAGTAGTCGAGTTGTAAAAAATTTCAGGGGGGATGGTCATTTTTTTCGCCTATTAAAAAAAATCTGGCTTTTAGAGCATTTTGTATCGCCGAATTGGCCGGAATGTTAGGGGACTACAACTGAATAGCCTGCATTAGAATTCAACAAGATCAGGTGAAATGGGGACTTTATATATCTGTGTAGCAAAGCCGATTCCAGCATCTTGCAAAGAAGCCTTAGCAAATAATTGCAGTGCAGAAGACGTTTTTTCGTGCAAACTAGTCCTATACAAAACATAGTATTGGATTAATTTAACATGAAAGACCAAACAAAATGAGTAATTTCCATTTTATTCATTACAACCCTCACTTAATCCACATGCTCATAACAGTTTCCAAACACTTTCATAATCATGTTTTTTTTCTAGTTTTTCTTGCTCTTGTTCACATTCGTCCTGATTAGGGCTAAATGTCGGCACTGTCAGATGAGCTCTGACAAGGTGATCATTTTTCATAGGCCAATTATGGCTGGATGTGTAAAAAGAGTCGACATAGTGCAGATTCAGCAAGCCGCATGCGTGTCTTGACTGAATGACAAGTCATGTATTTTAGCAAGCTAATTAACGAGAGATGTGGGGGGGTCGCCCGTTCATCTTAGCTAGTTTGGAGGGTAGCATCCTGGTAACTGTGCGTACACCTGTGGCGAGTCGGGTGGTCTTTAGATAACAAAAAGCAGGCTAGGTTATTTATTGAGATTAATAGCTCGCCTGTAATTTTTTTCTTTTTAAAAAAAATCCCGGGCATCCCGCTGACCAGCCGCTCGTATGGGCATGTTTGCACTTCTGTAATGCAATGTAATTGAATGGAGTTGAAGATGCAATCATACACCTACTTCAACCAACCCACTCTCATCTGGACAAAGTAGGCAGCACTGTGAGGATCATGTTCTTTGATTTCTCCAGTGCATTTAACACAATTCAGCCTGATTTGCTTTGTCAGAAACTCCTGAAGACACAGGTGGAGCCCTCAACAATCGCCTGGATCAATGACTACCTGACAAACAGACCACAGTTTGTGAGACTGAAGAATTGTGTGTCAAACCAGGTGGTCAGCAGCACAGGAGCACCACAGGGGATCGTACTCTCACCATTCCTTTTCACCCTGTACACCTCAGACTTCCAGTAAAAATCAGTGACCTGTCATCTGAAGAAATATTCAGATGACTGCAATTGTGGGTGTATCAGATGGACAAGAAGCTGAATACAGAGAGCTGGTGGACCGCTTTGTGACATGGTGTGGAAACAATCGTCTTACCTTGAATGTGAACAAAACAAAGGAGATGATTGTAGATTTCAGAAGAAACAGGGATAAGTCAAAAACTGTTTCCATCATGGGAGAAGAAGTGGAGGTGGTTGAGGAGTATAAATACCTCGGAGTTCACCTTGACAACAGACTAGACTGGAGGCGCAACAGTTAAACCGTCTACAAGAAGGGACTGAGCAGACTGTAATTCTTGAGGACGCTTAGGTCCTTCAAGGTTTGCAGCAAGATGCTGGAGATCTTCTACAAGTCTGTTGTGGAGAGTGTAATCTCTTCAGCCGTCATCTGTTGGGGTAGCAGCATCAGAGCCAGGGATTTAAATAGGCTAAACAACCTGATAAAGAAGGCTGGTTCTGTTTTTGGGACAACTGTGGAACATCTGGAGATGATGATGCAAAGAAGGATTCTTCAGAAAATCAAAATTATGGACAACCCTGAGCATCCTCTTCATGAGACAGTCATACAACAACAGAGCGTCTTCAGTCGGAGGCTTCTTCAGTTTCGCTGCAATACAGACCGCTACAGGAAATCCGTCCTGCCCACAGCCATCACTATCTACAACTCCTTAAAGAATTAATTATATGAGCTATACCAACACTTAATTTCCCTCTGGGATCAATAAAGTATTTATGAATTGAATTTGAATTGCACTTTACCCTGAAAATATCTTTAGAAATGAATCTCATTCCGACCTCTGGCATCTACAAACTGTTTACTTCATAAAATAAATACGTTCGGACTTAGTTCAAAAGTAAAAGTTGTCCTTCTGTAATAGCGCAGTTTTTTTTATGATCGATGTTTTAATTCGGGACTAGTTTGTTTTCACCGTAGTGAGAAAGGAGTGATACGGCCAATGCTTTGGCAGAGTTTAACCGACGTGATGACGTATGCGGATATGGAGAAAGCTAAGGTCATGATGAAAACTTCTTTAAAACCGAGTAAAAGCATGTAGGCCTATGTAAAATGTGTTACATGCATTTAACTTCCATGAACAAGACATGGATTTCATGTTAAATCCATCTCTTGGTCTAAAATGGGTACGTAGCAGCCGTATCACTCCTTTCTCACTACGGTGAAAACAAACTAGTCCCGAATTATAACGTCGATCAAAAAAAAACTGCGCTATTACAGAAGGAGAACTTTTACTTTTGTACTCAGGGCGAACGTATAGATTTTATGAAGTAACCAGTTTTTGTAGATGCCAGAGGTCGGAACGAGATGAAACGAAAACTGGCTTTACCTGGCCTACTCTCAGGCATTTACCAAAACAATGTTGCATCATTGCGTTTCGTGCCCCTGTCCCCCGGATTTTATTAGACTGTTTATTTTCGCTCAACATGCGGAGACCTAACATTTTCTGATGATGAAATCATTTCATATAGGCTAAGCCTATTTATGATTTATATTTCCATACAATATTTACTCTAAAATGGAAGGGATGGAGACGGAGGATGGGACCTTTACTGGTGGGGCGTTATATGTCGGATTTCTTTATAAGGGGAGCGGCATCCCCCTCCGCTCCCCCTCAACTCGACTACTGATTATAAGCATTGTGATTCCCTTCATAAAATCAGGAGTTTTGTCACTTAAGGCATGCAGCTTTGTGTTAACACAATGTCAGGATAGAAAGACATCAGTAATGACCTCAGAAAAATAACTGTTGCTACCAATGGAAAACATTTATTGCAGTAGGAAATCTTCCAAGAACAGAACACCCCAGCAACTTAACCCCAAGGTCAGAATCTGTGATGCTTGCCGAGAGGTACTTCACTGACTCTACAGACACTCAAGGAACATGATAAATGCTCAATTTCATGACAAGACAAAAAAAAAAGGAAGAATGACAGAACCTGTGTGGCTGGTTTTGAAGGAATGTGAAGAAAAGAAGAAAAAAAACGGGGCGTTAACACAACTTTTTTTTATCTGAATGAGGCTCAAGGCAGGCTGCACAGTTGTGCAGCTAGTAGCAATGTTGCCTTGCAGCAAGAAGGTCCTGGGTTTGAATCCCGGCCTAAGATCCTTTCTTGTTCTGCTGTTCTTGCATTTGATCTCTGCGGGTACTCCGGCATCCTCCCACAGTCCAAAAAGTTAGCGGGGCTCTATAAATTGTCCTTAGGTGTGAGTGTGGTCTTGTTTTAAAGCTACAGGACCTTGGCACCTTACAGTCATTAACTCCTTTGTATTGCAAAGAGTCTAGAGTCAGATTTAAGGCTGTCTTTGTGACAGATAAAGTTGGATCATCGACTGAACAATGATTCCAAACGCTGCAGGAATTCAACGAGGTGTTGCAAACACTCCAGTCAAATACCAAAACTAAGTCTTGACTGATATGCTGTGGGGACTTTAAGGGTGCATTCACACCAGCCCCGTTTAGTTCGCTTTAATCTAATTCTAACTGGTTTGCCCAGAAAGTCTGTTTCGTATGGGGAGATGTGAATGTACAATCGACCTCTGATGCGGACTAAAAAAACGGAACTCTGGTCAGCCTAAAAACCTAGGTCTCGGCTCGGTTAAAGTGAACTCTGGTGCGTTTCGATTGCATTTGTGAATGCCAAACGGGCTTAGTATGCTCCAAAAGCAGGAAATGGACTATAGTTCAGGGCATTATAGGCAAAAACAACCAAAACAATGGTTTAATGGTTTTTAAGTGTCTTAATGGTCTTGGGCCTTCTTATCTCTCAGAGCTGCTTTTACCGAATGAACCCTTGCGACCTCTGCACTCCTCTAGCAGCCGTCTCCTTGTGATTCCAAAAGTCAGGACACACACTCATGGTGAGGCATCCTTTCATTATTATGGCCCTCATCTCTGGAACAGGCTGCCAGAAGACCTCAGGGCCGCAGAGAACGTTCATGTTTTTAAGAGCAGGCTCAAGACTCACCTTTTTAGCCTAGCTTTTAATTGATTATTACTTATTATAGTGTGTTTCATTGCTTTGTATGTTTTATTTGCTTATATTTTCACAGAGTTTTATGAGATATCTTTGCTACTATATGGTTACCTGTTTTTACTATTATATTTATTACAACTTATTTTACTTATATTAGCTTTGGGTATTTTACATTTTTACTTAATAATCCTTCTTCCAGTGTTTCCTCTGTGGGAGCCCTCTGCCTCGGGGGCGGTGTTCGGCTGCGGTGACCTGGGTGCTCACCAGGTAGTGCTCAGGTGGAGGCGGGGGCCTCTAACCTCCCTCCTCTGGGCGCCCTGTGTCGGTGCCCTGCAGTGGACCTGCTGCTGTCGAGGCAGACGGTTCTCCTGATGGCGTTGTCCTTACGTACCGGACTCATCTGAGCTCAGCCCAGTGTCTACCAATGATCTTACGCGTTTTGGGAAGATGTCTGTGTGTGTTTGGGAAGGGGGAATAACTGTCTTTTCGTTTTTATAATTGCGGGGAAGGGATGGGAATGTGGGGTCATTTTAATCTGTAAAGCACTTTGAGCTGCATTTTTTTGTATGAAAGGTGCTTTATAAATAAAGTTTGATTGATTGATAACAGAGCTATGCATTGGCAAATGTCACTGAAACACTTTGGTTAAGAAAACTATACTTTTATCATGACAAGTTATTGCAACTAAAGCTGGTTCTTGAAGCTATCAAATCTTGAGGTGGACTTAGTTTGTACGCACAGAGCTTTTCTATTTTATATTCATCTTTGTTTGATAAATAATCGTGTGATTTTTTTTAATTTTTTTTTTTGACAAATGAGGCAACAAACATCTTTTATAACCTGGTAACGACCAGATATTTTCTTACAGAATGGCCAGATATATAAAACCCCAAAACTGATCTGATACTTACAGTTTCCTCTTCAGCACTAAGATGGCTATAGCTGCCAACAAAGGAATCAAAGAGAAAACGCAGACAAGAATCCAAAAGGGTCTCTCAGACTGAAGATCTAAATAGAGAAAAGATAAAAACAAAACAAAAAAATCACTCTCAATGAGCCAAGTGGGTCTATGTTTTGAGAAGGAGGAGGGGCATATCAAAGACTTACATTTAGGAATTTTAGCAACTGTGGTGTTGCTCCACTCACTCCAGCTTCCATGGTCTAGCTTACATCGCACCTGAACCATGTAGAGGGTCCCAGGATCGACACTGTACAGGGTTAAATACCTTTCTATACCCGTTTCTACATTCTGGATTAAAAGACAAAACATTTTTTTATTTAATCTTAATTTTTTTAAACACATTAACTTAAACCATCAACTGCAAATATGCATTTCACCAGAACGGATTAAATCCCAGCATACCGAACTTTGTCAGTGTATAGCAACATTCACTGCAGTCCACTCAAATATGTGTTTAATAGTGCATAACTTAGTCTAAAGGTTCTGCAGCTGAAGGCAACCACCTACAGAGCAACTTTCTCCTCAGCTGACTTAAGGATGGAAAAAAAGTTCAACAATATTTGATTATAACTTGCTGGGGTTACTTTAGTTTAACCCAGAGACCAATTTGTCTGTAAATGATTATGAGACAGATGGTAGACCTTCACCTTGAGGGCCAAATCTTCAGGGAACTAAGAAACGCACCAAACCCTCTCATCTTTAACCGGCCTAGCTTGGAGTCTATTGCATCAAACACTCACCTTCCACTCCTTGCTGTCGTGGGGTTTGAACCTCAGCTCATACTTTGGGGTGGCCCAGCCGGTTCTGACGTCCACGTTTGGAGGACTTTCCCATCTTACTTGCAGATGTGGACTGGGAGCACTGCTGTTCGGCAGCACAGTGACATTTACAGGGGGGTAAGGCCTCACTGCAAGACAATGAAAAAAGGGCCAAAGTCAATAACTGCATTAAGAGAAGTTCTTTTTAAAAATAGCTGGTTGAAATGCATCTTAGTTTACTGCCTTTCTGCCCATTATCGAAGGAAATCTGACTTATGACAAAATTTAAAACACTAAAATTGACCAAAATCACTGTGCTTTTATTTTTAGGCATCAATAAGCTATAGGAAAGGGGAACAAATAGGAGGAAGGACAAATATTGGCACAATCATCTTTGCATCAGCCTAGCCAAGCTGGTCCATAGGAAGTGTCCCAAGCAGAAAAATGTCTGATTACACATAAATAGCACAACAGTCCTCTAGCATTCTGATGAAAAAATTGATTATGATTTAGAAATTGCAACCTGACTTACCACTTGTACAGAAATACAAGTCAGACATGCAATAATTGTCAGTGTGGCCATTTCCCCTCATTTGAATAGGAGATCCAAGCTTTGAGCGCCACTTTTTGCTGTTTATTATAGCTCTGTTTTATTTTTTTATTTTTTTATTAATATAGCTCAAGCTTTATGCCATAATTAGTAGCTTAGAAAAAGATTTTGATATTCCAGATAAGAACACTGATGCCCATGAGAAATTAGAAAGGTTGAACAGACCCTCCCAAAGAACAACAAACATGATTATCATTTGAAGCTGCAAAGTGTTATCTGCAGCAACATGCATGTTTCTCACACATACAGTTCCCTGGGAAATATTCATGCCCCCAAAACGTTTCCACATTTTCTTACCTTACAACCATGAGTCATTACTGTGTAAAACCACCTTTTGCAGCAATTACGGGTGCAAGTCTTTTAGGGTATGTCTCTATCAGTTTTGCACATGTAGAGAATTCAACTGTAGCTCATTTTTATTTACAAAACAACTCAAGCTTGAAAAGATTAGATGTAAAGTGTCTGTGAAAATCAGTTTTTATGTCCTACCATAGATTTTAAATTGGATTTAAAACAGGCCATTCTAACACATAAGTATGCTCTGATCTCAACCTGGCCATTGTAGCTCTGGTTGTCATCCTCCTAGTAGGAGTCTCAGTTTTCTTCCAGTATCGTTCTCATTCTTCTTATCAACTCTGATCATTGTCTCCCACACTGATGAAGAAAAGCCTCCCCACTGCAGGATACTACCACCACCATGTTTTACAGTGGGGGCTGTGTGTTCAGGATTATGTTCACCATTAGTTATCCCACACAAAAAAGCTTTGCATGTAGGCTAAAAAGTTCAGTTTTGATCACATCTGACCAAACCAACTTCTTACACATGTTTGCCCTTTCCCCTACATAGATAGTGGAAAATTATAAAATGAACAACTTATGGATTTCTTTTAACATTGGCCTTCTTCCTGACACTCTTCCAGAAAGGAGAGTGCACAACTAATACAGGTTCTGTAAACAGATTCTCCCACCTATAAGCTGTGGACCCCTGCAGAGTTACCATGAGCCTCTTGGCTGCTTCTCTGATTATTGCTCTCCTTGTATGATCTGTCAATCTAGATAGATGTTCATGTCTTGGTAGGTTTGCAGTTGTGCCATGCTCTTTTTCATTTACAGATGATGGATTGAACAGCGCTCTGTGAGTATTTCTTTACTCTTTACGCTTTAGAGAAGTTTTAAAATTCTCTAAAAAGTAATCCCTGACCCGTCTGCTGTATTCCTTGGTCTTCATGATGCTGTTCGTCTGCCAATGTTCTTTGGGGGGGAAAAAAACACCTCTGAGGCCTTCACAGAAAAGCTGGATCTATGTTTTTTTACAAACTGGGTGCATTGGATTTTTTAAAGGGTATCTAAGTAAAGATAACATATATTCACACCACATTTTTTAAATGTATTTTCTGTTAAAATAGCTCAAAAAGCAATATTTTCCTTTCACTTCACAGTTATGCTCTAATCTGTTTTGGTAATCACGTAAAACCCCAACAATGTACACGGAGGTTTACGATTGTAATGTAACAAAATATGAACGATTTCTATACACTTTTACAAAAATGTCTGTGGAGGCCACCAAATACACTGAATATTTAATTTCATTCATTTTAATTCAAGCATTTAATTTAAATTTTTAGTAAATTTATTCAGTGGAGAAAAGATAAAAAAAAAATCGAACTAAATGAAGTACTGGTAGCTGTTTGCTCTCATGGGACAGAAATGTCATGCGTAGGTAGCCGCCTTTATAACCAAACAAGGGCCGTGAAATTTGATCTGTGATTGTACACAACATGTAGAGAGGGCTTTAACCTGTTCTACCTCATTCTGTTCTAGTTTTCCTTGTTGCGTCTCGCTCGTCTCTCAGTACTTTTCCATTCCTCCCTGAGCTCAAGACATCGGGGCAGCCAATAAAACCAAGCCAATCATTAGCTCGCTATATAAAGATAATTCTCGGTTGTGTTGATTTCTTTCTACACAAATATGTAGAGGAGGTCAACAGTGTTTGACTCCTGAACTGACATTGTACTCATAATATTCATTGTACTCATAATATTCATTGTACTCATAATACTCATAATATTCATAATATTTCAGGACTATGAATTTCACTTACGATTACGTTTATAGAGATATGACAAAGTAGATATGTCACTAGGGTCATTTTCTTTTAATAGTAAGCCATGAAATGACCCATGAATAGCATTGTTAGAGATCAAACTTTAATTTTACAGCATTTTCCCTTCCCTTACCCTTTTTAACTAAAATTCTTTTTAACTTGGCCAATACAATGCATAGTGTTTTAATGAGATGCTCCCCCCCTCTGTACCCATTCTGTTAGAAAAAGAGCAGAGAAAATTAAATTATTAACCTTCCTTCCTCTTAAAGCCTGTGCAGTAAAAGTTGTTTTTTCCGGTATTTTGAGGTAGCTGAGAAGGCAGTGGAAAAAAACAACCTTCTTTCACTCTCAAACTAGGTCTTCTGAACGGTCTCGGTGAAGGGGGGAATAAGTTTGAAGATTTGTTACATAATATGTTACATAATAGTAAAACAAATCAATGTGTGGAGATGCCATAGCTGAACAGAAGCAAAGCTGAAGGTATTATTCTTGGACCTACAGAGGAACAATCAAGATTCAGCACACAGCTTCAGTTAACACAACTAGAAACTACTGGTCTGAAATCTGGGTGTGACCTTTAAGAGACACATTTTTCATTTTATACAATTTGTTTTGAAAAGCACATATTTTGATACCTAAAAGGCAAAAAAAGTGACATCACAAAAAGTATACCTACTACTTGTAGTTTAAAAATCTCCTAAGGCAACCATTAGCCTACCATAATTATAATTGTTAAGTTTCTAAAATTTGCTCAGCCACAAGAGCGACATGTGGAGCGACATGTGGAGCCACAGGTTGCGGACCCCTGGTCTAGTATCTTCTTAGGCAGTTCGGACTTACCATATTTCATTATATCCGTTATTATGAAGTCTGATGAGGCATTCCCGAGGGCATTTGTGGCCACCACTCTCAGGTTGTACTCAGACCAAATGGAGGTGTGGTGCTTGTCAAAGAAACAGGAGTTCATTCCTGCAGAGACATAGTCCGGACACTCGTGGACTCCCTCCAATCTGTAAACAGGCAAACAAGACCTTAAATGAGCAGCAGGAGGAAGTTTGCAACGTAAATTAAAATTGTACAGTAAAACTTAAAAAAAGAGAAGAACCTTTTGCTTCCAACCTACATGCCATTTATACATAATTTTACCTACTATGTTATCAAAAACTCCATACATACATACATATCTAATCAATGAAACCAATAAAGTTTAATCTTCTACACATACCATTCTAAAATATGAAAGTTTGTGTCTCCAAAGTGTTCACTTTAAAGCATGTTCATTCTTTTGTTATGCCATATGAACATTATTCATAAAGCATGTTACTGAGCTGAAACAAAGTGTGTGTGAGATGTTTGCCATCTTTCTTAGATAAAATTAGCTTAGTGCCATAAAACCAATGGGACCCTTGGAAAAAAACAACCTTTTCAAGTTTTAGAAACACCAACTATAGGAACTGTTTGTATCTTACAGTTTAATGCAAAGACAGAAAAATTACATCTTACACTGAAGCAGCTCCAACTTAAATAAATTGCTTCAATTTGTAAAAAAAATAAATAATAATAATTACATTTATCCAAGTTAATTTATTAAGTTTGTTCAACTTGACAATGTAATTAACTTAATATACTAACTTAGATAAACTTAATTCAATTACTTGTTATCAGTTGAAGCAATTTATTTAAAATTAGAGCTTCATTCTCTTTTAGTTTTAGAACAAACAAAAAAAAAGTCAAACTTTTACAAGCATGATAAAATGAAAGTATGGATCACTGTGGGATCAAAAAGTCCTGCCTGGAAGTTTTTTTTTAGCAACCATCATGAATGAATAAAAGCAGGACATTACAACAGCTGTAATTTAGCTGTACAATTTAAAAATCGCTGTCCATCTTAAAACGTAAATTGATACCATTTAGTTTAAAATATATTGTCTGGCATCATAAATCAACAAAAGTGGATTCATAGGGGCCACTTGGTCCCAACATTGTCATCTCTGTTTTCTTTTCATTAAAATTCAAGACGTTTAGAGCCAGCCTAGCTTTAATATCCTCCAAACAATCTAAGAGTGCACAGAAGAAATTATTTTGTTGTATTGAAAAAAATTCTATAAGAACTGAACATTTTAAAAGAAAATACCCCAGTTCTTTCCATTTCTAAAAGAAATAGCTTCTCTAAATGGGGGACTGAGTCTATTTAACAGAGACTCATTGACATGAGACATTGCTCTTGTCTAATAGTCAGGAAAAAACAAATCTTATATTAATAAAAACCTTTTAAGCACAAAAAAAATATGTCATCTATGTTTTGAGCTAGTGCAAACAACACAGTAACATCGGAAGCAAACCAAGATACAAAACATCAAAGCAGTAGGCCTTAAGAATATCAAGCAACTAAAAGAATGAAAAACCACTTCACAGGAACAGAAGACAATCTTGGTGGCAGAACTTCTAGAAACTTGTCTATTGTAAAAGAGGGAAATGGCGAAGTCAGTGTGTGTACAGTCAATTAGAGATTTATTATGGACTCTTACTCTCTTATTTCTAAGCAGGTTTTGTGATCAAAGAGCTTAAAATGCGGCCCAAGCACCCCTAATCTCAATTCAAATAGCACCATCTCACAGGCCCTTTGCAAAATCAACAGGAACAATTCATATCCAAAATCAGATCAAGCCATGACAATCCAGTCATATACCAATTAATTTTTTTTTAAGTTTTATATTCAAACTTGGTCCTTTGTATAATAGAGTGCACTCCATTTCAGTCTTTAATCCCAGTTGGTATAAAGCTATCTAAGGAAGCGCAGACAAATTGCAGGAATCCCCCATTTGGAACAAAAATGTGGTGACAGTAGAAAGTAATGACTCCTCTTTAACAGGAGGTGTAAATGTCACGAAAACTGATTGTAGATATATTAAACAAGACGTAATGGTGGCAGGGGGGGGGGGATTATTCTGTCAAGTGCAAAACAGAAAAAAGTTTGAAAAATTAGATCAAAGGGTAGTTTAGGTAGATTAGGATAGTTTTCTGGTAAATTTGATTTCTTGTTTCAAATAATTCATGCAGTCATTAGCAAAAGACAAAAGATTAACTTTTTGTTTTACTCCTTTTTAATGTTTCAAAGTAGTCTTGATCAGTCTCCAGCCTTTCTGAGGGTGTTTCAAAGGTTTTCTTTTAGACTTTGGGGACTTTTGTACTAATCTTCTTTCACATTTTCAGAAGATTTTTGTTGTTGTTTTGTTTATTAGGCTCCAGAATTATTCAGATATAAAAAGATGTCAGAATTCAATGGATGAACCAATGTTACTAAACAAAGAATTAGATCATTAGCTCCCAGTTTGTAAGGCATAATATATTATTTTAGTCCCAACAAGGTGATAATCAATATCAATATAACTATTACTGAATCTTTGAAAAATTATGTTTTCCATATGTGTTTGTTGGATTATTTCCAGTATTGGTTAAATATATAAATCTTTGATGCACTTAATTAATTGCTTTAAAAAGTAGCTTTAGACTTGATACTTCTTTTGTAATTCACTTTTTGATTTTCCTCATTCAAAAAGCACATTGCAGTACAGAAGTACTGCAAGGAAGTCAAAAGAAGGTGTATGTATTGAGTATGTATTAAACTTCCTCTATGCACGCAAGATGATATTTATTATCAGGAGTTGTAGTTTGATTCATTACCTTGAGGCCTATAACCATGACCCATTTCTTTCAAATGCTCCAAGCTCACAACAGAAAACTGTTCAACTAAGCTGCTGCAACTAAAACATGTTTGAAACATGTAAACCATGTAGTCTTAAACTACGATTACTGACGTTTAGCTCTAAGATCAGAGCAGCTGAAGCTCTCACAGTTGAGTTAAGTGTTTGAAATATAGATGTGAACTCATTCATTAATTAAATCTGTGCCCACTTATCAACGTGAGGACTCTGTAGTTTTCCATCAGTATGTCTATGGAGCATGTTACAGCTAAAAATGTGTTTTATGCTCATCAGTGTGGCTGATAGACTTATCAGGAACTCTATGGGCCATCTGGTGGCCTTGTGGCTAAAACAAACAAATGAAATATAGCGAATAAAAACCCCAGCTGAGGTACTTTGCCATATGCCACACCCCTTTTTCCCATTGTCTGTTTGTACTGTGACCTGCTGAATCAAGACAGGTTATAGATGCAGAATAAACTGACTTTTCTCTCTCGTAGTAGAGGCGGTATTCAGTCGGCAGCCCTCCATCGGGGCCTGGTTCCCACCAGCAGGCAAAAGTCTCCTTGTCTGGGGACCTGCACCCAAGTAGACGGGGATTCTCTGGTGCAAATGTACCTGGGCAACAAGAGACAAACAAATTCTGAATGCAAATTCTCTCCCCCCCGGCAACAGTATTATGAGTACAGTAAGACGAGTACAGTAAGACAACCATTTACAAAGCTGATTAACTCATATCCTTACGTATGGTTTTGTAATCTCCTTCATTCAGAGCTAGTTTATTTGTGTTCAGAGCTTTCAGTTATCCAATGTGTCATCTGCTTCTTAAGACTTAGTTTCTCCAGTACATAACAAACAAAATGTTTTTTATGATGTTAAAACTAAAAGTTTCTTTAAACTCTACACATTTTAGCTCAATAAAGATGAGAGCATGAAATTATTTTCAGGCTGGTTTTGCGGAAAGGTTGTATCCCAGGAAGCCTATTTTATCTTTTTCAAAATAACAGAAGCTAAAAAGTAAACCAAAAACTGAAACTTTTAAAAGTGAATTGTAACTGCCAACTAGAAAAAGCACTGTTCTTTAAAACCTAGTGATTGATTTTAATTAGCTAATCTCAAACTCTATGTAGCTGCAACCTATTCAGATTCTTTAGTCTGGGTTGCTATGTAGGCTTTGCTTTCCACGTCAAGCAGTTCAATTTTAATGCGTCTTTGAGAGTTCTGCCACCAATGTATCACAGACGTCCACGAATTCAGTAAAATTCAACACAGCTCTTAACAAGTAGATAAAGATGTATGTGAACTACATTAATTAAATATCCCGCATTCAGGACATTAAAAAACAGCCAATCAATGACTGGAGCCACAGTGAAAGATGTAAGATCCTGAAGATTTACAATACACAGACCGTAGAGAAAGCCACTGAAGCTGATATAAGGATATAGGATATGTTAGACCTTATGATATGTACAGATACAGAGTTAGGAAGTGTTAGACTGCTTCTCAGTAGATAAAGTCTAAAGCTGTTTGGAGCACTTGAATGATGATTTCATTATTTAAGGGGAAAAGATACCCAAACCAACCATGACCCCAGGAGAAAAAGTAATTACCCTCCTTAATAGATCACTTATTCACAGTGATTTTTTAAAAAGCTGGGTTTAATTTCATAACCTATACCCAGGCCTGATCAGTGCCAGACCTGTAAAATCTAGACATCTCTAAATAGAACCTTTCTGAAAGATCTTAAACTGTGGAACATCATGCTCCAACCTAAAGAACATACTGACTAACAGACTAGAGGCAGATACAGGCTATCCAGTCCCTCATTTTTACATCTTTCTATGAACCAGATTACAAAAACAGTGAGCTACAGTCAGATCCCAAATATTTCTAGTTCAGTCAGTTACAGTGTGCATCACATTGAATCAAAACCCTTTAATCTTTTTATAGTTGTGCTGTTTTGTGAGTTACAGTTTCATGGCAAGACACCCATGCAGTTTGCCTTTGAGATGCTCAATAAAGACACAACATATCCTTCAGTCAAATCAAAGCTCCAGTAGATATGAATACACAGTTAAAAATAAAATATTTCACTTGAGGCAAAAATTAATGTCTGGACTTGGCCTTTTTTGTGTTATTTTGCAAGTTTCCCACACAATAAAGTGCATATTTCAACAAAAGAAGCTGAACGACCCCCACTTTCATTAACTTTTAGACCGAACTGAGCCATTAAACAGCATGTTCTTACATAATAAAGATTAATCAGTCATGTAGGAATTTTTAACTTACTGCTGCAAACTGAGGCTGCAGACAGCACACAGAGCATAACCAAACCGAGGTGTGTCCTCATCCTGGCCAAGCTGTCACTCACTGACACATCTGAGATGAATCAACAGCACGTCCTTAATGAAGTATTATAAACACGGGGCTCGGCTGGGTGTCTTGCCTACACCTAAAACAGAAAGACATGGAGGGAAAACATCATATTTTAACCAACACACAGACACCATAATAGAACATGATATTCAAACTACAGAGTTGGAATGTGACTGGATTACTGGATGATTATATGCTTGAGAAAAAAAATGAAGGTAAAGAGTTCAAGTATGGACCACCTACTGATATCAAGGTAGGGAGGTTTTAAACAGTTCAGGTTTCATACCAACAAAAAGTTTCGGTCAAGATTTCTGTTATTACAGTTTGACGTACATTGAATAAGATATGAGTTCCAGAGTGACCAGAGACTGGAAGTGCTTCATCACCCCAAAAGGCTGCTGCGCACTGGTTGGTCAGCTGGCTGAAAGAGGGAAATTATGTTTTTATCATATGCAGAGAATAGACCAGGTAGGCTACACTACGACCCCTTATTGTCACAAAATCTGTTCACAACCTTCATGGACAGAATTTCTAGGCGCACCAAAGGTGTTGAGGGGATCCGTTTTAGTGACCAAAGAATCTAGTTTCTGTTGTTTTGCAGATAATGTGGTTCTGTTTGCTTAATCAGAACACAAACTCCTGCTTTCGTTGGAGTAGTTCACACTAGGAGCAGCCGAATGTGAAGCGACCGGGATGAAAATCAGCACCATGGTCTTGAACCGAAAAAGGGCAGAGTGCCTTCTCCGGGTCGGGGGCAAGGTCCTGCCCCAGGTGGATGTGTTCCAGTATCTCGGGATCTTGTTCATGAATGATGGAAAACTGGAGCGGGAGATCAATAGGCGGATTGGTGCAGCGTTTGCAGTGATGCGAGCGCTGTACCGGCCTGTCGTGAGGAAGAGATTTTACTGGTCGATCCACATTCCTACTCTCATCTATGGTCACAAACTTTGAGTAGTGACCGAAAGAACAAGATCACAGATACAAGCGGCTGAAATGATTTTCCTCCACAGGATGTCTGGGCTCTCCCTTAGAGATTGGGTGAGATTTTCGGTCATCCAAGAGAAGCTCAGAGGATGGATGGATGGACGAATATGCCATCCAACTTTTGTTTGTATCATGTAGGCTACATAAAACGTTGCTTATTTCCATCTAAAAACACTGCATTGTACTCTGTTTACATTAATTTTGATTCTGATATCTGTTTGAAATATGACATATTAGATCCCCTGATCAAGCCAAAAGCACTCCAAGAGACTTCCTGTTTGTAAACATACTTATATTGGAGTCATATAGTCATTTATTTTATATAGAATAACTTCAAATTGTCATCTGTCAAAGCAGGTGGGTGGGTACAAGCATGGTAGACTAGACGCCCCCGTTCAAGGTACAAAACAACCAAACAGCAAAAGATCATACTAGAAGTTTGCTTGAGCTTAAAGACACAAGGTCATGACATTCTCCTTCAGGCTTCTCTGTTAGCGACCAGAATTTAATGGGATCCTTAATTACAGTGAGTCCCCCAAGTCCTCAAGCAACAAAGCATCCTCATCCCATTACACTAATACCACTTTGATTGTCCTTATTTTTTGGCAAATATGAAGCAAGCCTTAATCATCAACTTTGAGCTTAAATGGGTTAAGTGAGACCTGCAGCGCTTTAGATGTTTCTTTTGTGACCCTCAGGGTGACTCGATGCACTCTTGGAACAATTTTGGTAGGCCGACCACTCCTGGAAAGGTTCACCACCGTTCAATGTTTTCTCCAATTGGGGAGAATCACATGTGCCTGCTTTCAAAACTAGATGTGGTTCTTTAAACAATCTACTGTGGCTCTAGATAGCTAATAAGAATAGAGAACATTGATGTAAATGTAATTGAAAAGAATTCTGGCTTCTTCATGTAATATATGCATAACATTTTCACAAAGAATAATACTTTTATGTGAGGAATGTTGTTTATGATGTGATTTTTTTCATTGTCAATAGGGTGCAAACTATGTGCTTTTTTTACTCAATTGTCTATAGTAATTTTATGTCCTAAAGAACAGATGGTATTAAATATAATTTTTGTTTTGTAATTTAAAAATTCAAACACATTTCCTAATGTAGGTGTTATAAAAACAAGCTATTTTGTTTCAAATAGTCATGTTGCTTTTGTGGCTCTAAACAAATGTTGTTTGGCTGGACCAAAGGCAAAAATGGCCCTAAGGGTAGTGAAGGTTGCAGACTCCGCTACTAGAACTATGAGCAATTTAATGTTAAATTCAATCATAAAGTTGTGTTATGGATAATTGCCACACTGTGTAGTTTTTTGATAAGCGTGCTGGACGAACACAGATTCACTTGAGATAACATTATGTACTTCCCTATTTCAAGGAGTTCATGTTTATTTAGATGTTGCAGGTTCAGATAAAGAGACCCACACGCACACACTCTGAAACGTATTACCAGCTTGAATCTTGGCATTTCAGAGCTTGAGTGTGTGTTTGTGTGTGTCACTCAAGCTCTGAATTGCCAAGATTCAAACTGGGAATACATTTCAGAGTGACTGCTCTGCTGTTTGCACCACATGTTTCTACACTTACTGGAAATTTACTAACTCAGAGGGAACACTCAGGACTCCAAAGTAGCCTTTTCACAGGCTAAAAACCTTGAAATGTGTAATTTGTGTCTTCCTGTGGAAGATATAAAGGTGATGTTAAATGCTGTGTGTGTGTCTGTGTACGCGTGTACGTTTCTGGACAGTTTTTCCCTCCTTTCCTCTGTGCCACAAACACAGCGACAACAAACTCAGTTTCGTGCAACTACACCTGCTCTGGCAAGTTTCAACAGGATCGCTTCCTGGTGCGTTAGGCGGGCCCTGCATGAAGCTTTATTTCCTTATTTCCCCACTCTGGGAGTAGACGAAAGGCACTGCATGGTGAAAATAAAAGCAACTGTTAAATAGTCAGGATTATAGCCCAATCCTGGGGTGGGGAAACAATTTTAGTCTGATTTGAAAAATAATAACACATTTATTTAGTGGGGATCTAAACAGCCAGAGCAGATTATAACTATTATATTTGGCATTGAAAAAGCCTACTAAAATTATTGTTGGAGAAATGGTCACCAGGGAAACGGCGTTTCCACACTGCTATATTTATCAACCTCTCTGCAACAAAGCAGCCTTTCACAGGAGTGAATTCTTTCTGCTTTTTAAAACCTGCCTGGTTTAAAATATTCCCCCACAATATCCACAACAACACACCCAGCTTCCTTTAACGCATCTATAATATGAATTGGTTTTATGAGAGAAGCAACATTTTTTTAATTAGAATTTAATTAGTTCATTTATGGCACAAAATGATTACAGGACACTCAGTTATAGTAACCTGTGTAATGCAGGTCACTACATGGTGTTGCATTACATCGCTCAATCAAGTGTTGCTTAGACCTACACAAAAACACACACTTCTTCTACAGAAAAAACAAACAGAAAAAAACATCCAAAATTATGGATAAACAGCTGATTATTACCTATTTATAGATTAAATTCTGCTTCATCATCACAAACATTTAATAGCAGTATTAATAGCATTTAAATATTTTAGAGAAGGGACTCACCACCTCAGGACCCTTTCAGAATGATCCTTATTAAGATCTTCTTCAGGTGTTACATCGCAGCAGGGCACCTCCTCTCACTTGGCAACCCTCTCTGCGCCACACGACTGAAGTATGACCGTTTATGAGGAGTTAAAGAGGTGAATCAACGTGAGGGGTGGAGCTGTTCCCGCACGACCTGCCCACCTGTCGACAGAGATGGCAAACACAGCGAGATGCGTCACTTCACATTATTTTCCAAAGCGCTTCAAGAACTCGCTTCGATCAGTCATGCTGCGGTATTTGTCACTTATTTTACGTTATCTGTTAAAGAAACAAACAATATATATATATGATAATATAACATACAAATAATATCCTTTTCGAACAATCGCTAAGACATGACAGGGTGACTCTTACAACTCTGCCAAGAAAAGGCTGACGGCTTTGAACGCATCATGGGAGCAAAACAGGGTGTGAGTTTTACCTGTGTGGCTGTTGAAATGCAACCTCATGAGTTGAACAATGATATAACTAACACTTAAAACGTTTTTTTCTCCCCCATTTCTTTTAAACCTGCTGATAATTTAAAACACGTTCACCTCCATGTTCAGATATTCAACCTAAATAATAAAATTATCTAAACTAATATCAGTCTTATTATTTATTTATTAATTAATAGGCCTAGTCACTTTTGAAATCCTACCGTTAGCTTCTCAGGAAAAAAAAACAAACACGCAATGATATACAATCTTGCTAAAAATGTGTTATAAATGCATGATTGAACAAAATTATTCACACTACTAGCAGATTTAGGTTTAAAGTAATCCATTAATTTTACTAAAATGTTTCTTCTCACTGGAAGTAATATGAATCTTGTGCATCCGCCGAAATGAGACCAATACAGAATCTGTTGGTGGAATGAAAGATCAGGGTGACAATGAGGTATTCCAACCTGAAATACTTAAATCTCATTACCATTAATAAATTGTCAAAATACCAGTGGAAACAGTTTAAAATGTGGGTCAGCAGTTAAATGAAGAGTTGTAAATAAAACAGCATACATTTTTATTTTCAATATTAATATTTCCTTTAGATCGCTTTTATATCTTTTCAGCCATAATTCCAGGATCTTCTTGTTGCAAGGCAACAAGAAGATCCTGGGTTCAATTACTCGCCTTGAATCTTTCTGCATAGTTTGCTTCCTCCCATAGTCTAAAAACCTGCATGTGAGGTTCATTAGTCTCTCAAAATTTTCCATAGGAGTGTGTGTGTTTGTGTGTGTGTGTATGTGGTGGAGTACAAGGCCGATCGTCCTGTGTGTCTCTAAATTGCTCTTTGATAGACTGATAACCTGACTGAGATAGACACTGCCCAGCAAGGATAAGCAGGTATAGACAATTAATATCGGAAAAAACTTCTTGGTTGAAGAAAAATATGATTACAGCTCAGTCTGCAATAAATAAATAAATATATTCTGTCGAGGGTATACCCCGCCTCTCACCCGATGAATGCTGGAGATAGGCACCAGACCCCTCCCAACCCTGCAGAGGATGGATGGGTATAGATAAAGGATGGATGGATAAATAAATGAAAGCAGAGATATAACTGGCAAAATAATAAAATACTAAAATAATATTAAATATGAATTAAAAAAAAGATGCAGTAGAATGAAAATTAAATATTTAACAACAATTTAGTCTTGAAATCAGATGCAAGCCTAATGAAAAGCCTAATAAAGAGATGTGATCTCTGAGCTAAATTAGAACTCACAGAAAGGCTGGATTGAAAAGTTGTGTTTTTCAGTCTACTTTTAAAAATGTCTACAGCCTGCACCTCTCTGGGGTCTTTAGTTAGTTTTTTATTGAGGCAAGGATCATAACAAAGTATGCCGTGCTTGAGCCAATCTCAGTACATACCAGTTGGCTACTAATAAACTCCTGAAAAACAAATAAATGACTGACTTTTCTGAATTTAACTTCAGGTGTGAAACCAACCATCAGCTGCAGAACTTCTTCTGGCCGCTACAAAGTTCTCAATTTGCACATTTATTTGAACACTAGTGGTTCAATTTTAACTTTGACTGTAGTTTAAAAGAAAACACGAAAGCCTGCTGTTTGTACGAATGTGTGGACTGATCTAATCACCTTAGGGAAATGTTCTTACCCTAAGGCATGGATGTGGGTAATATATTCAGGTTACTAACATCAGGCTAAAGTGTCTCAATATGCAATATAATATTGTGTATATATATGCACCACATATCAAGCATTTTAGATTCTTCATGAGTCATGTCATCTATTAGGTGGAATAAGTGGAAACCTTCAATTCTGCTCCATTCTGCTGAGTCACATCTCAGTCTGTCTGAAAATATACCAAGCATCAGAGGACCTTCTTTTAAGTAGAATGTACCTAAACAGTAATGCCAGAGTTTTGAAGTTCAAAATAGGGACATTCTGCTCCTCACGAAGTAAGTAAGCCCTAGGTACAGTTTTATTAGTGTCTTGCTTTGGATTGTGGTTAACTGCTAATTGCTGGTCAAATCTTTGGATGTAAGGAGTTGTTTCATGTGTTTTTTTAATTTCTGGTTTTCGAAGCTTTTCCAAGAAACAAGGATTTTTTGAGGCCTTTAAAAATCGGTCTTGAGCAATAGCTCTCCAGGGTTTGTGCAGAATTTCTTTTCTCTGTGGAGCCACTTAACTCTGACCTATTAATCACTCAGACATAAATAACCCCTCTCAAACCAAATGGATAATCCAGACATGTGTCTACACATAACTTAGCTAATGACCCATATGAAATTGGAACTTTAGATGTTTTGTTAATAGCAAAAACCCTTTTTTCCTTTTTGTCTGGTGTATTTAAGGTATTCTCCACTGGTATTTCTTTTGGTACTTTTAATTAGGTTGCACAATGTCAATAAAAACAGAGCTGGGGAATAAAGTGTCTGAAACTCTGCAGACTTTCGGAATTTTTTTTTTTTTAAAGACAAGCAATAGAAAAAGACTCACTAACTCCACTTTCTATGTTTTTAAGTTGATGACATCATACGATGTAGAAGAATTGAGCTGACCAGCTGGCATTAGGAAAAACTATGGTAGAAAAGACAATTTTGACAGATTTCAACCCAGATCATAAAGCATTTGAGTTGCATTACTGGACTCTATTGTCTCCCGAGCCTTCATGGATATGTTTGAGACTGAAAAAACTAAAGCAAACAATGACAGTGACAATGATCATCTTCAAAACTTTACATGATTCTGTTTATGTTCCTGCTTCTATTGTTCCTCATGATTGGTTTCTTTGCATGTTGGCTAGATACAAAACTTAAGTGCTGTATTTTGCCTGTATTACCTGAAACTGTAGAGTGACTAGAAAAGTGGCACTGAATGCAGTCAAAATGCATGCTACTTTGCTAAGTTTAACTGCCTTTCTCTTTCTGTTTGCTAGGATTTTTTTCTCACCTCTTTCTTCTAAAGTTTCCCAGAATGATGGCGATAACAGGAAGCACATGCATGGTGAGAATGATTGCTAGGATTGGACTCATTATAACAGTATCAATGGGTGATGCAGCAGCACTGCAGGAAACATTATTGGGACTTGAAAATCACCTCGTAATACCAAATTGAAGAAGGCGTTTGGCTTTTTAACAACTTGGCTTGAAAGGATCGCCAAGGTATTATGGACAGAGCTCTGGTCACAAATTGCTTCCAATTATATAAATATACAAGATTTTCCTGACATAAGTGCAGCTCAGATGTTTTGCTGCAGCTGTACAGAATAGAAGTCACAGAATATAATATTTTTGAACGTCAGTTATGGTGCATGATTTACATATTTCTTCTCCTTACTCTTCAGAAACTACAAGATGTGTGAAGTGAAAGATAAGTGGAAGGTAATTGCCCTCTTGACAGATATTCACACCTAAGCTGTGGATCTTAGCATCTCCACCACAGTTACCATGAGCTCATTGGCTGCACCTCTGATCTGTTTTCTTCTAGCCCAGTCTTTCCGTTTAGATGGACCGCTACTTCCATTTTTAGATGATGATCTAAATATATGATATTGTTTTATAGCCTAACCCTGCTTTTAATTTCTCCTCAACTTTCTCCCTGACATGTCGGGTTTCTTCCTCAGTCTGTTATTTATCCCCTAATGTTATCTAATAAAGCTTTAAAAGATCAGCTGTGTTTATTCCAAGAATGTTTTACACACAAGTGAAAATGAACTTTCTGTTAATGATGTGAATCTTAAAGGCAGTTGGTTGCACTGGATTTTATTTAGGAATATCAGAGCTTTACGAGTGTCTTAGAGCCTGGACACAAATGTGTACTACAATTTTCCAAACAATGCACCATTGTTACTTCCACTTCACACTAATCTGCTACCTTTTAATGGACATTCACATAAAATCCCAGTTAAATACTCAAACCACAACTAACAATATGAAGTTGATGTGCAGCAGTTCATAATAAAGCACAAAGCAGAGGCAGAGGCATAAATCGCTGAGCCAAAAATATAGTTGAAGCCATCCATTAGTCTGCTTTCCCTCAAAAGCAATAAAAAAAGAAGAGACACAGGACACTTGGGTCATCTTAGGGAGCCTCAAACTGTGGAAGCAATATTTAATATGAACAGACAAATCTTTTCTTTATTGCTTTATTTCTGTAATAATTCGGTGCTAATTGTGTCCATTCAGATAGATTTATTTGATTAATCATAATTGGTATTTCAGTCTTCATGTATGAGAGGTCATAAAGGAAGCTAATTAGAAAGGAGCAGTACAGCGGAATATTAAAGAAGCTTTACAATTAGAAAGCTGCCCCTGTGTGGTATTTGCATGCAAGCCGCTTTTTTTTTTTTATTGCTACATAAAAACAAACCATGAGCTTCAGAGCATTCAGCCTTTGGGTTCCACTGAAAACTGACAGAAAAATATTTAAATTAAATACTTTTTTTAATGACAGGTCTCGCTGCGAAGATTTCTCATACAAAATAAATAAACAAACAAGGCTGTGCTTATACTGATTAAACTCAGTGTGATCCATGTGGCCAATTACACGTGCATTCATGGAAGAAACATCAGCAGATGACATGGCTCCTCAAATCATCATTGACTGCGGAAACTTTACACTATGATGACGTGATTCTGGGTGTCTCTGCTCTTCCTCCACGCTCTGGGACCTTGACTTCTAAATGAAATGCTAGATTTTACAGCCATCTAAAAACAGGATTTTGGACCACTGAGGAACAGTCTCCTCAGCCCAGGTAATATGCTTCTGGAAGTTACTCTTCTTCAGGAGTGTCATGATCCTGAGGTGTTTGGGTTTTGTTTGTCTTCTGTGTTTGTATTTTAATTATTTCCTTGTTGTTTCTTAATATCTTTTTTAAGTTTTGCCATATTCCATTTAGTTCCCTGTATTCATTATTGTTCAAAATGTCTTGCCATACTGTATCATCCCTTTAATTTTAGTTTCTTAGGTTATTGTTGTGTTTTGTTTCTTGTATATTTTGTATTTATTTCTCCTTAGATTATTGGTCAGGTTTTACCTTTTTGATTCCCTGTTCAGCTCCTTCTGTGTTTAGTTTTCATCTTCCCTGAGGCTACTTGATTGACTTCTCTTACAGCTCCACCGGTTTTGTAATCAGTCACCTAATCCTGTCACACTCCTCTGCATTTAACTCTCTCTCATTCCCTGCCTGCTTTACTGCGGTGAAGTTGGAGTGGCTTTACAAGGAGAAAAACTGTTGTAGCCCACGTCCTGAATACATCTGTGTGTGGTGGCTCTAAAGCTGCTAAACAGTCTTCTGCAAACTCTTGATTGGGCTTTGCTTCACAATCCTCTCAAGGCTGTGGTTATTCTTGTTTCTTATGCTCCTTTTTCTTTCACATTTTTTCCTTACACCAAACCTTCCAACAACATACTTACAGTAGATTCAGCACTCCAGGAATGTGCAGCTTCTCTAACAGTGACCTTTTGTGGAATACAGTGTTTGGGAGGGGTACTAATTACTACCTGCTACTACATCAGCAGTCTTTATTTATGTGGTCCATTACCTGCTCAAAGCATTACATTTCAACATGAAATTTATTTTTAACAATTCTTATGGACTATTGTTATCTACAGGAAATTTTGGGTGTTTAATGGCTCTCAGTAGAGCTGCGCATTGCATTTATTATCTTATTTATTGATCTCGTAATAGTGTGTGCAAAATAAATTAATCGACAGTGTCCTTTAATACAATATGAGGTAGGTTGCTACGTTTCATTATTCAAGCTCTGCTTGCCAGTAATATATTCTACAACTTGTATTAACTGTCTCTGCTCGATTTGTCCACACTTCACAACTTCACAATTAATTTGTTGAACGCATGGAGAAAGTTGGTTTCATTGTGATGATTGTAAAAAAAAAGACAAATGACAAAAATGAGTGTAAAAGGTTTCCGATATCGCCCTATTCATCAATAAAATAATTTCTGCATATGATAAATGGACTGAACTTACATAGCACTTTTCTAGTCATGCTGACTACTCAAAGCGCTTTACACTGGAGCCACATTCGCAAACACATTTATACAGCAATACGCAGATTGGTGGGCAACTTGGGGTCAAGTGCCTTGCCCAGGGGCATATCAACATCTGGAAACTGGAATTGAACCTACAACCCACTGTATACAAGCCAACTACTCTTCCCATTAAGCCACAATCCCCCCTACCAATCACGCAGACCTAGCCGAAAGTCTTAATATTTACAAAAAGTGGAAGAAATAAATGTTAATATATTCATATTATTATGTTTCACTTTCTGAATTCAATGATTGAAATTAATTAAGTTTTAACTGCTATTCCAATACATTCAGATGCAAATGGTTGTGATATCACACAAAATGAAACTCTTCTACTACAAGGTTATTAGTGGTCTTCATCTGACCACCCTTTTGAATTCTTTCTTACTATCCACTTTCTGGATAATATGTTAAAAAAGGTACTTTTTTGCTTAGAATTTGCAGTGGATGCTGATTTCAGCCAGAATAATCATTTTCTTTCTTTTACAGAATCCGGTGGTTGCCAATTATTCCTGTCTGGCACCTTTTTGTTCCTGTTGATTGCTTTAATCCTGCAGAGAAACCGAACAGTCGGAGGTGTTCTGAAGACGGATCTCAGCACAGGTAACATTCAAACTCCAAAGAAACCGTGAATCATGGATAACGAACTAAAACATTTTATATGATCATCTTAAAAGGGAATAAGAATTAACTTATTACTTGAAAGGCTTGCTTACTTTTAAGGGGATATGTGGGGTGCCAATAAGTGTGACAATTCTGATTTAAAAATGGAAAGAAAAGGGGCATCGCATAGTGTAGTTGTTAGTGCAAGCACCCCATTTACAGAGGTCTCCGTTTTTAACACAGTTGTCCCAGGTTCAAGTCCCATCCTGGTCGACCTTTGTCACGTGTCTTCTCCCCCGTCTATGTACAATCCACTGTCAAATAAAAGCCACTGTGGCCACAAAAACCTTTAGAAAAAAATCTATTGTTTTCACACTAGATGTTTTTTTTATTATTATTTCAGTGTGAGATTGTGCTGCTCCAATAAACAGTGAGTTTATTTTAAGGATTATTTACCAATAAGTATGGAAGATTCATTTGGACATTTGGAACTGGTTCTATTTAAAATGTCCTTTTGTAAAACAATGTAGAGAGCATTTACTCACTTGAATATTTTTCAGTTGTGCCAGAAGTTAAATAAAATACATTTCGAAACATAGGAGTACATACAAAGTAAATTAGTTAAATTTAAAGTTATGTTTGTATACTATTTTTATGGCAACTTTACTTTTGAAAGTGCTACATAAGTTTGTTTTGTCTTCGTTCAATCTAACTATTTCACGTTTGCAGAGATTCATGTTTATCTACAGTTTGCATGTACGTCACAGACTGTCTGAATATGCAACAGCCCGCTGATGGCAACAACAATCCCTGTTTTGTGTTCTGCAAAGGGCAAAAACAAAAAAGGTGGTATTATGTTATGCATACTCCACATTTGAAACTATAGTTTGCTTTCTCCTCTGTGGGCAGCCTCGGTTTCTTCATGACCACGAGGATTTTGCTGGCAAGCGCCCAGAAAAAATAAAATCTGTGAGAAGATTCGCAGCTGCAGGAGGCATCTCTAGAAAGCTGATAACTCTGGGGTTTTTCATCTTTAGTTTTATAGTGACTAAAAACATAAAGGGAACTTAATAAAGTTTTTTTTAGATGCTTGTTCTAAAGTTTAGATTTGTTGAACCAAAACCATACATTTCTTCCCCCATACAAGGTGTGAATTTTGATCTATGACTGCACAAGGGTTTTTACAGCAGTCACGCATACCGGTTCCTCCTGGTTCTCTTCAGGTTTGAACCCTTATCCTCTCACTCTGTACTTTTCCATCCAGCTGTCAGCTCCGGACGACAACCTAAAATTTTTTTAGCCATTTTAACTCAGATTTTTTGTTGTCTTTTGACTTTGACACTAATTGATACACACATCTAGCTCAGTTCAACAGTTCAGCGGGTTTAATGCCAGATCTGACATGTTGCTTTTCATGTAGAGTTAATCATTACCTGATTATCCTATTTATAGCCTCTATAGTTCAATGTTGTAAAGCAACCTGCCATGACAGCAAAGAGAGGTCATTATAGCCTTTATAATAAAAAATGAAACTAACAGTCTTTCAAAGCATTGAAGCGTTGCTTGTGGAAATTCACATTCAGTGGATCTTTTGGCTTTCCTGTTTTTCTTACATGCTTTGGCTTAAATGAAAAGTTTCGACTATTTTAACAAATTATTGCTGCATCTATAAGAATAATCCAGCAATTGTCTATCAAACACAATTATCATTTTTTTCTCAATCTCGTCTTTTAAAGAGAGCTGTTTAAGTCTAGATTCTGGTCTTGTTTGTGCATTATTTTCTTTTAGTAATTTTAAAAGTCTCTCTGACATTCGGTCTTTGTTCTTTTTCATATGTGTAATTTCCACACCTTTATCTCCACCTCTCACCAGACAGCAACATCGGTATCACTCAGATAACACAAGCCACTTCTGTTAACGAAACCTGGTTACTATTCTATCAAGATAGTTGGGGTGATAGCTTCTTAGCTTTATCATGGAAAAAGACAATGAGCCACTAAATCAATGGTTTAAAAAAGTATCTACCTAAAGAGTTGTGTATACTGGAATAACATTTTTTAATATAAAAGAGCTGTTTTACAGTTGATCAAGCAATTATTTTCGCCGTAAACTTAATCTGTTTTTTGCTATTCCTTTACTGATTTCTACAGTTTTTTCATGCAGTCTTGGTAACAACAAAAATCAAATTTCCATTCTTAGGTTTTATTACTTTGAACATAATAAAAATTTGCTGCTGTTTAACAGATTCAGAGATATCTAGACCTAATCCTAGGTCTACATACAACAGATCCTACACTGTCACTGTGTACTTAAAAAAAAGATGAAGTCCAAATGACAGTTTAAATAAGTAAACACACCCTTGCTTCCTGTAACTAATTTAGGAAGGAAAGTAGCGAGCAGGGGCCGCAAATTTAAAGTAAGTACTCATCATCACAGTGACAACCTCTATAATGCAGGAGGAAAAACATCAGCAATAATCTTATAGGAGTAATAGTTGCAACACATTAATCTTGGAAGCATCATAGGGCTGTTTCCGAACTATTTGTAGTTTTCTAATTTCACAATGAGAAAGATTTTTCACGAGCAGAAAACATTTTAGACAATTATCAAATATCCCTTTCAAGAAGGGATACACAAAACAACACAACAACAAAAAAACCTTAGGTCAGATTGTGCTTTGCTCAGAGAAACTACTCAAAAACAACAGTTAGAGACGCATCTTCTGCTCTCCCTGTAAATGTGCACTTCTCTCCAGGTACTCTCTAGTCCAAAGTCTTTAAACATGAGTGCTAGGTTAATTTGCTTCTCCAAATTGCCCTACAGTATGAGAGCATGTATGTGTGATTGTTTCTCCTTTTTATCTTTGAGTTGCTTTGTCATCTACTCCCCTCCAGGATGTACCTTCTTGCCCCTTGACTGCTAAAGATAAACCAGCAAGCCCAACATCCCTCGGGCAAAGAAATCCACATTTAGGAACAGTTTATGCAAGATAGATCGTTGGACTCATGTTTTTGGAATAATATATTTTGTACTGATCCAGATCAAAGTAATGAGGCTCCAAACTTCAACTGTCAAACAGGGTGGTGTAGGGGTGATGATGTGGGCTTGTCTGGCAACCACAGGACCTGGGGGCAATGCAGTGATTAAGTCGACAATGACCTCGTATTTATACCTAATTTTTCTAGAACCGAAGTTTGGTCAGCATTGGGTGATCAATGAGACTGGAAGTATTGCTCTGAAGAAGAGTGGACCAAACCTTTTTAACTGGGATATCAGGGACTAGTAAAGTCATGTAGAAAATGGCTCATTATACCTGTTGAAGACGATTTGACAGGCCATTAAACTTAGTTTATGTACACAACCAGTCTTTGGCTTCATGTTTGATAAAACAACACTTTGGAATGTGTTGTAGACTTTCAATGTAGCTTTCGACTTTTTTTTTTAACCTGGTAAAGACCAGATTATTTTGATCATGTTATAAAACAACCCCAGAACTAAAAGAGGGTGTACTTGCTTTTTACCATGACTGCGCACATACAGTTGAAGAAGTAAAACACTGGTTTGATCTTTTCAATGGAAAATTATTTCTCTGACTTCTTTGTGTTTTTATCAGAGAAGCATCTTGCTAGTCAAGAGGTCATCTGGACACAGGTGTGTTTCCTCGAATCTCCAAGCAGCCAAAACACAACCTTTACTGACAACGTTGTGAGTGAAAACTGATCTATGCTTTTTGCATACACACACAAGGCATAAGTCAGCATTTTGAAGTGCAGCTGTTGTGTTGGTACTAAAAAAAACTTTCCAGCAATAAACAAGAAGGGAACTTAAGTCATCAACACAAAGGTCTCACTCTGTGTGCGCCGTAGCATGAATCCAAATGTCACAGGATAAGATAGTAGATGTACACACAAAGAGTGGTATTTTGTTTAGCAAGTGATTGATCATTAAATGTTGTTTTTTCATCTTAAATTAAAGTATTGTTTAAAAGTGCTCAACTGTGGTGTGGTTTCTTTTTTTTGTAGATGCTAGACAGTTTTATTTATAATAATAGAAAAAAGATTTTTAAAGTTATTCTCTTAATTTAAAATTACTGATCCTGTTGATATTTCAAACTAATCACTTTACAGGCGTTTTGCTAATGTAACTCAGTATTTAAGGCAAACTTAGTTATATTTTGATTGATTTCACATATGTGCTTTTTAACCTGCAATATAAATCATTCTCCAATTACTTACACGATCTGCATAGTTTTTGATGGAAATTTAGCCTAGTCTTTTATGCAAACATGGAGTATTTATCATTTTAATGTGCTTTTATGTAAAATGAGCTTGCAAATTCCTTCATACGTCTTCTGAGCAAGAGACAAAACAGCTAGGAGGTTTTCAGCCAGCAGGTGAGCGTGTAAAGCAATCAAAATTTTACCTGAGCTGACTGAAACCAAGTAACACTGTAGTTTTCCACTCACATGCCTGTTGGGGCACAATTATGGCCAGCGGGGATTCAGTGAAAACTGCAAGCAGCACACACACACATGTGTGAGCGTTTTGCTGTTTGCAACTTACAACAAACATCCTCCTTTAGGTGAAACCCTATCTGTGTATATTGCAATATGTTTCTACTGTATGTTATGACATACGCAGGCTATATGACATTGTATGTGGTTCAGAAGAGGTTTTATCACACGGAATGCTATACTTTTAGCCCAAGTCCTTATGATTTGCCCATTGAATTTCAGTTAGCTAGTTAGCATCAGGAACTAACAAGCATCTAATATCAGTTTCAGCAGGGGAAAACATCCCTCTTTCCAGCGACACTATGAAATTACATAGAAAATACGAGTGTATAGTAAAGTGGGAAAAGAATGAAAGATAATAAATATTAAATATGAAATTGTGCCTATCTCCAGCAGTTATTGGGTGAGAAGCGGGGTAGGCTATACCCTGGACAGGTCACCAGTCCATCGCAGGGCAACACAGAGACGCAAAGGACAAACAATCATGCATGCACACACACACACACACACGCACGCACGCACGCACGCACGCACCCACACACACACACACACACACACACACACACACACACACACACACACACACCCACACACACTCACTCACTCACTCACACCTAAGGGACAATTTAGAGAGACCAATTAACCTAACAGGTCATGTTTTTGGACTGTGGGAGGAAGCCAGAATACCCCTCATGCATGCACAAGGAGAATATGCAAACTCCATGCATAACTCTATTCCAGGCTGGGATTTGAACCCAAGACCTTCTTGGTGCGAGGCAACAGTGCTACCAAATAAAAACATCATCAGAAAAAAGGAAACTGATGTAAACGTTAAAACAGGTTAAACATAAATATTAAACAATTCAATAAAAAAACAATTTAAATCTATAAATTATAAATTCAGTAAATTAGGATATATCTGATGAGGCTCACTTGTCAGATTAAAAGTAACTTCTGAAAGTAACAACCTTTAAGCAGCTGTATTAAATTATTTTCTTTTATGGTCTGATGTAATATTCTAATCTAAGAAATTAAATGTTTATAAGCCATTAAGAGGAACATCATCATAATTATAAGAAATGAAGGCTTGCAAGCATCAATCTGTGTATGTCTTTCACTTAGGGAAATAATTTACTAAAATAAATGAATCTTTCAATAATATTCCACTTCATTTAATATGACTGTATATGCAGACTTTTGCAACAAAGATTACATAAAGTTGCAAATTACACTTCACCAAGCAAACAAAAGAGCAAGTGAATAGAAAGAAGCAAGTTTGCATCTAACAGAACTGGTCTACAGCACAAGCAATCCAATTGGTTGCTTTGGGCCCCCTGCTGGGCTAGACTGGGCTTCCCAAGAACTGCTGATATCACGACACATAAATAAATGTACTGTCTTCATGGATTGGTACTCAGGTCATAGTTTGATGCTAGAACCAGGAAAGTAGAGCACATCACCCCAGTTCTAAAGTCATTACACTGGCTCCCTGTAGCTCAGAGAATAGACTTCAAAATATGTTTACTAGTTTATAAATCATTGAATGGCTTAGGACCAAAGTATTTTAAAGATATGCTGTTACTATACCAACCCACCAGACCCCTCAGGTCCTCTAATTCCAGTTTACTCAACATCCCTAGAATTAGAACCAAACACGGAGAAACAGCTTTCAGTTTCTATGCTCCTTTAATCTGGAACAAACTTCCAGAAAACTGCAAAGCTGCTGAAACACTGAGTTCTTTTAAATCACGGCTAAAAACGTATCTGTTTCAAGCTGCCTTTGAGTAATGTTTTCATATATCTTGTTTTGTTTATGCTTCTTGCTGTTTCTACATTATATACTTTGTAATGCCTTTTAGTATCTATGTGTACTTCTTCTTTTATTGCTGTTTTTACTTTATATGTTTTGTCTGTGTTTTAATGCTGTTTTTATTTTACCTCTAATCATGTAAAGCACCTTGAATCACCTTGTTGTTGAAAGTGTGCTATACAAATAAAATTGCCTTGCCTTGCCTTCTTCTTCTTCTTCTTCTTCTTCTTCTTCTTCTTCTTCTTCTTCTCCTCCTTCTTCTTCTTCTTCTTCTTCTTCTTCTTCTTCTTCTTCTTCTTCTTCTTCTTCTTCTTCTTCTTCTTCTTCTTCTTCTTCTTCTTCTTCTTCTTCTTCTTCTTCTTCTTCTTCTTCTTCTTCTTCTTCTTCTTCTTCTTCTTCTTCTTCTTCTTCACCACAACTCCTCTCATGGTTATAATGTGACCGCAATGTACTTACAAGAGGCACCATTTAGAAAGTATGGAGGTCCAAAAGGCCACAATGAAGAAAACAAATACATTTTCTATATTTAACTGATATTGGAAACTAATATATGTATTATTTAATAAATAAAATTTCATCACATTATATTTAGTATATTTAACGTTTATATAGGCCTCTATATTCCAGCACAGAATAAACTACCGACCTATTTACATTTTCACAAGTTTATATATACACATATAATAGATTTTATCTTTAATTTTAATTGTTATGCGTACAATATTAATCCTCAATGTATTTATTCTTCCTGTTATTGTGTAAGAGAATCTTTCTTCAGTACTATTAAATCTTACTTCAACTGATCACAGCCAAAGAGAGCACTGGAAACAAGATGACTCACTACGTACCTAAGCGCCTTAAGTTTGACCTAAGTGTGTTTCACAGCCCATTATCCGCGAGCCCTCAGATTTATTAATTTATAAATACAACCATAAAAAATGTTGGGTACCGCTTTTATCACTTTATCTTTCTCGCTGGTGTCCAGATAGCTAGTTAATGTTAGCAGCTGACAATAGTTTATCAAAGTTATGTTTTCAAAGCCGTTGTACCAGCAGTGTTAGCGGAAATGGAACTGATGCACTTACTTTCGAAACTGATAACATACAATTGTACACGACGTACATTAATTATAAGTAGTTTGCGAGCGATAGACATGCCAATGCTACGACAGTGAGTTCCCACACAGCTGCGCCATCTCAAAGGAGAAACGATCTTTGGCAGTAACCACCAAGCCGCAGCAAAAGAAACGGGGAAACCCAACATGGTGCAGTGGGTGTGTCTGTGTATCACCCTTACTGTGTCTTCCAGGAAGGAAGTTAAATGTATCTCTGTGAGAGAGTGTGTTTTTTTTCTTCCCTCTCAGCCTTTCTGCCTCGATGTGACTTGTTGTAAAGTTTAAAACTAGTGCGGAGAAGCCGGTAGTTAGCCGGAGTCAGCATGTCGGACTCTCTGGAGAGATCTACGAAGATCAACTTATTGAGGGAGTCGGTTGTGAAGAAACTTTGTGAGGTGTTGGATAAATCAAGCAATAAAGGATGGCGAAAACTTGGAGAGATCGTGGGCAGTGACAGGCGGTTTAAAGTCAGGTATGTTGATAATTACTTTGAGCTACTCTGCATTTTCCTAAGCTACCATGCGTGTATGTGTAATAAAAAAAAGTCCAGCAAAGTTACAGTTTGTTACATAGATATAACTCATCTTTATTGTGGAAATAGAATATGCATTAAAAGTATGAAATGTGTTTTATCATTAGCATTAGACAACGTTTTAGACATAAATTACTGCAGGTAAAAGTGGACAAAACAGTGGTGTTTCAAATATGCCCCTTTTACCCGTCATTCCAAAACAGCACTAAGCATGTCCATGGTAAGGTGGTGGTAGTATCATGCTTTGGGGTTATTATTTTTTTTAAAACTTCAGATGTAATTGTTTTATGTCAGTGCAAAAATACCCGTAAATTTTGACCAAGAACCTTCAGAGATCTCTGCTGGAAAGCAGAGGATAAAGGGGATTTTATTTTTCTGTGTCACAGTGAGTCTAAGCGTACATCCAAATCAGCTACAAAATGGCTTTTACCAAAAGAAAATCAAAGTTTCGGAATGGCCTAGCCAGATTCCACAGCTGAATCTGACTGAAAATCTCTTTGGGTACCTGAAGAGAGCTGCAGAGAAGAGATGTCGTCGTAATCTGATATTTAGAGAACCTTTGCAAGGCAGAGTGAGCAAATATAGTCAAGTCAAGATGACTCTCACCTAATCCTGAATGCATGTGTGCACACTTATGCGGTCTGGGTATTTCACCTGTTCCTTCAAACATACTTGCCTATTTCTCAACTAAATTGTACAGGAGACGGTATATGTTACATTATGTGTAAAAAAAAAGTATATAATCTATCATGGTTTAGTTTTTTTGATTCGGTTTAAGTACAGTTTCGTGAGCCTCTGTAGAAAAAAAAGAAAAGTTTGCAATAATTCATCAAATTCTAAATTGCATTTTTATGCAGATGACACAAATATTTGTTGTTGCTCTGTTTTTTGGCATCATAATTGATCACATTTTCACTCTTTTCATCCACCCTTTAGCCAGGACGACATGGAGATGTGTTCTCTCAGGGTGCTGGAGGTGGAAGGCAGCCCGAGCCTGATGCTGCTGAGGCTGATGGGAGAGCGAGGCTGCACTACGGGTCACCTAATTGACTACCTCCAGACTCTGGGCAACTCGGACGCCCTGCAGTGCCTGAAACCACCAGGTACTGAGAAATCCTTCCTAACCTGTTATTACTGTTTGTTGTAAAGTTTTCAGGAGCTCGTTGTTGTCATCATTTAGTTTAAAGAGGAATTTATGACTCGTGTGGCAGCACGCAAGCTTTTGACAGTACTACTCTGCACACACATTTGATTAGAAGAAGAGTTCAGATAGTTTGGGCTTTTTAAAGAGGAAACTAGATGTGTATTGTTGCTGGGATAAGTAGTAGTGAAACTGCATGAAAAGTTTTCATGTGGAATAAAGCACAATGCTGCATATAATTAATTTAAAGTGTTGACAAAAAGTCATTTCTCATCAACTTTTTTCTTGTTTTGTTCCATAGCTTTGCAGATCCTCATTCAGCCCCAGTCTGTAGCCCTAATATGTGGTCACAATCTCCGCCTCAGCTGCCATGGAGTGGGAAAATCTCCAGTCCAGTATCAGTGGTTCAAATCAAGAGAAGAGGTGAGTTGAAACAAACATGGAGGCCAACTGTCCATCCCAGTGACTGTAAGGTCAGAGATATGTATGTCGAAGGAAACATGAGGAATTCAAATCAGGAGTCCATATTTTCCATTGCATTGGTTTAAAGTAAACACACAGTACAGTAAACAGAAAGTGCACCCTCTTTCACTTCAATTGTACGTGTAAGGAAGTAATGAAAATAACGCAGTCTTTAGTCTTTAACGCAGTTGTAAATTGTTTTTAAATACCAACATCAATGGTTCAAAAATTCACATTGGGTTTCTCACTAATAGTTATTTATATTTATATTAAAGCCAAATGAAGTCAAAATGGAAAAGCTGTGTTTAAAAACCAAGTACACCCCATGATTCATTATCTTGTAGAAGCATCTTTAGCAGCAGTAATTTATAGTGTTTTCTGTACGACTTTATCAGTCTCTCATATTGTTGTGGAGGAAGTTTGGGTCAAGCCTAAACTGTTGAACAGATGAGCTCATGTTTGACTGCTACAATGCTTTGATATTCAGTCATGATCATTTAGGGTGCTTTGGACCTATGGCTACACAACAAGCCCAAATCATCACCCGTCTATCTCTATGTCTAACCGTTAGTTATAGATATGTGTGCTTGATATGCTTTGTTATGCTAAACATGACGTTATGCATTATGGTAAAAGACTTCTACTTGGGTCTTAACGACATTGTCCCAGATGTTTTGAGAAACATTTAGATGCAAAACTAAATTGCGCTGCCAGATTCTTCTGGAAAACAGGAGGCTTTCTCTGAACAAGTTAATATGTCGGCACAGAGTTTACAAGTTACTGAAAGCAGATGAATCTTAGAAGAAAAAACGCAATAGTAAATAACTAATACTTTTCTAAGAAATAAAGATTTGTGTTTGCACTCTCTAAAGTTACAGCATCAAACTGTCCATCCTCGCAGGCAAACATTTGGGACTCTTACATACTGATGATATCACTTGTGGTCATAAACAACTATGTAAACAGTCCTGTAGGTGTACTGGCCTATACAGACCCCTGTTTTTGCATATAACCCAGGTGAGAACAGCTAAACAGGCGGGAAGGATCACTTTTCAAAGTCCCAATTTCCTGATAAAATCAGCTGTTGGAGGAACGGAAAGACCTATTATATGGAAGTCACTGTGGCTAAACAAATATACTAATTTCATGTATGCAAAAAATGAATTAATGTCAGTTTCATTTATTGTAGGCATCAGTCACTATAATAAATCTGGTTTAAGTTAGAGCTGCACAAGATATACAATCAGTGTGTGCAGTATTGCAATTGCAAAGGACTGCTTGGGTGCAATATTTGGGAGGATAGCATATTTTACATGCCATGCATTCATGCTCTCGGGCCCGGTAATATACTTAGCCAGTTAGAGGGACTCTAACTCTCCTTTTTGGTCACTCCTGAAGTAATTTTTTAGTGGCTAAGATAAGAAAGCTTATACTGTATAGTAGGGACATTGTGAAATGGTTAACAAATAGAGTCATAAATATGTAGGTTAATCGTAACTAATATTGTTATCTTAGTTTTCAACAATGGTGTTTCACTTACTTATTGTCCTGAAATCATGCATCCCTAGTAAGATTGTATGGTTGTCTGTTGCTGTTGATGATGTTTAATGAACTTTATATAGAGAATATAAGCACATTGTCTCTGTCCTACATTGTGCAGCTCTTTAAAGATTACTACCCAATGTTAGTCCAAGATTTACACTAAAACATCAGCGTTAATCAGACTCAAGCTGCACATTTTCACAATTTTTTAAGATTATGTTTTATATCACAACTTTGCGGTATCTCCTTTTAAATCTTCCTGTTTTACCATTTTGGCAAGAAGAGCCATCTCTGCACTGTTATCCCTGAGATATATGTTTACAAAAGCATTGTTGGGTGATGCAGCACTGAAACGCAATTCACAGTGACTCACAGCTCTAAAGTGAAATAGCAAACAGGCTTGGGCAAGATCTCTCCATCAATGGCACTTGTTTTAAAGACTAAACAAAACCCTTTATGGCCTATTTGGAATTTTTGTGGTACATTTGGAGTTTTTTCAGTTTGACCTGCCTACTTCTGTTGAAATACCAACTAAAAATAGCTCAGATAAAGGTTGAAACACCACAAATATATATATATATATATATATATATATATATATATATATATATAAAATCAACGATCACAAAACTACGATGGAGATTCAGATTTTCTTAAATGCTTGCTTGTATTTTAATCGCCTTTAATTAGTTTTGTAATCCAATAATGCAGATGGATAGATAGATAGATAGATAGATAGATAGATAGATAGATAGATAGATAGATAGATAGATAGATAGATAGATAGATAGATAGATAGATAGATAGATAGATAGATAGATAGATAGATAGATAGATAGATAGATAGATATTGGTATTACCATTTATCAGTATAGTAATAGTATTACTATTACTATTTATCAATAATCATTAGTCATTGTATCTAATTGCAAACCAATTTGTAGCTCAGTGTAAAAACTGAGCTCCAATACAAAGAACAGAATAAAATACATAATTAGAAACCCAACTTGCTGTAGTAAAAAGTTTTTATTGTAATAAATGGGATGCGTTCTACATGTGTTTTGTGGACTTGGAGAAGGCGTTCGACCGTGTCCCTTGGGGGGCCCTGTGGGGGGTGCTCCGGGAGTATGGGGTACCGGGCCCCTTGATACGGGCTGTTAGGTCCCTGTACGACCGGTGCCAGAGTTTGGTTCGCATTGCCGGCAGTAAGTCGGGCTTGTTTCCAGTGAGAGTTAGACTCCGCCAAGGTTGCCCTTTGTCACCGATCCTGTTCCTAACTTTTATGGACAGGATCTCTAGGCGCAGCCAAGGTGTTTAGGGGATCCGTTTTGGTGGCCTCAGGATCGGGTCTCTGCTTTTTGCAGATGACGTGGTCCTGCTGGCTTCATCGGAACGTGATCTACAGCTTTCGCTGAAGCGGTTCGCAGCCGAGTGTGAAGCGGCTGGGATGGGAATCAGCACCTCCAAATCTGAGGCAATGGTCTTGAGCCGGAAAAGGGTGGGGTGCCTTCTCCGGGTCGGGGATGGGGTCCTTCCCCAAGTGGAGGAGTTTAAGTATCTGGGGGTCTTGTTCACAAATGAGGGAAAAATGGAGCAGGAGATCGATAGACGGATTGGTGGGGCATCTGCAGTTATGCGGGCGCTTTACCGGTCTGTCGTGGTGAAGAGAGAGCTGAGCCGAAAGGCGAAGCTCTCGATTTACTGGTCGATCTAGATCACGGATACAAGCGGCTGAAATGAGTTTCCTCCGCAGAGTGTCTGGGCTCTCCCTTAGAGATAGGGTGAGAAGCTCAGTCATCCGGAGGGGGCTCAGAGTAGAGCCGCTGCTCCTCCACATCGAGAGGAGTCAGTTGAGGTGGCTCGGGCATCTGGTCAGGATGCCTCCTGGACGCCTCCCTGGTTAGGTGTTTCAGGCACGTCTCACCGGGAGGAGGCCCAGGGGAAGGCCCAGGACACGCTGGAGGGACTATGTTTCTCGGCTGGCCTGGGAGCCCCTTGGGGTTCCTCCCGAGGAGCTGGAACAAGTGGCTGGGGAGAGGGAAGTCTGGGTCTCTTTGCTTAGGCTGCTGCCCCCGCGACCCGACCCTGGATAAGCGGAAGAAAATGGATGGATGGATGGGATGCGTTCTTTACCTTTACAGTAAAAAAAATACAAGAAAACGCGATCATTTGTCAAAATAACAAAGTAAAAAAAACAATCAAAAACCATAGGTATCTGAAACCCATTTTCTCAGTATTTATCATCAGAATATATATATAGAAAAAAGACATTTCATATACACAGTTTTACGAAAATACAGTCGGGGTAGAAAAAAGTACACTGTCTTTTAAGTCTAGAGTTTTATATAACAAGATATACTTAAAATGATCTTTTCTTAACCAAATCTGACCTTAAGTGTACAAAAACAGAATATTATTATAATTGTTTTTTAAACAAAGATTGAGTCAAAATGGAAAAAAAAATCCTTATTCTATATTGGCCAAGGTTTAGAAAGTATTTACTGTTGAGAAATCTAAGTACAAACCAGGATTCTGTAGCTTGTAGGACCATCTTATGCACTAGTTACTGTTCTGTGGGATTTTATTAGTCCTTCACATCAGTTTGGAAGAATTTTGTTCCACTCTCCTTTACTTGTTTTCAACATTGCTTCAGTTTATTGAAGTTTCTGCACATCACAGTTAAGGTCTTACCACAGCATTTCAATCAGATTGAGGTCTGAACTTTGATTGGTTCATTGCAACACCTTTATGTGATTCTTTTTCAGCCACTCTGTTGTAGATTTGCTGCTGTGTTTGGCAATCATTGTCAATGTTGATGACCCAGTTTCACCCAAGCTTTTGTTAAGATGGTCCCTTATTTGATTTAAGAATGCAAATTCATGCAGATGACTTTGTGGTTGACTAAATTAATTCAAGGGGCACACATTTTGTGGCTGCAGAACAACTCCAAAGCCACTACCATGCTTAATAGTAGGAATTAGATGTTTATGTTGACGTCCTGTGTTTGGATTTTGAAAAACCTGTCTCTGTGAATTATGGCTAAACATTTCTACTTCAGTCCAAATAACATTATTCCAGAAGTCTTATGCTTCATTCAGATTCAACTTTGAAAACCTAAATCTCTCTGCCAAGATGTTTTTTTTCTTTCTTGGCAACTTTTCCAACCAAGACATGCTACCTCATTCTATTCCTAATTGTCCTGTTATTAACTTATGTTATTAACATTTATAATGCTAGCTGAGGCCTGGACAGTCCCAGATGATTGAAGCTCTTGTTTGTCTATTTATTTAAGCATTGCACATTTTTACCTAAAGGAAAATTTACTGGAAAATCTGTTACTGGGAATATTAGCAACTGTATGCTTACGCGCCAAACAGCAGATTAGATTACCCACCCTTCTTGGAGTCTTTGGAAGGGGTGCTGGAGAGTGCTCCTCCTGGGGACTCCCTTGTTCTGCTGGGGGACTTCAACGCTCACGTGGGCAATGACAGTGAGACCTGGAGGGGTGTGGTTGGGCGGAATGGCCCCCCCGATCTAAACCCGAGTGGTGTCTTGTTATTGGACTTCTGTGCTCGTCATGGATTGTCCATAACAAACACCATGTTCAAGCATAAAGGTGTCCATATGTGCACTTGGCACCAGGACACCTTAGGCCGCAGCTCAATGATCGACTTGGTTGTCGTCTCATCTGATCTGCGGCCGCATGTTTTGGACACTCGGGTGAAGAGAGGGGCAGAGCTGTCCACTGACCACTACCTGGTGGTGAGTCGGCTCCGATGGTGGGGGAGGACGCCGGACAGACCTGGAAGGCCTAAACGTGTTGTGAGGGTCTGCTGGGAACGTCTGGCAGAGTCTCCTGTCAGAAGGAGCTTTAGCTCACACCTCCGGCAGAACTTTGAACACGTCCCGGGGGAGGCGGGGGACATCGAGTCCGAGTGGACCATGTTCCGCGCCTCCATTGCCGAGGTGGCTGACCGAAGCTGTGGCCGCAAGGTGGTCGGTGCCTGTCGCGGCGGCAACCCCCGAACCCGGTGGTGGACACCGGCGGTAAGGGATGCTGTCAGGCTGAAGAAGGAGTCCTACCGGGTCTTTTTGGCTTGTGGGACCCCTGAAGCAGCTGATAGGTACCGACAGGCCAAGCGGGATGCGGCTCGGATGGTTGCTGAGGCAAAAACTTGGGCGTGGGAGGAGTTTGGAGAGACCATGGAAAACGACTTCCGTACGGCTTCGAAGCGATTCTGGTCCACCATCCGGCGTCTCAGGGGGGGAAAGCGGTCTGCCACCAACACTGTTTACAGTGGGGATGGTGTGCTGCTGACCTCGACGTGGGACGTTTTGGGTCGGTGGATGGAATACTTTGAAGACCTCCTCAATCCCACCGGCACGCCTTCCAATCTGGAAGCAGGGTTTGGGGACTTGGGGTCGGGCTCTCCAATCTCTGGTGCCGAGGTCACCGAGGTCGTTAAAAAGCTCCTCGGTGGCAAGGCTCCGGGGGTGGATGAGATTCGACCGGAGTTCCTCAAGGCTCTGGATGTTGTGGGGCTGTGTTGGTTAACGCGGCTCTGCAATATTGCGTGGACATCGGGGGCAGTTCCCTTGGATTGGCAGACCGGGGTGGTGGTCCCCCTGTTTAAAAAGGGGGACCACAGGGTGTGTTCCAACTACAGGGGGATCACACTTCTGAGCCTCCCTGGTAAGGTCTATTCAGGGGTTCTGGAGAGGAGGGTCCGACGGATAGTCGAACCTCGGATCCAGGAGGAACAATGCGGTTTTCGTCCTGGCCGTGGAACACTGGACCAGCTCTACACCCTCAGCAGGGTCCTGGAGGGTGCATGGGAGTTCGCCCAACCGGTCTACATGTGTTTTGTGGACTTGGAGAAGGCGTTCGACCGTGTCCCTCGGGGGGCCCTGTGGGGGGTGCTCCGGGAGTATGGGGTACCGGGCCCCTTGATACGGGCTGTTAGGTCCCTGTACGACCGGTGCCAGAGTTTGGTTCGCATTGCCGGCAGTAAGTCGGGCTTGTTTCCGGTGAGAGTTGGACTCCTCCAAGGTTGCCCTTTGTCACCGATCCTGTTCCTAACTTTTATGGACAGGGAATCAGCACCTCCAAATCTGAGGCAATGGTCTTGAGCCGGTGAGGTGTTTCAGGCACGTCCCACCGGGAGGAGGCCCAGGGGAAGGCCCAGGACACGCTGGAGGGACTATGTTTCTCGGCTGGCCTGGGAGCGCCTTGGGGTTCCTCCCGAGGAGCTGGAACAAGTGGCTGGGGAGAGGGAAGTCTGGGTCTCTTTGCTTAGGCTGCTGCCCCCGCGACCCGACCCCGGATAAGCGGAAGAAAATGGATGGATGGATGGATGTATGATGAACTTCAATTTGATTGGAAATGACCCTGTAATCCTTCCCAGGTTGATGGTGCGTTTAAGTACACCTTTATGCCCCAGACCAGCAAACTGGCAAAACTACTGCTTTTTTCAGAGATGGTCACACCTGTCGTTCACTGCTACAGTCAATTGTATGGAAGCCTCAGGGGTGTACTTCATTTTTTCAGTCACAGCTTTTCCATCTAGGCTTCATCTTTGACTTGCTTATAGTTTGAGCCGACAGGATGAAAGATGAAATAAAGAGTTGAACATTGGTTCACAAACATGATTTTCATTTTCATAACCTCAGGTACCAAACAGCTCATCTCCAGAGCTTCTGATAAGTCCTGTCCAGCTGAAGGACGCCGGCTTTTACATCTGCAGGCTCAACTGTGGTGATGCTTGTGAATTCAGCCAGTGGGCTCAGGTGGATGTCCTAAATGTCACCATGTCTTATGGTAAGATATTGCATCGGTCTTGGAATGTTTCCACCAGTTGCTGTTGTTGGTTTTTCTATTTTTTTCCCCATATGATAGTTAAAGCTGAAACATGTGGCTTTAGAGCAGTTGTTGTAATTAGATGCAGGAAATTATGTATTTTGCGCCAACAGCTCCTGGACAGAGTTATCAATCCATAGATGGACGGCTGAAGTTAGCAATCCAGCCTCAGCCCCAGCGGCTGCATGTTGGAGAAACCCTGCAGCTGGAGTGTGGCGCTGTGAGAAGGCCGATCCCTCGATACCAGTGGCACAGGAATGGAGTCCCAATCCCAAGCGCCACAAAGAGAAAACTCATGGTGATGTTTTTATTTAATTTAATTTTTTATTCTTATTCCCCTTCTGCTCTTTCGCAACTACTCTCACAAATCCGTAACATGACTAAACAGAAAGTTGCATTTCAGATTTCCCAAGTGATTCAGGATCATCATGGCAGGTATCGCTGTGAGATCAGCAGCAGCACAGAAAGAATGTGGACCAATGAAGTTGATGTTGTGATAGGTATGTTACACTTTTTTTGGTACTTTTAGAAGCAGCTTTTAACTCATGAAGTCTGAGTGTCTGATTGCTTCTGTTCTTTACTGAAAGCACCGAGGATATCTGTCCAGATTTCAGGGGCAATGGAGTGCTCCGAAGGTAGAGTCGAAAGCTCCGGTGCATGGTGTATAAAAACGGACAGACATTAACTGCAGCCCTGTTCAAAACCCTTATGTGTTCCTCTAACTGCATGTGGGTCATATTCTGCACTGTGATCTTATGGATATTAACTTTTTTTACATTTTATTTTTAGATGTGATTTGCATGCATTGGGATTTAAGTACTATTCATGGTTTCTATTTAACACAGAAGGTGGTGACGTTTCTTATCTGTTATCAACAAATCCCATGAAAATGATAGAATCCTCTGAACTCATCTAAATTGTCTTGATCTCCCTCAAAAATAGTGAAATAGCTAACCACAGTGTTGTGGAGCATACAGATGATAAAACCCCAAAATGTTAATGTACTCATATGCCCACATTTTTTTTAATTTGCAAGAAAAATCTAGAAATGTGAGTTTTTGAGAGCAATGAATTTTAAAATTGAACATTTGTAAGAATGTAAATAGCTCCAAACAAGTATGCTTAACTATTTTGAGTCCCATTCATGAGTCTATTCTTTGTGTAGAGAAATTAGACAAAAGTATTCCTCATGAGAAATTATTGGAATCATACCTTGAAGTAGGTTACTGAAATACTAGATATAATCTTTCATGGAATTTGTTGAAAATTGTAAATGAAATACTAATCATCTTTTTACTGGTAATTCTGCTGACTTTACTCTATTGCATGAAAATTCCTGCAATATCATCCTTAACTTATCATTTGATTCCTCATTAATCATTTTCAGTCTGATCCTGCATGTAAAAACAAAAAATATATATAATTTATGTATTTGTAATGTATTTGGTTTTTTTTCCATTTCTAGATGACATTTATGCCATCGGAGGAGGTAGGATGATTAAAACCCTGCTCCAGTTTTTTTTCCATTATATTGTAACTGTTCTAAATTTCTTTTTTCCCTTTTGCTGAAAATGTAGATTCCTGTGAACTTTTGCTAAATAGTTTGCCTGAACAACTTTATGGTGAGTGTCTGGGACTCATAAAAGTCTCAAAATTGTATACAGATTTTTCTGCATGTCTGATCTACAGTTTTACCAATATGTTAAATTGTCAATTTGTTGAAAAGAAACTCAGCCTGCAAGAAACTGCAGACACATTGTACCAGAGTAATTAGGAAATAAAACTAAATTGAAATGAAGAAGAAAATTGTCAGCAGGAAAGAAAACGTTCAGTGGATAATGTGCAGAACAACATCAAACAGCTACAAATGTCAGAGTGTTTGTTATTTATCACAGAATGATCTACTTCCTTCCTATAGGTTTGATTTTGGAATTTTGATTCTTATCACCTCCTTTTCAGTGTTCATGGTGGATCCTTCACAAATATCATATCTGGCTATTTCAGTTGTGCAATTGTTTCATTTATTCTTCCTGTACTAATATAAAAAGCCATAACTCCTAAAATCCATTTTCATTGTGAAGCACAAAAATTTGCTTTTGTGACGGCCTCAAATGCAACACACTTTTTTCATCTGTAATCAAGAGCAAGAGGTTCTTAATCTTTTCTTGAGTAAAAGAAAATATAGTTTTAAGACACATTCTTCATCTATTTTAGACCCATAGGTTATGTTTTTTCTCTTACATGCAGCCTGGTTCTGATTCGCAAACTGAAAGCAGCTTGATTTCAGGTAAAGGGTTGAGGTGAAAATGTTTTTGTATATGGTTGCTTCTCCTCCTTGATGAGCAGGAAGCTTTCAGTAACTGATTTACTTTTTTTACGGTTTTATTAAAGAGGCTTTCAGGCAGTTTGTGAGGTTGTTCCAGTTCAGGAGAGCTATAATTCTCCCACAACAACCTAACTTTATCAAAATTCACTCATTCAAAGCAGAACATATGCGTTCTTGCACTCTTGTCTGAACAAAAAAACAAGAGGAAAACTTCCATCCACATGTGCTGTACAGTGCTCACAGTTTGGACTGGATTGACATAAACTAATATTGTTTAAAGAAATACTTCCCAATAGTGAGGTTTGCACAGTAGCTTTGGTCAAATCCTGCAGGCTGAGGCCTTTCTGCGGCTCTGTCCTCCCACTGTCCAGGCATTCATGTTTGGTTAATTGGCCTCTCTAAATTGGCTTTAGGAATGAGTGTGAGTACATGGATGGATGGATCTCATCAGACTGGTTAGAAAAGGTCTTTCTAAATAGATATTTGTTATTTGTTATTTAATAATTATGTTCTTTTTTGTTTTTTTATATGCACAATTTTCTTTGAAGATGAATATGTTTAACTTGCTATATTTTTTCCACTTGTTTTCCACCTCTGTAACCATCAATGATTTGTTTTTAGCCAAATGTTTTGTTGAAGCATTTTCTTTTTCAAATTGCACAGAACAACAAAACTGTATAAAGAAGAATCTGACGAAAAAGAAAAAAAACATGAATGGGCCAGTTAAACAAACTTCCTTCACAGACCTGTAGAAGTATGATACACATTAACATGTCCGAAGCATGCTCTGTTGAACTGGATGTTATGTTATGATCCTGTTAGTAAGGCACATAGAAACAATTCCAAGAATGATTTTCATATGCAGAAATATAATAAAAGGGGAAAGTGAGGGGGAAAAGGAAAACGGAGGGAAAAAGTCATTTGCTGTTGAGTGGGATTGTTACCGAGTTAATTATGGGTGGCTTATGTAACAGATCAAGTCTATATTATTAATCGTCTTCCATGTTCCACCTCAGCGACCGACAAAGTGGCCCTGCTGATCGGTAATCTGTCGTACCAGAACCACCCGCAGCTCAAGGCCCCCATGGTGGATGTGTATGACCTCACCAACCTCCTGCGGCAGCTGAACTTCAAAGTGGTTTCCCTGCTAGACCTCACAGAGTCGGAGATGAGGAACGCCGTGGAGGAGTTCCTGCTGCTGCTGCATAAGGGCGTTTATGGTGCGTTCTGGATTTTACTCACATGGCACATATGTATATGGAATAAATATATAGAATTCATTTAAACACTTCCTGTAATTTGTCTGAGTATCAGAAGATATAAAATGTGGAAATATTAACTGATGCATTGGTGTTAGAGTAAATAAAAACATTGAAGAAGCTGAGTGTCACTGTTGACATTGTTTTTTTTTTGCTGCAATAAGGGATTCTGTGTCTAGGAAAGCTGACTCAAATCACAACCCTCCATATTCAGGTCTGCTGTACTACGCTGGGCACGGATATGAGAACTACGGCAACAGCTTCATGGTGCCAGTGGACGCACCGAACCCGTACAAATCAGCCAACTGTTTATGTGTGCAGAGCATCCTAAAACTGATGCAGGAGAAAGAGACGGGCCTGAATGTTTTTCTGCTGGACATGTGCAGAAAAAGGTGATCCCATCACCTCTACTTCTTTTTGGACTTTTAAATAATCACCTTGAATAGACTAGGTTCAGATTTATGAACATGCGCTGTTTTAAAAAGTCTGCATTCATTTTTCAGTCCACAAATCTGATAATGTCTAATTTGTGCAATATCATTTGGGTTTTTATTTTATTTTTGAATGTATTTATTTTCTAGGAACATTCATGATGAAAGCACCCCGAACATCGTCCTGAGAGTCACGGCCAACATCGTCTTTGGATATGCAACGTAAGTCCGGAATAACCTTTGTGATTTAAAGCCCCGTTGATGTGGGTTTTTTTTTGTTTTTTAGTTTTTTTTTGCTATCTCAGGTATGAAATCATTTATTCTTTGCATGGGGATGCAGATGCCAGGATGCTGAGGCCTTCGAGCTGAGCTCCACGGGTTTTACCAATGGCGTGTTCATTAAGTTTTTAAAGAAGCGGCTGCTGGATGACGAGAAGATCACAGTGGTACTTGACAGAGTGGCAGAAGGTGAGAAAAGAAAAGGGAGCTGTTCAAAACACAAGATGCAGAGAGTATATATATATACACGCACACTCACTGGCCACATTATTAGGTACGCCTGTCTAACAGCTCGTTAACGCAAATTTCTAATCAGCCTATTACATGGCGGCAACTCAATGCATTTAGGCATGTAGACATGGTCAAGGTGATCTGCTGCAGTTCAAACCGAGCATCAGAATGGGGAAGAAAGGTGATTTAAGTGACTTTGAACGTGGCATGGTTGCTGGTGCCAGACGGGCTGGTCTGAGTATTTCAGAAACTGCTGATCTACTGGGAATTTGACCCACAACTATCTCTAGGGTTTACAGAGAATGGTCAGAAAAAGGGAAAATATCCAGTGAGCGGCAGTTCTGTGGGCGAAAATGCCTTGTTGATGCCAGAGGTCAGAGGAGAATGGCCAGACTGGTTCAAGCTGATAGAAACGCAACCGTATATCAAATAACCACTCGTTACAACCAAGGTATGCAGAAGAGCATCTCTGAACGCACAACACCTCAAACCTTGAGGCCAGATGGGCTACAGCAGCAGAAGACCACACCGCGTGCCACTCCTGTCAGCTAAAAACAGGAAACTGAGGCTACAATTCCCACAGGCTCGCCAAAATGGGACAATAGAAGATTGGAAAAATGTTGCCTGTTCTGATGAGTCTCGATTTCTGCTGCGACATTCGAATGGTAGGGTCAGAATTTGGCTTCAACAACATGAAAGCATGGATCCATCCTGTTTGTATCAACGGTTCAGGCTGCTGGTGGTGGTGTAACAGTGTGGGGGACATTTTCTTGGCACACTTTGGGCCCCTTAGTACCAATTGAGCATTGTTGCAACGCCACAGCCTGCCTGAGTATTGTTGCTGACCATGTCCATCCCTTTATGACCACAGTGGGCCCATCTTCTGATGGCTACTTCCAGCAGGATAATGCGCCATGCCATAAAGCTTGAAGCATCTCAGACTGTTTTTTTGAACATGACATTGAGTTCACTGAACTCAAACGGCCTCCACAGTCACCAGATCTTAATCCAATAGAGCACCTTTGGGATGTGGTGGAACGGGAGATCTGCAGCAAAGATCCAACAAATCTGCAGCAACTGCATGATGCCATCATGTCAATATGGACCAAAATCTCTGAGGAATGTTTTCAGTACCTTGTTGAATCTATGCCACGAAGGATTAAGACAGTTCTGAACACAAAAGGGGGTCCAACCCGGTACTAGCAAGGCGTAAAAGTCGCCAGTGAGTGTATCTGTGTGTGTGTATATATATATATATATATATATATATATATATATATATATATATATATATATATATATATATATATATATATATATATATAACTACATTTCCTCTTACATTTGAGTTGCTTTTTGTCTCTGTAATGTCATTGACTAAATGCTGACGTGTGATGTTTTTGCGCCCAGACATGGGTCAGTTTGATGCGACAAAGGGTAAGCAGGCTCTGGAGATCCGCAGCAGCCTGTCAGAGAGGAGGGCGCTGACCGATCCTATTCTGCCCGGCAACAGCGCCGACCTCGTTCACGCTGACAGCCGGCAGTGGGCAAAAGCTCACGGTAAGTGTGTTCAAAAAGTTGTCTAATCATTTATCAGTTGTCAGGTAAGCCTTAAGTTAAACATTGTGATTCTAAAACAAATACGCTTTTGTTTGAAGATTGCTGATGGCTCGCACTGACATCACCAAATCATCATCTTCTCTCTGACTTTAAATATTTGCTTGCAGATATTTTACTAGAGTAGCATAAGAGTAATAATAATACACATAAAACTGTGTGACCAGACAAACAACAGACTGCCAAAGTTCACATGGAGCAAAATAAAAACAGACATTACAGTTCTAAAAACAAACTAGTAACCTTTTTTTGGCTGTTCTGTAGTTTATTCAAAAGGTTTAAAGAATTTATTTGCAAAAATATCAAGTGCTTCTTAAAAGCTATTTAGATAAAAATATATTTATAAGTATAGGAAATATGAATTGAATTATCCTGTGATTCCTCAGGTTTATTCAGCTCTCATACCAGAATGTATTATTTAATACATTTTTTTATTTTTGTAGCTTTCTGTATGAGTTTCAAACTTACTATTTTTTTTAACAAAATCATTAATAAATATTTTAGAATGCAGATACTGTTTATTTAAAGTAAAGGTATACTTTGATTACTTTACATGTTAAAAAACAAGCAACAATTTAGCAAACACAATATTAAACTTTTCCATATACCTTTTTTGCTTAATTTTTTTATAGATTTAAATAAATGCTATGAAATCAATATAGTGATTTTATTATGGTTCTGGTCTTGTTTTTATTTTTTTTATAAACCTGCTGCCACAACTCATTCAAAGTAATTTTCTTTAATTTTCTTATTTTCTTTTAAGAAATTGTGCTTCTGTTCTGGGACTCTAATAAATCATACCTTTTAGCAGGGGGTCGTTTATATTTATTTTAGAATAATCATTAATCTCTCATATTTCATGAGTCATCTGGGCCAAACAGGCATCCGAACCACGAACAATGGAAATATTTTCTAATTTTGAAGCCTTTGGGAAATAATCTATAACTAAATGAAATTATATGTAAGATTTGATCATTCAGATGTTCAGTACTTGAAACGTTTGCTTCTTTTTCTGTTTCAGAGCTTCCTGAAAGCATGTGCCTCAACTTTGACTGCGGGGCTCAGATCAAGCTGGGCTTCGCTGCAGAGTTTTCCAACGTGCTCGTCATTTACACTCACATTATTAAGAAGCCCGAGGACATGTCCTTCTGCCAGGCTCACGTCACTGACTTCTCTCTGGTCAGCATGCTGTCATTTGTTCTTCGTGATAAAGACAAGTTTAAAGGATGATTTGTAATATTTTGAGTTGGAATGTGAAAGCCTCCTGTTCCTACTGCAGGACCTTGATGTTGATCCAAAGGAAATGAACAGAGAGACTCCAGAGGAGACTGGGATCTACCTGCTGTCCAGCAGCTTGCCGCAGCACTGCCTCTACACCAGACTCAGCTCGCTGCAGAAGCTCAGGGTAGAAACACAAAGTGCACCATAATTGTCCTCCCAAAATTACCCTTCAATTTATTTAAAACTAAGCTAGATTCCTTTGAATGGCACTAAAATCTATTTTTTGCCATGATTTAAATATTTACACTCTTTTCGGGAGGCTTTTAATACAAATGAGAACATCTCTGCAGCCACACTAATCGCTATATAAAGTGCAGCAGAGCTTGTCCAGGAGCTGAAAGGTCACTTTTTTACCATCATCAAGAAGATAGCAGGTTTATTTTTGCATGCTACAGTTAGTTGTTTTATCTTATGTTTAAAATAAATTTGCCCAGAACAACATTTAAAGCACCGTATACCTTACTTGCCTGGATGATCATCTTCATGATTTAACAATGAATTACACTCATACAGGAGTTCCAAAATAAAACCCCAGCAAACCAAAGCAAAGACAAATGACTGATCCCAAAGACTTTTAGGAAAATGTTCTGTGGACAAGACAAAAGTAAACTTTTCGGAAAGCCGTGTGTCCCGTTTGATGTGCCATAAAAGAAAACATAGCACTTAAGAAAAAAAAAAACTATCATGCGTTCTGTTAAATATAGTTGTTGGTAGTGTGATGGTTCAGGGGCTGATTTACTGCTTCAGGACCTGGGCTTCCGATGATTAATGGAAACAAGGCATTCAGGTAACTACCAGCTTGTTCGGTCATGAATTTGTGATCTCTAGCTGAAGTGCACCTTGGTTATGCAGAAGACAATTCTCCAAAGCACTCCATGAAATGTATCTCTGAAAGTAAAGCATTTGGAGTGGCCCAGTCAAAGTTGGGACTTAAATCCTGATGAGATGCTGTGGCATAACCTTAAACAGGCTGTTTAAAAACCCTCAAATGTCACTGAATAAACACAATTCTGCACAAGAGGAGTGGGTAAAAAGGTCTCCACAGCATTTTAAAAGACTTATTGCCAATTATCAGTAAAGAATGTATGGGAGTTATTTGGCACAACCAGTGCCAAAAAAAAACAGAACAACAATGGAAGAAATCTGTAAGGGGGCAAATAACTTTTCTTATCACTGTACAACAGAGATGCTTTTTCCAACATAATTCAGTCTTTTTGGTTGCAGAAATCGCTCCCATGCCCTAAATACTGAGTTTCTGTCTGATGGAAATACATTAGCACAGTATTCAAACTGAAACAACTGTTGAACCAACTGCACCATAAACAAATATGGATGTATGTTAAATCTCACTGAAATTAGTGTACAAAAACTATGGTTATTGACGCTTCCTTTCCCTTCAAATACCTCAAATGTCATGTGACTTTATGAAAGGTTTTCATTAATTAATAATTCAAAACAATCACCACTTATTAGGAAACCTTAAACAATGACCAATGTTACAATATCTCCAACAGAGGATGTTTTCATGGCATTAATGAAGTCATCATTATTAGAATAACTTTGCTAGGATATTTTAAGAGAATTTTAAAACATGCAATCAGTCCCAACTGATCCCACTCCATCCAGAAAAGGTTTCTTTAAACTGACATTTTTAAAGCTGTTGTGTCTTGTTTAAACTGTTGTTTCTCTGCTAAACCTTTCCTCAACAGGAGGAGCTGGTTTTCACCGTGTGCCTTCAGGGCACGTTTACAGCCATGGATGACGACCATCCAATATACTGGACCAAAAGCGTCAACATCGGAAAGCCGCTGATCGCCCGACTGGACCTCCACCGGGCCGTGAGGCGGAACAGCTGCCTGCAGACCTGCATGATGCCCCACAGCCCCTCCCAGAGCCCCTGTCACAGCCCGGGGCCCGAGCACCAGCATCACCTCCACCATGGTTCCCACCAGGCTCAGGACTACAACCGCCTCTCCCCGCAGCACCGCTATCTGGACATCAGTGAGCATACTCAAGGGGCAGTGGGAGGATGTGGATTCTCCTGTTACGACCAGCTCAGCCAGTACGGCTTTGACCAGACCTATGAGTCTGATGGACTCCTGAGCTCTCCGGGTAAGCTCAGCATCCCGATAGAGGCGACGGAGGACATCAATGAGCTGCAGACCGTGTTTATCAACAGCCTGCACCTCCAGCCCCAATGAGACCGAGGCTTCAACTGTCTTAGAGGACTGACTTTAGTTCTGCTGCTGTTTAAATTACATTTTTTATATCCTTGAATTTCCAAGCATTATATGTTTTGGCCAGCTGTATTTAGACTTTTTACCTAAAGGTTATATTTTAAAATATATTCTTAGATAAATGAATTTTTAATCGACATGGTTGGATGTAGTTTGTGTTGGCCGTGGGTTTGATCGTCACACTGTATAAGAAAGACAAAGTACATTCTAGTGTTTCCTACAGGTTAACTACCCACAAATATTTTAACAATTTAATGCAAAAAGTAAAACAAAATTAGTTTCCCTGAAACTTTTAATAATTACGAAAGACCAATAAAAAAATGTTTAATTAAGAAATGTTATCTTTTGGCCGTGCTTTGGCCTACAGAATTAAACAGTTTTGATAGTTGTTCAGCAGATCCCCACACAAGGAGGATAAATCACAAATGGTCATTGGAAAGAAACTGGCTGTTCAAAGAGCATTGCATCCAAGTGTATCCATGGGAAATGTTGGGGGGAATCCAAGAGCAACAGGGTTAACCACGCCTTCGAGAAGCCAATTCAAGAGTTTGAGGGAGATTCACACATTCATATGTAGACTGTGGTTGGAGTCAGAGCTTCAAGAGGCACCACATACAGATATATCTAGGAAATGAGCTACGACTGTCACATTCCTTTTGTTTAACCACTCCTGAATCGGAGACAACACATTGGACTCTTGCTCTGCTTCAGAGTTTCTTTTCAGATGAAAGTTTTTCATTCCATCATTAACTCAAGGTCCCAGAGTTTGTAGACAAGTGGGGAAGCACATAAGCCATGTTTCTTATGGTTGTGGGGAGCTATGGTTTCTGCTGCTCAAATCCAAGGTCAGTACAGTTGTCTATTTTAGAGTACGTCAGGCTTTAATCTGCTGAAAAACCTTATCGAAATACTGATATCATTTTCAAGCAGGTCTTAGCACATGCCCATGACATCAAATGTATAGATAAGGGACGACTGTGCCTCAGGAGTTAGGAGTTTATCTTGTAACCAGAGGGTTGCCTTTTCGAGCCCCAGCTCTGTCCGTCTCAGTCGGTGTGTCCTTGGGGAAGACACTTCAGCCTGCCCAGGGACTACAGGTGGAAAGTAGCACTTGAACAATAACCTGGTACAATGCATCTCTCCCCTTGAGGTTAATGTTTATTGTACATTGTCCCTGTTAGAAAAAAAGTGTTTTAATGACCATGGGCAAGGCATCACCTTACCTGATTGGCCAGCTAACTCCCCACACTTGATACCTCACAGAGAATCTAAGAGTCAAAAGATGAGACACACCAGACCCAACAGTGCAGACAAGTAGAATCCCACTAGTAAAGCGATCTGGGCTTCCTAAACACCTCAGCAGTGCCACAGGCTGATTGACACCATGCCATGCCTCACTGCTGCAGTAATGAATGTTAAAGAAGCCTCGTCCAAGTATCAAGTGCATAAACTAGTCAGTACATTTCTGTAGGCTAATTTATCTGGATTAAACATTCTTCTTTTACTGGTTATATTTGTGGATATTCATTAGTTGTTAGCAACTGTCACCATCATTTAAAATGAATAAACACTTTAAATATTGCTGTGTATTGAAGGTGTAGAAGAGTTTTCTTTTTCCAATTGAATTACTGAAGTAAATAATCTTTTTGATAATGTTCTAATATACTGAGACTCACACGTATAACCCAGATGTACAGTATTAGACCAAACATTCAATGTGGAGTATTTAGGGACATCTAGTGGAAAATGATGGAATGGATGGACTGGACCAGCTGAAGGGACACCCTAAGCCTGACAAATTGATCATCTGGGCTTTTGAAAAGAAACTTTGGCCAACATGAAAGTAAAACTTCCTTTTTTTTCAACCATACCTGCAATTTATTCTCAAATTAAGGCAGATGGAGACAGTTCCTATTGACCAGACATTTCTGTTATGTTTGCAGAAAACAAACACTTTTGGGTGGAGAAAAACATACACACAGTACAAACAGCTGTGTCAGCAGTATATTTATTCCTTTGGGATTTCAAGTGTATAAATTCATGTAGACGAATTAAAACCAAAGGTGGTTGGGTATATCAGTTGGTATCTAAAGATGGTTGGGGTTTTACCTGGTCTCTCAGACCTGGATTTAGATTGAGCAGAGAATCTGGAGACCTAATTTCAAAGCTGTCCAGCTGAACCCTTCATTCAGATTCAGCAGTCTTTCTTCAGCTAATTTGTTTCAAATACAGCAGATAGAAATTCAAAGGACAACAACAGATAACCCAGTCTTCTTTTAAAGAAAAAAAGGTTTGTACAGATCATAAATTTATTTGCTTAAAGCTGAAATATTTTTTGACATTTGTCTTTTTTAAATTATTTGCTAAAAAGAACCCTTTTGTGTTGCAAACCTCGTGATCCTCCTAACTTCAGCTCCTTACAAATCTGGCAACTAACTAAATAAACCAAAAATACCATATATATTGAAGGGGTCATTACCTGAAATGTAATTTTTTTTCCATGTGAAAACATGTATAATATGGTTTCCTGATGATTTTACACTGGGCAGTAAGCCAATATTCAAAAGTGCAGCATTTGTTTACCATTAGCTTCTCTAACCACCCCACGTGCACTTCACGTGCATGCGCCCTCAAAAATGTGGTTTTGATTTCTGTGCCGGTTTTACGTCAAAACGGCAGGATTTTACCATTTATGAACATGGCAGACCAATGCTGTTGGAGCATTCAGCACATTCAGCCGAGCCCCGTCGCCATTACTGAAGAAGACTACATCGCTGTTATTGTAATGATCAACTTTATAGGAAGGCAAACCTATTTTGCAGAAACTAACGAGCGTTTTATCACGTTATTGATCAAATGGTTGCCTTTACCATTCCGATACATCTTGCTGTAGACATCCTTCCATCTGTTCGACATCTTCACTTTCCTGCTCTGGTTCGGAGTCGGGCTCGTTCATCAACGGTTGGATTCCGTAGGTCGCGGCAAGTTCGGGTTCATTCATACAGTGAGCCATGTCGTTTTTTCGGGAGAGTGTTGCAGTGGAGCGTCATCCTCCCTCCTTCCTACGACCAATCAACGCAATCGTCATTTGCATTATTATAATGAACATCCGGGAACGCCGAAATATCGCGTGCACTCTGGCGAGACAATACAGGTTTTACTGAATGGGTCAGAAAAGCACCTTTAAAAAAACATTTTTTGACTAGAATTTATTTTAAAGGCGTGAAAGACTATGATAGGGAGTAGTTATTCACTTTAGTAACAGGTGATCTCTCCTTTAAGGATGTAAAAAAAAATATTAATACGCCAATACATTGCGATATTGTATGTCAAGATGTATCGATATTCAAAAGCAATGCATCGATTTTTTAAAAGTATGACTGGTATTTGGTGGCTGTTTTTATCTTCTTTGTTTTAGTGGATCAACTAGATCTAGTGATAAAACTGGATGTGTTAGTACAGGTTATTTTTAACCTGTCCATCCTTGATAAAGCAATACATATATTGGGCGACTGTGGCTCAGGAGTGAGGAGTTTGTTTTGTAACCGGAGGGTTGCCGGTTCAAGTCCCTGCTCTGTCTGTCTCAGTCGTTGTGTCCTTGGGCAAGACACTTCACCCTTCTGCCTACTGGTGGTGGTCAGAGGGCCCGGTGGCGCCAGTGTCCAGCAGCCTCGCTTCTGTCAGTGTGCCCCAGGGCAGCTGTGGCTACAATGTAGCTCGCCATCACCAGTGTGTGTGGGTGAATGACTGAATGTAGTGTGAAGCGCTTTGGGGTCCTCATGGACTAAATAAAGCGCTATACAAGTACAGGCCACCTACCATATATATTTTTAATTGTATTGCATGTATTACTCATCAAAATATCTTTACTTTATAATGTTAAAGGTGTTTTTTTCAGTCTAACATATGAATTTTCTTTATAAAACCACAATACATAATTTATTTAGTTGGCTTTTATAATACAGGACAGTTCCCTTTCCTTGTCCAGCTCACAAAGGGAGGCCGCTCGTGTTACTTGTGCCTGCCAGATCCTCTCAAATAACACGACAGAGGACCTTGCAAAAAAAGACTCCAGCAGAATACAGCAGCAGACTGATGTAGCGGTTTTATCGGTGTACTTGTGCAGCAACACTTTTCCACTGAAGTGGGGTGCATTCACAGATATCTTTCTATGAACTGTCCTGCAGGACATAACACACTGCAGTGCAACATCAAGATATGAAGCCTGTGTCTGACTGAATAATGGATGGAGTCTTCTCCCACACACAGGATGCAGACTGATCTCACTAGTGCGTCACGGCGCAGCCAGAGGAGGAGGAGGGGTAGGAGGGGGAAGCTGAGACGATGCAGCATGCACAAGACCTCAGAGGACAGAGGAAGAACAACCATGACAGCCTCCTGGAAGCAACTCCCCGTTCACATCCTCCTAATTCTGGCCTCCTGCAGACACATCAGCTCAAGTAAATCGCATTTTGGTTTGATTTTCACTGTTTAGGGTGGTTGTGATGAAACTCTGCTGTTCTTCTTCAGGTTGTTACTGAATGTTCCTGTAACCTTGAGAGAAAACTGTAGCAAGATTGTCAAATGATTACGCCACACGTCTTCAAGTTTAAAGTTAGATTAATTTATACTAATTTAATTTAGATTAATTATCCATGTTAAATGATGGAATGTCCTCTGAGACTGGTTAAAAACTTCAACGGGACACTGAAATGCTCAATGTAAACCAAAATTAAGTATTTTCTTTTATTTATTTAATGAGATAATGTATTAACTGAAACAAAGAATAATAAAAATAAAATAAACATTAAACCTATGTAGCCTACTGGGCATGTAACTATATTTAGTCACTTCTTCATGCATCATAAATGACATCAGTGTGACTTTTTGGGGGCTGTCACAATCATGACGTGACTTTACTCAACCAATCAGGGGAGATCAATTTTGTCACAGTTCGCGCCATTGTGCCGTTCGACCAATCAGTGCGGGTCCGTGACACGCCAAACATTGTTCTGTTTAGTTTCCAGAAGCAGAAGATTGCGGTCAGAATAGTACGTTTCTGAAACTATCACACCTACAGTACATGGTTGATTAGTTGTGCTAAATAAGAATATATGTGTTGCATATGTGAAACTTCATTAAATCAGTGAAAGTCAAGGAACTTTGATCATATGCCCCGAAAAGTAAAAACAATTTTGTTTTTGTTTTTTTTAACCAAACAAGCGTTATAAGTGAAGATAATATATCACAATCGTGTCTAGATGTTTTAGGACATTTTGAAGTGACTCATTAGGAAATATAATCCACTTACCAAAATTATAAAACTAAAAGTACTTAATAGGAGTAGTTGTTGAGGGGAGTTTCATGACTGTCATTTTAATATATGGATAACATAGGTTTATTGCTTTTCAAGTAATAACTAAATAGAATTGTTCATAATAATGTTAACTGTAATAACATCCGTGATAATAAGCCATTCATTTTGCACAATATTATGAAGATGTCTATGGAAAGCTTTGGGGGACAGCTAACCTCGCCATCAGTAACGATGACAAAGAGGAGGAGGATGACATCTAAAATATTCTATATTTTATTTATTATTCAATAGTTGAACTTTCTGAAATGTTATACAGTAGTCTGTCTTAAATATTCTATACTGTACAATAATTGTTAATTAGGCTATATATATATTTATATACAATGTGCTAGATGTTCTGTGCTCTTTATGTGCCCTGAAAGCTTTTTTCTTTTTACACTGACCCAGTTCTTCCTGCTGCCTCCTCCAACGTCTCACCATTGATTCATTCTAGTTTATGTTTTGAAATGAAATGACAGTCTATTCATGCATTTCTTATTTGTGATAGGGGATTCATACATAGTTTAGTTAATGCTTCCATGGTTTTCATTTCAATCACATCTAATGGTTTACAAGTTAATTTTAAAGTAATCATCATATAGATACAAATTATTTAGAAAGAGTTAACCAACAGGAACTGGTTTGATTTTGCAAACATTTAAATATTTATTATTACGTCATGTATGTCACTGTTATTGTGCAGTGGTGCAGTTGGTAGCACTATTGCCTTACAGCTAGAAGGTCCTGGGTTCAAATCCTGTCTGGGAGTCGTTTCTGCAACCCTGCATAAGATAGACGGTTTAGATAATGGACGGATGTTGTTTAAATATTTATTTAATTGTAATGTTATAATTCACCGATGTGTTTCGAATGATAACCTCTTTATGTAATATTAAGGTACCATTCCCTAATCATTTACAAATTTCTGTAAGTGTTTTGTTCATTTTTAATTATTTACTAAGTGTTACTAATGCTTTAGAATCATCTGTTATTTTAAAGTGTTACCCTTTAATCTAATTAAGATAATGTGACATGACTTTAAAAAGGCTGCTTATGCTTAATAGTACTCCAGTGTGGTTGAATTATAACCATTCTACTAAGAAGATTGAGTAGAAAATCTTTCACAATGTGTACTGCAAAATGTTTGATGGCAGTTGTTACTGCCAACGGTGGCAAAACCAGTTATTAAGTTAAAGGGAGGAATTATTGGTTTTCCATTTGGGGCCAGGTTGCTTTGGGTAGCTTTTTTTCCATTGATAAATTAAATCATTGTTTTAAAACTGCCTTCTGTATTTACTCAGGTTATTTTGTCTTATGTGTGATAAAACTACAAAAACAGACAGACAATCTCTGTAAGGGGGGAAGTACTTATTCATGCCAAAGTACCATATATATTCAGACCAACAGCTTCCAAACTAAAAAGGTGGTGGATAAAATGAACATGGTTTCATTCTGCTAATATTTCCAGAGAAGAATAATATGTACTGCATGTGTCTTGATGGGGAAAAAAACAACCTAGTCAGTTGTATAATCTCCTTTTAGCAAATCAAGCTGTCATAGAATTGTCATTTTTAATCTTTCCCTAAAATAAAGCTTTGAGCCATGTTTTATATAGAAATAATTGGTTTTGGCATCAAAAACTGCGTGAGTAACCCAAAACTATGAGGCCTCACTTTCAGTTTTGCTCAATCTGTGGGTCTACTAGGAGGAGATTTGATAGTCAAAAATACACCCACCCACCTGCGGCTCACTACACAAGCTGCAGTGGTGTTGAAACACTGTATTTCACTTGTAACATAAATCTCTCAGCTTGCAACGGCAAAATGTTTTAAACTTTAGGGCGCCACGGGATTGCCTGAAACTGAATCTACGGTCTCGGGAAAGTTACACGAAACTGTCTTTCAATTCTGTCAGAGGTGTGGACTTGATTCACATGAGTTGGACTCGAGTCATTAATTTTGTGACTTCAGACTTGACTTAAACCTATTTACTTGAAAAGACTTCACATTTTACCTAATAATTAAAGTTTAAAACATCTATTATTATTTTGAAAATGGAGCATTTTTAGGTAATTTCCCTCATCCCGTGACTGCCTTTCTTGCGACACCCTTTCTGTGTATATATTATATATGATTGGAAAGCCAAGATTCTTATGACTCCAGTGAGGTATGCCAATCAAGGATACAATCATAACTGTAAACGCAGCAAACAGTCAGGAAGAAAAATAATGTGAAACTCACTATTCATAGCCTCCAATAATAGACAGAAATGAGCCATGTCCTCCAATAAAATATCTGCTGCTGAAAGCCTCTTTGATCATTTTCCTTAGGTGTGGTAGTTTCCATTAGCAGGCTCATTATTAGAACACAAATAACACAGCACTGTACTTCTGACTTTGGCTGTTGGCAAACAACTTTAGGTGCACTACCTCCAGCTTTTGGACAGGAGAGAGGACCGAAATTGTTTTTAATGCTTATATTCTTAAGTAAATAATTGTGACTCTTAAAAATCTAAATATCATTTTGAAAATAACATTACTCGTACCCTTTTTTTTAAATCTCTCTATTTCCTTAACTGTGGGCCTGTGAAAATATAGTTCAAATGAAGACTATTCTTACTAGCTAAGTTAGATTTAACTGTACAACAGGGAGGTGCGAGTTCAGAACTACCTTTTCTACATTTTCTAAGTTCAGTTGCACTTGTTTCAACAGGTATTCAAATAAATAAAGATTTTCAAAAGAACACATGGTTTGTGATTTACATTGAACATTAAATTGCAACGTTGTTTTTAAAAAATGACTCGAAACGACTTGAAATTCGAAGTTTAAGACTTGGGACTTGACTTGAAACATGCCTGTGTTTACTTGAGACTTCACCCGAGACTTGAGGATAATGACTTGAGACTTTCAAAGCAATGACTTGTTCGCATCTCTGAATTCTATGATTTTTACAGAGGAATATGATAAACTTAACCTGGTCTTTACTACTTTATTATAATATAACAGCGGTTGCCCATTTTCGCAGGATGAACATCTGAGTGTATTTGGCGGTGGAAACACTGTCCTGTTCCGAATACGCCGGACCATAAAATAGAGTAGCGGCCCATGCTGTACCGCTCAGTGGAAGCAAGGCACTAGCGCCACATAGCCGTGTCACCTTGCAGTCGCTGACCACAAACTCCTCTCTGCCTGGTTGAAACAGGCTGACCAACACAACCGTGATCCCAAACACAGCAGCTAATTTACAATAGCTTGACTGAAAAAAAGAAAAATTGACCTCCTGGAAGGTGCCAAATTTAACAAACTATCTTGAGCATATTTATGTACAACAGAAACATAGCAACAAACAGACTAAATCAAAGCAACTGTTTTACTCAAGTCCTGTTTTATTGCCAGTGTGGTGTGGTTAGTTGAAGCTGAATAAATGACATGTATCCAAATATTGAATGATTCTGATTATAGAAACTGTGGGTTCAACTCCAACGCCACTGACTCCCGTCACCCCCCTTCCAACGTACAACAGGAGCATCATCCTCAGTGGTGAAAATCTACACATTTATCTAAATCTATGATGGCTACATTTTTATATTCCCTTTTACATATGTCATGCTTGGCTCCACTCAGGTGAGAAAAAATTGAAGAATGTTGAACTGGCGAGTCCTTCCAATCTCTCGCTGGAGTGTATCTGGACTGGGAATCAGAACAAACAGCCCAACATCACTGGTTACTGGAGAAAAGACGGAGTGGAAGTTCAGGGCAGCCGAGTCATGGCGGCCCTGGAGAACCAGCAGTATAATCTCAAACAAGTGTAAGTGATTCATGTGTGCCTTTAGGAACTTCTTTTAAAATAAATCTCAACTCTATAAAACTTATGTTCATTGGTTTTAGAAAAGAGATCTTTGCAAACCTCAAAGCTGGCTTTTGATTAAAGGTTTGTTGCACTGCCTTTAGGACAGCTGGGATCTATGGATGTTGTTAAGTAATTCGGTTTTTCTCATCAGAAATTTTGTGAAACTAGTTTAATGGTAGAAAATATTAGATTGAAATATTTGCGAACAAAACAGGTGAAAAATGCACATTTGCTTTATTTTTTATTTTATTGAAAACAATAAAAACCTTAAATCCCCAGCAAAACTATGAAAACTGGCCATTCGTCTGTGTAGGTGTACAAAGGAAATGTTGCCTTATTTGTTTTTGTTGCTTATTTGTATTTAAGACAGACTTATTTGTTTTTATCATTTTTTAATAATTTTTTAAAGAAAAAAATCAAACCACATTGTATCTCCCACTCATCTCTTTTTGAACACAAAAATATGCTTGTGTTTCAGCTTGTAATGTTTTGTATTTTAAAGGGAAAATTGTCTAACTGCTTGTTTTTGTTTGTTTGCTGCTTGTCATTATTGGTTCTATGGAAGTGTAGAGCTGCCACCCAGACAAAAAAAAAAAAAAGAAAGTTATATCACGTTATTCAGTGAGTGCTTTATTGTTCCAGTAATATACTTTTTATGTTTGTACAGTATATCACATTTTATAGTTTTAATATATATAAGTATCACGATAAAACAAAGAACCCCTGAAAATTATTAGTCGTTTATTGTTAGAACATAACACATGTTAATGCCCACAGCTAAACCATCCACAACGACTCTTTGAACTCTTTACTTGGGTGTCAGGTGATATAAGTTATGGCATTTAATTTCTTTTTGGGATAAATAAAGTACTTTTGAATTGAACTGTCTTAATACATAATGAAGTTGATGACGGTGTTGCAGATACGCGACTGACAATATGTCTATAAGAACTGATTAAGTCCTATTTCGTGCTTGGATTGAGCCGTGGACATATTTAGCTGTTATCCAGCAGCTTGGACAGTATTGTGATAAGCATGTGTACACTGTGAAGGAACTTAAAGACAAAGGAGGCTGTACAAGAGGAAGAATGAGTCTGATCCAATTGAGGTGGCAGCATTTCTCATTGGTCCACTGGAGGGGAGGGGGAACCTCCATGGATACAAATTACATATTCTTAGCTCTATCCAGGCGGGTTATAATTTTACGCAGATCATCATGAGACATTTACTAAAATATCTGGACCCATACAGTTTTGACCAAAGACAAAAATCACCTGAGATTAATGTGGCATCTTCCCTCCTTTCGCAAAGTGAAGCCTTCTGAATATGTTTAGATGGAGCACTGAAGTTTTGGTTCACAATCTGAAAAGCTTACAATGGTCAAACCTGTCTGCATATTTTGCTCTTTACTTTTTTGGTACCTCCAATTTAACCACATTGTCTGAAATACAATGCAGCTTTCTCTCGTTTCTTTACTATCATTCCCCCTTTAAAGTTTAGGAACAAAAGTATTTACATTTAAAACTAATCAAAACTAAATGTTATGCTTTTAAATTGTCTCATCCATCTTTTCTCGCTCTGTTTTTCAGGTTCAGTATTGTGAGTGAGGAAAACCTGGGAAATTACACTTGTGTGTTTGGAAGTGAAGCAGAACTTGTTTTTGTTTTGGCAGGTACAGATCACATCTGGATCACCTTTAACATTCAGTTAGCACTTATTTAGTGAGTTTTTCCTTCTTTTTTTAGAACCCTGCTGCAGATTCACCTATATAAACAACTGCACTGTGTCGGCTCTTTCTTACAGTTCCACAGATTGGCGAGATCAGAGACAAGCCCATTGTCTCCTATTTGGGCGACTTTGTGGTGCTGACATGCAAAATGGAGGAAAAAAAACCAAAACCCAAAACTTGGAACTGGTATAAGTACAATGGGACTGATAAGGTGAGGGACGTCCTACAGATCAGTGGGCGTGGTTGTCTTTGAGGTTACACTCTTTGCTTAATAGCCGAGTTTTCTCTTTAGTTGGATAAAGTCACATTAAACTTTTAACTTTAAAAGTTATCCTTCAGGGCTTTTCTTAAATTGTGGCGTCGCTTTTTGTAGTAAAACCTGATATTTAGATGATTGCTTTACCTGAATCCTCCTCAAAAGTTATTTACAAAGAGATGCCCTGTTTTTTATTCATATTTTTAAACCGGTAACCTTTAAACCACAGTCTGTTATCAGACAACCTGATATAGCTGACTGCGTGATGATAATTGGTAAGACTTGATACCAGAATACATCAATTAGAATAAATATTAAAACCTCTGGTTTAATATTTCTAATGTTTTTTTCCTTCTAAATACATTTCAATTATTTCAACCCTGTTCTGTATTTTACAAATTATTTTCACTACACTGACCTGAATTCAAGGACACATGATTGAGAAATCTCTTCAGTAAATCTTAAAAAACAAATGTATCTTTGAAAATTGCTCAGAGTGGCCAGACTATACCTAACCATGTGATGGTAAGGTATAAAACCAATGACTAATGTTGTGGTGCTATGTCAGGAGCAGCTATCAGTGGCCACAGAGCCTCACCGCTACTTGATCGTCAGCGACGGCTCGGATACGAAGCTGAAGGTGAAGAACGTGAGTGAAGCCGACTCCGGCCTGTATTACTGCGGCGCTGTGTACCCCATTGGCACCAGCATGGGCCAAGTGGAGCTGAAGGTCAGATTCAGAAGAGCCATTGAGCTAAATACGATCAAATAATTTGTTGTTTTTTGAAAGTTTTAATTTTTAAACTTTTTGATTAGGTATTGATTTTCAGCCTTTTCAGCGATTATCTCCTTACATAATTCAGAAGCGTTTTAAATGTGTGAGTTATTAGTTTGACCAGCAAAAAAGCTCTACAAGGAACCCTGTAGAGCCTTTAAAAGTATGAAAAAGAATAAAATCTGCCTTTAGCAGTTTGGCTATCCCAGCTAACTATAACATTTTTTATGTGGTTTTTGAGAGATGGCAAGAAAAATTAAATTATTGTCGCAGAAAAACAAGCATTGTTCTTCTAGTGATAAGATAAGTGTAACACTGTAACACAATTGTTTTAAAATCAATGCTTCTTCTATTCATTCACTGTAAACCTTCAGTATTACTACATTTCAAAATGGGTCCTCATTGTTTATGCTTCTACTGAGTTTTCTGGGGCACCAGAGCATTTAAGTGTTGCTCGTACATTACATAATCTGTATTAAACTGGACATAAGGAAACATTAAATTGGATGGAAAATGAGATCCACAGATTTTTAAACCATTACAAACAAAGCATTTTTTGTCCTCAGGAAATTATCTGACTCAGAATTGTGAGAAAACACATTTTGTTATCTTGTGATAACAAGAAATGATCACATTTTGAAGAAATAACGATTATTTTTGTAAGATAAGCAGACAATTTTGTGAGGGCTGCTCTGGGTTTCCGTACAGATCTTGGAAAGTAGAAAAACACATTTTAGTTGAAGACTCTCCTTCCATCTTGTAAAGAAAACTGCCATTTCTAATATTCTAGAGCTTATAACTTAAGATAGTATAATTTTCTAGACATTTGTAGTTGAGCTAAGGCGTTTAAAGACATGAATTCCATGTGATTTTATTCTGTACCTGCATACTTCCTAAAGGTAATCAGCATCATGGAGCCGCTGAAGCCTTTCCTAAGCATCCTGGTTGAAGTTATCATCCTGGTTACTGCAATTCTCATCTACGAGAGGAGTCATTCTAAGAAAAAGAAAGCAGAAGGTATTTCAGTGTGTTTTTTTGTTGTTCTTTTTATCTCCTTTTTGCTGCTGTTCAATGCATCCTGCATGTAGCTGACTGGTATTCACAAACATAAACACGTGGAGTTTGCTAAACTCTTCTGAAGTGCCCTCAGACCCTTGTTAGCATGCATGTCAATGTTTGACTCTTTATTATACCAGGAAATTTGAGATAAAACTGATTTAAAGAGAATTAAGATCCCGAACATCTGGCCAAATTAACACAGAAATGGTTTACTGCTCTGAATAAATTTTCTCAGATTAAAGACAGCATTTTCCTTAAATTTTAAGTGTTATATTATGCTAAATTCATTTAAGGTTTCTTTTTCACAAATCTTTACAGTAAAATAAAATGTAAGTTTTCAAGAAACTGGCCATTTTATTGAAATATTTATTTTGTGGATATATTTAACCACCAATGAAATGAATCCAATTTGCTACCCTTTATCACAGCTAATGGTCCTAATGCTGAGCCAAAGAACACACAGTGAGTACTAATAAACATTCTTCACAGATTTGTATGTTTTGTGTAATGTTGTTTTTAATATATTATTCATATACCTCAGGCCACAGGGTGAAGATACTGGAGCTGAGGAAAGTAGCTCAGTAAGACAGCGCAAAGCCTAAATGCCATCACCAACAGAGAGCCAACAAATTCATGCATCTATAAATTTGTTCTTTTATCTTTGAATGTGAAGAGCTTTATTGCAATATATAAGCAGCTATTTTTTTCTATAGATCTTAGTCCTTAAAACCAGCTAAGTGCAATGACAACTACCTAATCAACATTCCTTTGACTCATACACAAGCTTTTTTTTTACTGTCACACTAACGCGTTTTCCAGTTGTCACCAATGGCTGAAGAAGTGAGGCATTTAGTGTTTTCTCTCCAGCTCTCTGTGTTGAAACTGAGGTTACCTTCACATGTTTCCTTTGTAGCATCTGTCACAAACGGAAGTCTGTTCTTTTTTCAGCTTGTCCTCCTTTTGCAGCTGTGGTGTAACGAGTTGTGGTTTGTGAGCAGTGCCTTAACACTCTCAGAAAGCAATTGACTAACTGTTCTCTGTGCCAGCAACGATTTTATTTGTCACCTTAAACAGTGGTATGTCCAGCATGTTGTTTACCTTAACATCTAACAAACCTTAACGTCCATATCGAGATACTTGTGCATCGTTGTCATGTTGACGTCTTAGAAAATATATTCAGCCTTCACTGTATATGCAAGTGTTAATATTAAAGCTACACAAATTAATGTTTGACTGGGTTTTGACTGGGTCATTTCCACATTTATCCTCACTGCTTGTTTTTTTTTAAAATTAAAGATCATTGCCCTGGTGGAAGGGAAAAGCTAAATCCCAATAAGCTTTCCTTCCAGAATTTTTCTTTCTCCCATCCATCTGTTTTTAATTCAAAGATCACTGCAGCATAATGCTACCCTCACTTTGACTGTGGCTCAGTAGGTAGTAGTTGTTTGGCAATGGGAGAGTCGTAGGTTCAATTCCAGCTTCCTCTTGTCACATGTCTGTCCCCTGGGCAAAGCACTTAACCTCAAGATGCCTACCAAGCTCTGTATCGGATGTGTGCGTTTGTGAGTGCGACTGGGTGAATGTGGCTCCAGTGTAAAGCGCTTTGAGTGGTCAGTATGATTAGAAAAGCTCTATATAAGTTCAGTCCATTTCAGAGGTGGGTAGAGTACCCAAACATTTTACTGAAATAAGAGTAGCATTACTTCAACATATTTTTACTCAAGTAAAAGTAAAAAGTAGTTGTCCAAAAAAATTACTCGAGTAAGAGAAAAAAGTATTTGGTAAATAGGCTACTTGAGTACTGAGTAACATTTGATCTAATATTTCTAAAATTACATCATCAGACATAGCCTACAAAAATATAAAGTTATGGGAAAATTCTGTTCTTTTAAAGACTAAAATGGGGGGAAGATAAAAATAATTTCATAAATTTTAAGTAGAAAGACTTTTCTAAGTCAATTTTTTCAATATAATATGAATACTTACAGCAGGTTATGAATAAATATATCTTAGAACAAGGTAAAAAAGTACTTCCAGACAGAATACATTAGAAAACCAAAGCTTGTGTAGAAACAGGTGATCTTTAATAAGCTGTAGGTGTAGGTCTGTGTCTGGTGTATTTTGGTTAAAATATGTTTGCTCCTATTCAGTAAATTTACTCACAGTGGGTAGAGTATCCAGACATTTTACTCAAGTAAGCGTAGCTATACTTATTATTCAAGTAGAAGTAAAAAGTACGGCATAGCAAAACTACTCATAAAAGTTTTTTTTTCTTTTCTTAAAGGTTACTCAAGTAAATGTAACTAGTTACTATGCACCTCTGATCCATTTACCATTTTAATGTGGGGTTGGTGTTTTATGAATGATGCCGTTCTGGTACGCAGGTTTTGATTGACTATTGTCAATTAGTTTGCTGGGGTGGAATAATCTTTCCATTCAAGGATTGGGGATTTTTCAAATATCCCAAACCTAATCTGTAGTACTCCACAACCTTTACCCCCATGGAAAGTTCTAAAGGCTTTAGACCAGAATACAGATCATTAGGGTTGCCTAAAAGTGGATCTTATTAAACTATGTACAGGTCCTTCTCAAAAAATTAGCATATTGTGATAAAGTTCATTCTTTTCCATAATGTAATGATAAAAATTAAACTTTCATATATTTTAGATTCATTGCACACCAACTGAAATATTTCAGGTCTTTTATTGTTTTAAAACTGATGATTTTGGCATACAGCTCATGAAAACCCCAAATTCCTATCTCAAAAAATTAGCATATCATGAAAAGGTTCTCTAAACGAGCTATTAACCTAATCATCTGAATCAACTAATTAACTCTAAACACCTGCAAAAGATTCCTGAGGCATTTAAAAACTCCCAGCCGGGTTCATCACTCAAAACCGCAATCATGGGTAAGACTGCCGACTTGACTGCTGCCCAGAAGGCCATCATTGACACCCTCAAGCAAGAGGGTAAGACACAGAAAGAAATTTCTGAACAAATAGGCTGTTCCCAGAGTGCTGTATCAAGGCACCTCAGTGGGAAATCTGTGGGAAGGAAAAAGTGTGGCAGAAAACGCTGCACAACGAGAAGAGGTGACCGGACCCTGAGGAAGATTGTGGAGAAGGACCGATTCCAGACCTTGGGGGACCTGCAGAAGCAGTGGACTGAGTCTGGAGTAGAAACATCCAGAGCCACCGTGCACAGGCGTGTGCAGGAAATGGGCTACAGGTGCCGCATTCCCCAGGTCAAGCCACTTTTGAACCAGAAACAGCGGCAGAAGCGCCTGACCTGGGCTACAGAGAAGCAGCACTGGACTGTTGCTCAGTGGTCCAAAGTACTTTTTTCGGATGAAAGCAAATTTTGCATGTCAAACGGAAATCAAGGTGCATGAGTCTGGAGGAAGACTGGGGAGAAGGAAATGCCAAAATGCCTGAAGTCCAGTGTCAAGTACCCACAGTCAGTGATGGTCTGGGGTGCCATGTCAGCTGCTGGTGTTGGTCCACTGTGTTTTATCAAGGGCAGGGTCAATGCAGCTAGCTATCAGGAGATTTTGGAGCACTTCATGCTTCCATCTGCTGAAAAGCTTTATGGAGATGATTTCCTTTTTCAGCACGACCTGGCACCTGCTCACAGTGCCAAAACCACTGGTAAATGGTTTACTGACCATGGTATTACTGTGCTCAATTGGCCTGCCAACTCTCCTGACCTGAACCCCATAGAGAATCTGTGGGATATTGTGAAGAGGAAGTTAAGAGACGCAAGACCCAACACTCTGCATGAGCTTCAGGCCGCTATCGCAGCATCCTGGGCCTCCATAACACCTCAGCAGTGCCACAGGCTGATTGCCTCCATGCCACGCCGCATTGAAGCAGTCATTTCTGCAAAAGGATTCCCGACCAAGTATTGAGTGCATAACTGAACATAATTATTTGTAGGTTGACTTTTTTTGTATTAAAACCACTTTTCTTTTATTGGTCGGATGAAATATGCTAATTTTTTGAGATAGGAACTTTGGGTTTTCATGAGCTGTATGCCAAAATCATCAGTTTTAAAACAATAAAAGACCTGAAATATTTCAGTTGGTGTGCAATGAATCTAAAATATATGAAAGTTTAATTTTTATCATTACATTATGGAAAAGAATGAACTTTATCACAATATGCTAATTTATTGAGAAGGACCTGTATGTGATTTCTGAAGACAATATGTATGGTTTCTAAGCTAAATAGGTGAAAACATACATTCACTGGCCACTTTATTAGCATGCAATTGAACTGATGTACTTAACCCAACTTCATCCAATCACATGGAAGCAACTTAATGCGGGGATGTAGTTGTGGTGAAGACAACTTCAAAATCAAACGGAGAATCAGAATGGGGGGAGACCTCAAACTATTACTTGCTAAAGCAAATAATGCAGATCATCTCTGACTGCACATGTCCAACCTTTAAGCAGATGAGCTACAGCAGCAGAAGACCAAACCAGGCACCACTTCTGTCACCTAAGACATGGGCAGCATCAATACTGAGACTGTGGTGTTTGAACAATGGTCAGTTTTAGCTAAGAAAACATCTCGCACACCATGAAACCACCATCAGCCTGAACATTTATACAAGGCAGGCAGAATCCATGCTTTTGATCGCTACCAGACCTCCTCAGACAAGGTGTGCTTCCTACCAACCATGGGTCATACCGCTTTGACATAAAATAATTTCCTACAATCCACTGAGTCTATCGTAAGAAAATGTTGTCATGTGACTGCAATATACATCTATAGTTATTCTGGTTTGATCAGGGGTCACAGTCTGGTATATTGCAGCATCTACTGACCCAAACAGGAACCAGAAACAATGATAAGGTGTACTATAAAATCCTGAGTGTAATACACCATTACATTTAAAAATACATGAGATTTTAACATTTTCAAGATTATGTATCTTCATGACACCTACAAAGAAAACAAACTCAAATGCAACGGTTTGTGATGATTTGTTTCTACAATATGGCAAAACGGGGTTATGTACTAGAAAGGCAGCAAACTGAGAAAAAGCACAAACATTTTATGTATTTCACAATTAGAACAAAGTTCAATCAAAGGGTGGCAGATGTTTTATTGGCAGCTGTATTTTGTAGTAAGATTTTTTTCCCTCTAAAAGCTGAATTGGTAATAAGTTAGTGCATCCCTTTAAAGCAGTTATGAGCTTCAGATGCCAATTTAACAGGAATAAATGAAAAACAATTATATTGCGGGTAGAAGAGAAAAAAAAAAACCCGGTTCAGGATCTCCATCTCAAGCTTGAGTGTGCAGAAAGTCCATCTATGTTTAGGTCGGTTTAACAAACGTAACCCACATTTTACAACTTTATTGAATTCCCTCATGTCTGGCTCCTACAGTAAGTTTTTGCACCTTGAACACTTCTTAACAAAAATGCAACTTCCTGCATGTTTATCTCCTGCTCAACTGTGAGGCTGATTCATGAGGAACTGAACCAGAAGTCTGACGACGCCATCGTCCAGACCCACCACCTCTCCGTTCTTCACGTCCTCGTAGAGCCGCAGGCTCTCGGTGCCCCACAGGAGGTTTTTCCTGGGGTTGGCGGCGTCCGTTTCCACTGACAGGGCCACAGTGTTGAGCTGGTAGCAGAAGAAGGAGAAGAAGTGTCCGTCTGTGATGACGGCCTGCGACACGAAGGGTCTCGAGACATCCTCGTAGTTCCAGAAACCTGCAGAGGAGGATGGAAGGTAGGAACATCTGTAATGCTCTTCTCTACTAATCCCATGGTTCCTACAGGTTTCCAGGCTAAATGCTCCAGACAACATTCCAGAGTTTTCAGTTCTGTATGTTTGGAAATATGAAAACACTCAAATTCAAAATGAAATTATAACATATTACAACTGTTGGCGGCAGGAAGGTAGGAGAGAAGAAGGGACGAAAACAAGAGAGGAGAGAAGAAAGGACACAAGGGGAGAAGGGAGCTATGACACTAGAAAGGATGGGAGGAAACAAAGGGGGATGCAAGGGAGTATGGGATATCTGACATGAACAGAAAAAACAGAAAAGGAGAATGAACAAAGGAAGGAAGATTCAATAAAGGATGGGAGGGAAGAAAGGAGAAAGGAAGATGCAAGGGAGCATGGGAAATTTGAAGCAAGAAACAAAGAAAGGAGAGGGAAAAACTGAAGGGAGGGAGGGAATGAACAAACAAACATAGTACACAAGGAAGGAAAGAAAGACCCAAAGAATGAAGGAATAATGAAAGGACAGCATTTTGTCAGTGGGATAGGAAATCAAATCGAAAATACAAATACTTTTCTTTTCTAATTACTTTTCCCCCCAACTTTTCCAGACCTAATACTGAAAATACTGAAATCAGATTCCAGACCTTTTACCAATTGTAGGAACCTGTAACCCCAACATAGTCAAATGTTTCCTACCAACTGAAATGCTGCATTAAAAAGTTACGGTAAGTAAGTGATTACTATTCTAAATCTAGAATAAATCTGTTGCCAATTATTTTGTTTTTAAACCTCATTTTGTGATAACATGCAGCTTTACCAAGCTTTAAACACACTTTAATAGAAACACAAGTGGAGAGAAACGTTTTCCTCAGTACAAGAAAAAAAAAACAATATCACAGAATAAAAGCTGTAACAGAAGCAGTGTTCTGACTTAATAACTGACCTTGGTACATGGCCTGTGCTCCGGTCCAGGCAAAAAGGCTGGCGACGGCGTTGGCTCTCAGGAAAGGCTCCACCTGGTCAGACTGCTGCTGCCGAGCCATGCGTTCTCTGTGGTACCGGTCGGGTACAAAATGGAACTGGGTGTGACCGTAGCAAGCTGGGTCCGGCAGCTTTGCTCCTGGTAACAAGGAGAAAAGCAGACTTATTGTCAAACCTGCAACAACATCCAGTTAACTCTGAGTTCATAATAAATTTAAACATTTGATTGACAGAAATGTAGTTTTTCACAAACTTTCCTGTTTTTCTCAGATGTTTCAATTGTATACTGAAGTTCAATAATCAACTTTTATTAGGTTTCAGGGGTGTCTATTAAGCATTGCATGTAGTTTATATCTAGTTTCAATACTGATAGCTAGTGATGGGTGGAGCAACACTGATGTGTCGCCGGATGTATCTAGCTATCGATGTGCGTATCGCTTTAAGCATGAGGGAAAGTATTTGAAGAGGAGCTGCTGGTTAGTAAAAATAAAACTACTTGCTCAATTATTTGTATATCATTTGGATTCAAAGTGTTAGATGTGAAACAGATCAATGTGGTCTGGAGAGAATGTTGGAAATACGTATTAAAGAACTACAGCACTACGAATCTTTACCACCATTTACAACGGCGACACAAAGAACAGTATAAAGACTGCGTAAAACTTTGTTCAGCAGGCCAGAAAACGAGACTTTCCCAGTCTCCTGATCCGAAACCAGCGGAGGGTTGGCCATAGGGAGGAACGGTTGGACCACTGTCATGATCCTGTTGTGTGTTTGTTTGTGTACGTGAGTGAGGCATCTTCCTTTATAGAAGATCTTTGTCAGCGCTACTCGTGCTCCTGCACCCAGAGCTGATTAGTACCTCTTGCTGCTGCGCTGGATTCTGGAAGGTTTGGAAATATTCCAGAATGTTTTTATGTCAAATATTTTGATATTGTTTGCTAGCTGCTATCAGACGTCAGGAGCTCTCTTCTGCTTTGAAAGGGAGCCCTATAGATAGCTTGAGATATTTATAAAAAATAATAATTTTCTTCTCCTTGACCCACGTGAATTAAAGAAACGTCTGCCTGCACCCGCAAAATCTTAATAATATATTTTTCACCTGTTACAGGACTCTGATTTCAGCAGTTGCTATTGAAACGTAATCGGTTCAGCCGCCCAATCATCCATCCATCCATTTTCTTCCGCTTATCCGGGGTCGGGTCGCGGGGGCAGCAGCCTAAGCAAAGAGACCCAGACTTCCCTCTCCCCAGCCACTTGTTCCAGCTCCTCGGGAGGAACCCCAAGGTGCTCCCAGGCCAGCCGAGAAACATAGTCCCTCCAGCGTGTCCTGGGCCTTCCCCTGGGCCTCCTCCCGGTGAGACGTGCCTGAAACACCTCACCAGGGAGGCGTCCAGGAGGCATCCTGACCAGATGCCCGAGCCACCTCAACTGACTCCTCTCGATGTGGAGGAGCAGCAGCTCTACTCTGAGCCCCCTCCGGATGACTGAGCTTCTCCCCCTATCTCTAAGGGAGAGCCCAGACACTCTACGGAGGAAACTCATTTCAGCCGCTTGTATCCGTGATCTCGTTCTTTCGGTCACCACCCAGAGTTCGTGACCATAGATGAAGGTAGGAACGTAGATCGACCGGTAAATCGAGAGCTTCGCCTTTCGGCTCAGCTCTCTCTTCACCACGACAGACCGGTAAAGCGCCCGCATAACTGCAGATACCCCACCAATCCGTCTATCGATCTCCCGCTCCATTTTTCCCTCATTCGTGAACAAGACCCCCAGATACTTAAACTCCTCCACTTGGGGAAGGACCCCATCCCCGACCCGGAGAAGGCACCCCACCCTCAAGACCATGGCCTCAGATTTGGAGGTGCTGATTCTCATCCCAGCCGCTTCACACTCGGCTGCGAACCGCTCCAGCGAAAGCTGTAGATCACGTTCCGATGAAGCCAACAGGACCACGTCATCTGCAAAAAGCAGAGACCCGATCCTGAGGCCACCAAAACGGATCCCCTCAACGCCTTGGCTGCGCCTAGAGATCCTGTCCTTAAAAGTTAGGAACAGGATCGGTGACAAAGGGCAACCTAGGCGGAGTCCAACTCTCACTGGAAACAAGCCCGACTTACTGCCGGCAATGCGAACCAAACTCTGGCACCGGTCGTACAGGGACCTAACAGCCCGTATCAAAGGGCCCGGTACCCCATACTCCTGGAGTATGCCCCACAGGGCCCCCCGAGGGACACGTTCGAACGCCTTCTCCAAGTCCACAAAACACATGTAGACCGGTTGGGCGAACTCCCACGCACCCTCCAGGACCCTGCTGAGGGTGTAGAGCTGGTCCAGTGTTCCACGGCCAGGACGAAAACTGCATTGTTCCTCCTGGATCCGAGGTTCGACTATCCGTCGGACCCTCCTCTCCAGAACCCCTGAATAGACCTTACCAGGGAGGCTCAGAAGTGTGATCCCCCTGTAGTTGGAACACACCCTGTGGTCCCCCTTTTTAAACAGGGGGACCACCACCCCGGTCTGCCAATCCAAGGGAACTGCCCCCAATGTCCACGCAATATTGCAGAGCCGCGTTACCCAACACAGCCCCACAACATCCAGAGCCTTGAGGAACTCCGGTCGAATCTCATCCACCCCCGGAGCCCTGCCACCGAGGAGCTTTTTAACGACCTCGGTGACCTCAGCACCAGAGATTGGAGAGACCGACCCCAAGTCCCCAAACCCTGCTTCCAGATTGGAAGGCCGCCCAATCAGTCAACAATTAAATAGTTGTTTCCCTGTTACAAAAAATAAAAAACTGAAAATAAATAAGAAAGACGAGCAGACATCTATAAAAGAAGGGATGCACCTGAAAAGGCAAGGTTATGCACGGCCAGATGAAGATGACGGGTTTTTTGTTTGTTTTTTTGCACGTCCAGCCACCAAAGATTTAGATCGTTTATTTTCTCATCGTCCTCAACCACTCATTTTTATTTTTCATTTTGCTCATATCATTTAGCACACACTCATATGTTATATCTTATGTTGTTATACAACATATAAATATATACAAGTATTTTGATTAAAATTATGGTTCCGCTTGCATCCTTGGAACGATCAGATTAAAGGCCTCTCAGAACCAAGCTCCTGGGCTGAATTTCAACACCAACCCACCCCTGGCCAACACTTAGTTTTTAATAGCAAAGCTATAACTATTTTGGTTTGGAAGAATAGAACAATATTTTATTCAATAATATTAATAATATATGCTGATACTTTATTTTTGACACTGTTTCTAATGTACGTCTAAAGCTGTATGTCAGTAAGAGTGCCTGTGTGACATTTGAAACACGTAGCTTAGATTCTTAGTTCCTTTTTATGCTAATACTTTTTGGGAAGAAAAATATCTAGATATGTATCAAAAATCGGATTTTGGCTGAAAAATATCGAGGTATTGCTTTTGGTCAATATTGTCCAGCCCTTCTTTCTGCCATCACTGTAGATTGTAACCAGACTGACTTAAGATATGGAGATTGACAAGTTTTTTTAGTTGCAGTTTTACCTGTGAAGATGTTGTTTTCATACTGCCTTCTGAACAGAGGCATCAGATTGGGGGCATAGGGGACCTCCGGGACCTCAGCTGTGTAAGACGCCTCTAGAGGAGTAAACTAAAAACCAAAAAATTAAATATGGGGAAGTTAATAGAGGGCAGTTTTCTTGTGTGTGCAATCTTATTTGAATTTTCTGTTGCTGACATTCCTGAAATAAAAGGAGGTTGGTTTTCTTTTACCTGGGGTAGCTGCTGAGGTATTCTAATCTGGCTGTGGGGGTGGTCGTCGATCTGAAACCTGATTGGCTCCGGCCGGCCTTTACGGTGGCCCTTGGGTATGATTCTCTTTCCTCGCCTCCAGTAAAAGTTCACCTGTGGATTGAGGTCTGAAAAATAAAAATAAACATCAGAGACAAAAACCGGCACTGAAAGGCGGATTTTGGTTAATGAGCTCTGCTGTGTTGGAACTGTGAGGTGCTGTTGGATGGTAACTGTCTCGGTGCGTTTACATGCAGTAAGAGAAAACTGAATTATTGCCTTAGTCCGACTTCTGCATCTTATTCTGACCTTTAAACGTAACATCTGCACGGCTCTCTGTGACAGTTCAGTTAAAATACAGCCTAAACGGTGATGTAGCAATCCATAAAGAAAAGTTTGTTAGTGATTTATTGTGCTCGGGTAGTGAAGCATCATACGTACCCAGACTGGAGAGACCGAGCAGCGGATTGTATTTTGCCAAGCTGTGGGTGAGGTCAGACACCAGGGTCCTCAGGAAGGGGCCGACCGTCTGCTCCTGACTCTTGTACAGAAAGGGTTTACGTTTCTTCACCTTGTGCCAGTGCTCGTGTAAAATCACACGGGTGACCAGGTCTCGGATTTCACTGAACGCAGCATCGTCGATCCCCGGGGCAGCGGCTGGATCCGCGGCTGAGGGGGAGCTCCCTGTACTCGGGGTGAACTTTCCCGGAAGGCCCGGGATGCACGCGGTTTTGGTGAAATGCTGGTACCACCTGTCGGGGTTTCGTGCGAATGTCTGAGGGTAGACTACAAATTTCATCCGCTGGATGCGAGTGATGAGGGACAGCTTCTCCTCCACGGGAGACGCGGAGATCGTTTTGATGCGCTCCTCGATCTGCCGCAGCCGGGCAGCTTTGCTTTTTGCCGTCAGAGAGGCGACTATAGGTGGATACTGAGGCTCCTTTACTGCTGCTTCGGTGTGGAAATGTTTCTGTGTTCTAAGAGGAGGAAAACTTTTAGGGAGCAGCAAGGACAGCCTTATGCGGGCCGCCATGTTTCCTCGTTCAGTTCTTCCTCTTGGTTATTATTTAGGGTTGACTGACAACAAATCGGAGCATTAACGCCACCAGCTGGTATGCAGCAGTGGCGGTAGATACTTCGTCTTTTAACAAACTTTATTTAACATGTGTATAACAAAAATTGTCTTTACCATTATGTCTGAATCAACAAACAAAAAAGCATAAACTTCAGAGTTAGAAAAAAAGAAGTAACCATAAAAAGCATCTTTCGTTAAGACAATCATCATGAGTTTATATGTATTTCATCTTTATATCTTTACCCTTAATGTTAAACTTCTGATTTATCAACTTCAACCACCTTATTTTTTCTCTCAAGTTTTTTTTCCCTATAAGATTCTGACAAACAACATTTGTCAAGACTTATTTTTTACAAAATTATTTTTGTTGATGCTTTATTGTAACCTAACCTAACTAACCTATTAAATCAGTTAATGTTTATACAGTAATCAAATTTTTTTTGTACTTATTCACCTTCATATTTATTTTGGGGTATAATTGTATGGTCAATTAGCGCTGCGTTAGCGTTTTACAACACTGGTGCTCTTGAATCGACCCCCTGCATACGTCATAGATGTCGCCTTTAGAGCCACTCACTAACGGTCAGATATGTGTGTTGCAAACAACTCTACCACTAGAATGCTCGTGTTGTTTTGCCTTTCACTGTCATTGTCATGAATGATCATTTGTAAAAAAAAAAACAAACAAAAAAAAACCTTGTAAAATGACTTAAAGTGAATACGAAAAAATATATATTTTAAATCAATCAAATCAGATCACGACGAGGACTCTGTTTAGTATGATGTTTACGTGACGTACATGAATGCAGCATTACCCTTCCATACTTTTTTTTTGAGAGTTTTGGAAGCTGTTTGGGCTCAGAAACGGAGAAAAGCCTGAATTATTATCAACAGTAAACTATAATAGCTTGGTGGCTAGCTATGTATCGTCGTATTATCTGTCGAGCACAGTTGGTCGGGACCAGAGCGCCTCTGTTCAACCCTCTGCAGCGTGTTTATCGAGCCGAGGTAGCTGCTCTAACACCAAACCGTTTGCTTATTATCATAAACATTTTCCTTTCGTTTACTGTTGCTGAGCAACACTCTTGTACTCCTGTTGGTGGTTGTGGGGAAGCTTCATTGTCCCACCATCAAAAGGTCTGCTTTATTAACGTATTTAAATAAATACTTTTCTTTATATTAATATAATTTTCTATTTGCATGTGTCTGACCCTTCAGAGATCTCTCTGCTCCAAAAGGGATGAGGTGAAGCTGGCAGAGGAGGCCTGCAAAAGGTACGGCTCTCCAGGTCCAACCATCTTCTCCAAAGTGATTGATAAAAGCATCCCTGCAGATATTATCTATGAAGACGACAAGGTAAACAATCAGAACATGTTAGATTGTACCGACCTCATATGACCTAGTCCACCGGGAATGACTTTCTTTTGTTTGTTTGTTGTTTCCTTACCAGTGTTTGGCATTCAGGGATATCAGCCCTCAGGCCCCCGTTCACTTCTTGGTTATTCCAAGGGTCCCTATTCCTCGAATAAGTGCAGCTAAAGATGATGATGCTGAGGTATGATGCTGTCTGCAAAAATCCTATACAGGTTACAACACATCATGTGTATAGTGCAAGACTCTGCAACCTGTGCAACCTTCATCCTATCAACACCAATTCTCTGTAACTTTAACTCAAAAATAACATGACGTTGAGTTAGCATTAGCAAATACAGGTTTTGTGTTAGACAAAGACACCACGATTAGACAAAAGTTGTGATTTATTTATTGGAAAAAGTAATTGTCCCCCTTGGTAAATCATAAATTAAACGTTGAATAATATATTATTTGGAAAGCTGAGTTTAGTTTTAGTGGCCAGACTCAGACATGATTATTGCCAGACTTGTAAAATTAAAAAATGCCTAAAACAGAACCTGTCGCTTATGATTTTACACTAATAAAAATGCAGAGTCAAAAGTTACATCTGTAGGTGAGTTTCAACCACTGGAGAACCACTGGACTGGTGCATTTATTAAAAAAAAAAACATGAGAAGGATTTACAAAAGGCCTCCTTAATTTTGTTTTGTCTTAGGTTTCTGTTCATACAAGTTTAGTTTTCAGTTTGAAAGTCAAAAACTTTAGCTCTTCTGAGGAGTTGAAAGCTCCTCCTGTCCACACTTTCATATCTGCATTTGGTTCCTATGAGAAACATCAATGTTTCCCATCTCATATTAAATGTAAAGGCTATTTTATTTATTTAGTACAACTTTCTAGATGTTGCTTGAACATATCAACAACATGAAGGAACGAAACCCATTTTTCAGTTCATGTTGGTGTCCACAGGTCCAATCCGGTGGACTGCAGCCAGATCCAGATGTCCTTCCAAAATTTGTGGACGATTTTACAGTTCAAAAAGCAAATGGTTCAAATCTTTTGTTTCATTTTCACAGAATATGCATCGTTTAACATCTTATTAAACGTCAACTTGATATATCCGTTAGTTAAATAGATCTCATTCTGAACCTTCCATTGTAAATCTTTAACATAACAACACAAAGGGACATTTATTTTTCTTTTGTTCATATTCATGTCCACAGGTCCAACCTGGTTCTGGTAGTTTTTTTCTTCAAGTCTAGAATCAGTCTAAAAGATTATCCTCAAAAAACTGCGAATTCTACGTCCTCACTTTGGTTATTAATCGGTAATATCCAAATATAAAATTAAAGGAGCTAGTTTGAGTTTTGTGTAAGACACAGTTCTGACCAGTAGGGGCATCAGTTTTTAACTTAAACTGTAGAAGTTGGGCCTAAGGTGCCCCACTAAGGTGCTGAGTAGATTGGGTTGATGCACACACCTTTTCAGCAATGAGTTAGTTTTTCTTTTTGTCTCAAAATATTCACGCTTTCTTATTTTTCTCCCAACATTCAGCTCTTGGGACATTTGTTGGTTGTTGCTAAAAATGTGGCAAAGCAGGAATCTCTTAGTGAAGGCTACAGAGTGGGTAAGTAGTTTCATCCAGCTAATAAAGATTCTTCACAAAAATAATAAGAATCGACTGTTAAATTGCCCGCATTGAATTTGCAGTGATCAATGATGGAAAACACGGATCTCAGTCAGTCTATCACCTTCACATCCACGTCCTGGGAGGAAGACAGATGGCATGGCCGCCGGGATAAAGGGCTCACACAGAACTGTGAAAAATTCTTGCCTCGTCCTTTCAAGAAACCAGATTTTTCTGTAATAGTGTAATTTTTTGCACAATATGCTGAAACAACACACCTTATAGGTAAGAGCTCTTTGGAAATCAGGTTGTTGGGACAAAAATACCATTTAATTACTGTCTTTTATTTGGTATTTTATGTAGCAGCAATGATAGATCTGCACAAAGATTTGTCTTGTGATGATTTCTGTACAAAAAAAATTAAAATGTTGAATGTAAATATGTTGCTCTAACAGCAAGGACACTGTGGTTGACATGGCTTTAAATAAAGACTCTAATTCTATTTTATTTTGAATCAGTTATTTTCCTGTAATAGAGAAAATGAATATTAAATACAGGTGACATTAGGGTTTTAAAGAAAACCTATCTTTCAGTAGAAGAGGATTAATTACCGAAACATTTTGTTTTGATCTTATATCAGCGTGTAAAGCAACAGAAATCAGACCTCAGCCCATCTGAACCACATGGACAACCCCAGTGAGTTGCCAAACCAGTAAGAATTTGGGCAGTTTTTCTGGTTTGTAGCAGAGATGATTAGAGTAGCATTATTTCATTGTACTTTTACTCAAGTAAGAGTAGAAAAGTGTTCGGTAAAAAGGCTTTTTAAGCACTGATGAAATGTTTAATCCTAACGTGATTTAAATTGAGAAATAAGACAAAGAATATTTTGTTTTGTGTACATTCTGGTATCTTAAAGAATGAAAGAAAAAAAAGTAAAAAACAAAACTAATTCAGGCAGAAGGAACACAATCTAATTGTATTCACAACATAAATGTTTTGAAACCAATATCTGCAGTAGGTGGTGTTTATGTTTACAGTACAAAGCACTGACAGTACCTACTGTTTAATATAACTTCACTTGACCTCCAAATGGCTCAACAAATTGAAAATGACACTAGAGCAATGACAGTTTTGTACTAACAAGAAGTCTCACCAACATAAACTTCAGGTGAGTCTTTGTCTGGTGACTTTTGGGTTAAATCCTTTTTGTTCTTCACTCATTGAAGTAAGTCGTGGTGTGTCGTAATATATTGGGGCTAATGGTCCGCATAGGTCGGAATCTGTTCATCTAGATTTCCTCAAATAGTGGCGACAGATACCGGTTCCAAGAAAAGCAATCATCACCCACAGGTATATTCAGCAAGGACACTGGGGTGTCATTTGAATTAGAGGAGACGAAAGATGATGGGAACTGAAGGGGCTGAGCTACCAGAAGGCTAAACTGCAGGTGTTCACGACAAGCTGGAGATACCTTGGTATTACAAACATAAAGAGGCATAGAGGAAGTCAACAACAACCAAGTACCTGCAGAGACTGAGATGTACTGAGGCGTCAGCTGAGTGGTAATGCTAAAATGGTCAATGGACTGCATTTGTATAGCGCTTTTTCAGTCAGAGGGCCACAAAGCGCTTTACTCTACATTCAGTCATTCACACACAGATGGTGGCAAGCTACTCCTGTGTAGTGACAGCTGCCCTGGGGCACACTGACCTACAAAAGTAATGGTCTAAGCTACAAATACTCAGAGCTGATATAAAATGGAAATATCAAGACAAGAAGACATTGCATAATGCACATACAGGTTTCTCCCTGACTCGATCACCCAGAGCCAACATGCTCAGAGGAAGGTGGGAACCTGAGGAACAATGAGTTGTAGAGTCACCTTCTAATATAATAAATCCGTTGAGCTCCTGGAATGGCTGGAATTTCCTCTGTAAGCAATAATAGAACATCCACCAGCAGCAGCACACTTCACATGTTTTTCTTTAGCTCTTTTAGTTTCAGACTTCCGTGTTCAGGTTTATGACATGGCCCCTCATTAATATTTCACCAGTTACAAGCAGAAGGTACTCCGGGTCAGGACGTCTGTGGTGTGACTGGGTGGTGTGATCTCAGTGAGTGGGGTAACTATGTGTCACTGCAGAAAGACGGTTAAACTTTCGCCTATATTTACTGATAAAACAGTTCTCAGCACCTGCGGAATGGCCCAGCAACGCGCAGGACTCAGAAAAAATAGGAAGTATCATGGCAGTATTTTCTTTTTTTTTGGGGGGGGGGGGTTGTAAATTTTCAAACAACACACCACACCCATTTCATTTTTGCCTTATGGCATCCATAAATCTCCCCCCCCCTTTTGAATGTTTGTCCCTGCCACCATAACCCAACAGTCCTCAGCTTCTGTAATTAATCCAAACACGACCGGTTTCTGCAGCCGCAGGCTGTTGTGTGCTGCAGGTTTCAGGTTGTCTTCACCTTGTCCACACCACAACCTTTGATTCGTTTTGTCTGTGGATCTCTACCTGATCATTATGGCCTCAGCAAGCAGTACCTCTTTGGATTAGGCATGTTTCCTCGACTCTTAAGTGAGGCACGAGTTGCCTTTTCGAGGTCTTCTAAAGGGCACCCTCTCGCTCAGAGGGCAATAGTCGACTACCTGAGTGGGGCAAAGGTTGATGCAGGTCAGTCCTACTCATGAGTGCTCCTCAGAGATTGATGCCACTCAGCTGTGAGAGCAGAGAAGGTAAGACGTCACCTGCCAAACTTTTCAATCCTTTTTCTGCTTTCTTGTGCATTAATAACAAGGGGTTTGCTTGCGTGAGGGTTTAGAAAAGGCAACATTTCTTTTGAATGTAAGAAAAATTCTTTTTACCAGCATTTACTTAAGTTAGTTTATTCATACTATGTAACTGCTATGAATTGTTGTGTTTTGTTTGGGGCTTCTTGGGTGTAATGTTTATAGCTAACTCCTTAAAAAACGAAAGTCCACGCTTTCAACTTGACAGGACGCTTACAGTGCCTTGGAAAAGTAGTCATACGTCTTGAACATTTACACCGTTTCACTAGCATTACTTGCACAACCTTTAATACGCCTTAATAACATTTTATATATCAGAACACACAAAATAGTGTGTATCTGAGGTGGTAAGAGAATGATACGTAGCTTGCCAAGGTTTCAGTTGAGTTTGGTTTATTTATGTAGCGCCAAATCACAACAATAGTCATCTCAAAGCACTTTACAAGACAAATAGATCCAGTTTATATACATAAAAGTGTTGTCTATTCCATCCAATAATGTAGAAAAATTCAACATCAGCTACATACATTCCAGTTTGATCCTAGACATGAAAAATGCAGTCAACTCCAGTTTATTAAGACAATTAGTAAACAGTTTTATAGCTAAGGAGCTGATTGGATTGTGTGACTGACTTTGCATTGATCACTTCTCCTGTACGATCAGGTGGTGACAGCAGATTGATTGCATTGAGTTAATTTTGTAGCAATCTGTCATACTGAGCATACATGTGGCTAGCAAATTAACTTTTCTTCCCAGTGGTTTTCAGTCCTAGTCCTCAGGACCCGTCCTCCTGCACGTTTTTGGGTGTTTTCCTGCCTCCACACACCTGACTTCAATTAATGGGTGATTGCCTGCTGACAACGCATTGTATTCCTTCGATTGAGGTGTGCTGGAGCAGGGAAACATCTAAAACATGGACAGTGGGTCCTGTGAACCATTGTGGAGATGGTTTATTCAGGATGATGTGGAGTGTTAGTTTTCCTCCTCATGTGGTGGTCTGAATGTAGGCTAAAAAGCTCAATTTTGATTTCATCTGGCATCTACAGGGCTCTTGCCAATTTGTAAACCACAATTTGCATGAATTCTTATTACAATGCCACTTACTTGCCACTCTGAGGACCACAATTAGGGAACCTGACTAATGTTTTCCCTTACATTCTTATATCTGATTTTCATTCGCCTGACATGATGCTGTCACGACCTTGTTTTACAGTAGGTAAAGTGTGTTTGTGATAGAATGCAGTTTCCTACCTTCTTCCACATGTTTGTTATATCCTCCACAGGGATTGTGTCAAACAGGACTTCCTATGCCTTTCTTTCAACATTGTATATAATCCATGTATGCATTTCGTTCCACTTCAAACATGGACTACTTTGTGTTGGTGTAACACATCTAATTCAAACAAATTAGCCAAAGTTTGTGGTTGTAATGTGACAAAATGTGAAAATAATCTGGGAGTAAGAATACTTTTGCAAGGCACAAAAAAATATAAATTTGCACAATTTGGAGCAAACATTTTTTTATTGCAAAACTTCACTTTAGTAATTCTTATGACCTTTGGTTCCAAAACGAAATCTTTGACATGGGTAATCTTAAAAACAAAGAGTCCGGGTGAGGGTTTGGTGTGTCGACAGATCTTAATCTGGTTTTATTACAATACTAAGGAATGATATCCGTTACTTTGACACTAATTTGTTAAGTTTTATTTGATCTCTGCTGATAAGTTTCAGCTATTCCTTAGCATGAATTATACAGTTAAGCAGAGGGATTTAGTTTATTCACTTTTAATTGTATTTATTTTTTCTTTTGTTTTAAGTTATGAGCTGAAATCTTTGCTGATTAGTTTGTGAAATTTATCTGATCTGCATGGACTACACTTTCTTTAAATTTGGGTCAAAGTTGCTCACAGTCACAGACTAACAGTATGAATAGTGCATGGAGATGAAGCAACAAACCCTGGCACATTATTCCGAGTTTCAACATGCAGATTTCTGCTACGTTTGCTTTCCAGCAACGACGTAAACTGACCTGTTGCAATGACTTCAGTGAATGTCAGTGTGGTATAAATGAGCACAGTGGTTCTGTTTCATAATCAATCTCCTTATCTGTCTGGAGAGTCCACGATGAAACGCATCTAAAGAGTTTTAATGCTGATTTTGTTTTACATTTTCTCTTTTTAGCAACTACATGATGAGTGTTGAGGAAAGTCCAGTAGCAGTTGTAGGTGGTAACTCTGACAGGTAAGTACATTTCAGTGCAAAACAAATAATGTTAGATTTGATCCAAGATGGAAATTGAAAGAGCTTTCTAAATGTCTTATTTATTTAATCATCTTGGCTGTTTCAGCATCGTTTCTCAGAAGGAAAAGTCTAAGTCAGATGCGACGGGTGTTAAGACAAACTCCACAATCATGCCAAATGGAAAATCTGACAATCCACCTACACCCCCAAAGTGCAGCCCCGAGCCTCCTGCCAAACCTGCAAGAAGCTTTGAGCTGGATGGAGATGCTAAAGGACCTTCAGCAGGTACTGCTTGAACTCTGTGTGTTACATTGAGAGAAAAGACTGAATGCAGTTCCAGTCAGACCTTCGTTCATCATGGCCAGAAATGTCAAATTTATTTTGGCTAATTAATTAATGATGCATTTGACTTGTTCTTTTTCAAAAAATAAAAATGAGAAAAAAAGGGAAATGGGCGCACATTGACCTTTCTTTAATTCACCGATGGTCGAAAGCTTCTGGTATAATTGGTAGAACTCAGTTACACTGGTTGTTTTTTATGCCAGGTATTGGCTAGCATTTTAGGGACAAATTATAGATTTTTAGTATATTTAAAATCATGGCTTGTAAGAAGCCCAATGTTAATTTGCTTTACTCTTCTAAAAACCCGTTGTGTTGTGTGTTTCGGATAACTGACCTACTGAAACATCTGTCTGTCACTTGGTTTCAGTAAAAAACAAAAACTTTAAGCTAATCCGCCTTCTTCATTATCCCATTCACTTGCCAAAACAACAACAACAACAACAAAACGGACCCAACAGCATGATGTTGCCACCTCCATGCTTGACAGTTACTTCAGCTACTAGAAGTTTGCAGGTTATGCTCAAAAGCTGGGTCTACACCAAGAAACCAACCAGTTAAAATGACCTCTATCTTCACTGCCGAGAAGAGTAGTCTAATATTCTACTGGAGTTATGTCAGGAACTTGTTGATGGCTTTAAAAAGCATGTGGTTTCCCTGTGACTTCAGATGTTTTTGACTATGCTCCTATATTTAATTTTAAATTTAATTTAAAAGAATTCTAAATAATACAGCAATCATGGCCATTGCAAATTATGAAATGTACTGTATATTCAAAAAAAAAAAAAAAACTAAAGCTAAAAATAATTTTCTGGTTTAATGATTACCAATGGTTACCGGATGGAAAAGACAAATTTTCTAAATAAACACGTTATTTTTCCACAATTTCCTTTTATTTTTTATAGATTTTTATTTTCAATTAATTAATTTGCTAGGTTTTATTTAGAGAGATTTCTGCATAAAATAATGACATGTAAAACAGTCTTAAGAGTTGCCTAAAGTCGTAATCAATTTTGAAAATTAGTTCTGGCACTGTTGAAGGTAATAAACAGATAAATTTGCTTTGTCAGGGATTTTCCACAACTTCCTGTCTTCTTTAAATATCTAATTTTATCACAAAGCAGATAGGAACGTCTTAAAGGTCTTTCTTTTCGATATGTTCAAAGATTGTTTGTGACTATTTTGACCCTTTACAATGAATATAGAGACAATTTTAAAAAAAGAAGTAGCAGCAGTCATGACAGTAATTTTCAGTAAGTCCCTTAGTTTGGATAGCTTTTAATGTCATTTTACAGAGCTGTATAATTTAATTATTTGTTGCATTACAGGCATGAAAACCAGTAAAAACACAGTTAAACCCAGTATACATAACCTATAAATAACAAAAAAGGCTTTAGAAATACCGTGAAGCACAAAACCTTACTATAAATGTTTAATTTTAAGCACATTTAGACACATGGACAAACTTTTAATATTTCAATCAAAATGAAATGAGGAAAAAAAACTTTCTTTTTATTGAATCAGTTGTAAATGTCATTGAGGAGACGGAGATGCATCTAGTTATGGAATGCTCAGGAGACAAACTGTTCTCAAAACACAGATTCTTACTCAGATATTTAAAAGAAGCAAAGATGGTGAAACTAAATCTCATGCTCACGAGAAATACCACGGATATCTGAGTCTCTCAATCTTAATCTTTTGTGCTCATCAGAAAAGGCTGCGATTGAGCTGGGTTACGTCCTCAAACCACAACTTATCAGTGGGTGTGTCAGTTCATTCTGCAGCCTCTAGTTCAGGATCAGATAACAATGCAGCCTGCTTCCACCCTTACAGCTGCAAATCGTGTTGCTCTGACACAGCAGCGTGACTCACCTGGCGGGATGTTTTCTCTCCTACTCGCCTGAGTCTTCTCCTGAACCTCGAGCTTGCTGTTCTTGTCTTGTCCTTTCCGGATTCTTAATAATGGCGAGTAAATACAGCTGTACCTGTTGTCCCAACGCAGAGGAGATCAAGGCGGTTCCCCTGACGACGGCTGACTTGGCGACCACTTTGGCCCCCGCTGAGCAGCTGTGGAGCTCCAGCAGAGAGCAGGCCGTCAGGCTGAGGATGGAAGGGTCGGGTCCGGGCTCGGAGACTCCTGTCACCGTTCATCAGATGTTCCTGGAGGTGGTGGAGAGGTTTGGGGACCATCCGGCTTTGGTTTCCAAAAAAGACGGCCAGACGGTGACTCGGACCTGGAGGCAGTATTATGAGCAGTGTCGTGCAGCAGCCAAGAGTTTCCTAAAGGTTTGTGCACTTTAAGAATGTGAGCATTCAGGAAAATGGTTTTAAGGTCTGATTTTAGCCCTAAATTAACAATAAACTGCATCTGATTTCAGTGCAAAACATAAGAAACAATACCTTTTGTGCTTCTTGCTTTATTGCTGTTTCTACTTTATATGCTTTGTCTGTGTTTTACTGCTATTTTTATTTTACCCCCTAATCATGTAAAGCACCTTGAATTACATTGTTGATGAAAGTGTGCTATACAAATAAAATTGCCTTGCCTTATTCATCTAGACAGGCATCTTTAATGAAGTGCCAATATTTACTTGTCAATGTTTTTTACTTGTCCACTTAGCATGTCGGTTAATATTTGTGTGCTGTGCCTTGCAAAATTTCTTATAACATTTGAACTTTTTCACATAATGTCATGCTATAAACACAAACCTCTATGTATTCGGTTGCAACGAAAAGTAGTGTACAATAATTAAGTGAGAGGAAGATCATACTTGAATGTCAGCATTTTTTAACAATAAATAAATTCAAGAATGATCATCTCTAATTCAGCCTTTGACCCAGAGCTCAAGAGTTTTAAATATTTCTTAGCATTTATGATTAATCCACGAGAGTGGCACACCATTAACATGGCCGAATCAACATAAATACCAAGGTCTCTGAGGGTTGGTTTGTCAGAGGGGGCCAATGCACCAAGATATTGCTTGATAGGATAGCTTAATCAGATTGAGTGGGGAATGTCAACATCAGTTACCAAGTCTCGTGACAGGCCTTCAGATTAGATTCATATCTGGACTTTAACTGAGCCATTCTAATGTTTGAATATGCTTTGTTCTAATCCACTCCATTGTTGCCCTAGATGTATGTTAACGGTCATTGTCTCAATTCTTTTGCAGCTTTAATATGTATTTTTCTGGGACAGGCCTGTATTTATCTTCGTAATTCTTTTCATGAACTATTTCAACCCTCCCACACCCTATAGTAGAAAGCATCTACGCAGTATGACACTCCCACCACCATGTTTCACAATGGAGATGGAAAAAGTGAGATGTTTTATGGCTTTCTTTCAGCAATGGATTCCTCTATAAAGACTTTGAGAATAGATGGATTGAACATTGCTCTGTGAAGTGTTCAAACTTTGATATATTATTTAATAACCAAATTCTTCCTCCAACACATTAGCGTTCTTATGTCCGGCAAGCAAGACATAACGTTGTGCATTTTTTGCGACACCCATTCTATGTGCATGAACTGGTATATATTACACAAATCAATGATAAAACAACTGCAGACACAGTAAACTCTTTTGTCAAACCACTCAGAAATTCAAAATAATGTCTAACTCACCATCCGAAGCTTCATATCATTGACAGAACCAAACCATCTCAAACAAAATTGTCTTTTTACAATTACAAAGGTCCAAATAATGTACTCCAATAAAATAGTTAGTCCAAAACAAATCTTATTCCCAACATAATCAGCTGCTGAAAACCTTCTAAAATTTCTTTAGATGTCTCTATTTCTCAGAAGGTTTTCATCATAGCTTCTGTTGGCATGCTCCTTTTTTTTAACTTTTTTATTAAGCATTTTGGGTTAAGGTTGCAGAATATTTAAGGGTTTAACTTGATGATGCCTCATGAATGTCCTCTAACAAAATGCTTTATTTAAACTGAGATTTAATTTCTAACAGAGGGGCTCCATTTACGAATAAAGGTACTTTTAATGGCGATCCGTTGCACTGGATTATTTGGAGTAGTATCACAGTAAAGATGGTGAAAATAATCAAATGCACACCCAATATGGGAGGAATCTTAATCAAGAGACTTAATCAGTGTGTAAAAATTATTTCTGTATTAAATGACACATCCTTCTTGGCATATTTTTCCTGATGTGTCATTTGTTTCCAGCATTATTCTAAAAGAGGGAGGCTTAATATGCAGTCCTATACTCGGTCAACCTAAATATCATTACTTCAAAGTGACTATTACAGTTTACATGATGTGAAATTTCTAAAAGCAGCACCAAAATAATATCAAGATTAATTATATGTTCCACCCATGTGTTTATGTATCATCTCCATTAGTCGTAACCCACATAAAAAAGTTTTGCAAGTTAATCTTTAACTTCAATCTAGAAATACTGTCTGCACAACTCCTTGAACCTCTGCCCTTGCTTTGATCTGTTATGTGAGAATATACCTCTGAAAACCAAAACTTGGGTGTGTGAAATTTACAGCTTCTGTTACCTCTCATGTTTCACGGCCCTGAAAGTAGAGTGGCTTTTAAAAGAGTATGTAGGCCAAAGGTAATCGAGGCACGGCATCACTGCAGTGTTATTCAGGCGTTCTTTCCCTTCGCAGCTGGGCCTGGAGCGTTTCCATGGAGTCGGCATTCTGGGATTCAACTCTCCTGAGTGGTTCATCTCAGACATCGGCTGCATCTTCGCAGGGTGAGAAACCTCATCTTGCGCCTCACTAACATTTAATATAAAATCATAGCATATAGGTTTAAAATGATTTTGGTTGCACCTTTCCATCTACATATCTCTGTGTGCTCATTTTACATTTTTCTGTTTTTCCTAGAACTGGTTTGGCCTGTTAGCCAAGAGCTTAAAATATGAGAGCATTTGCAGGAACTTTGGTATTTCCTCTGTTTTTAAGAAAACACAAAACAGGAAGTCAAACTCATATCAGCATTTAAAATGTGTGGATGACACTGCTGTGCTAAAAAACTGTAGCTCAGAGATCACTGGATTCACGGTGTTTCTAAATCCTATATATTAATAGTCGGATTTGTTTCCTGTTATCTCAGTGTTATTGTTGCTTAAAAATGGCATGATCCATTGTTTGTTTTTATGATTTGGTGGCATGTTTTGGAACTCTGTCTCTGTCTTGGAGTTTCTGTCTAAACTAGAAAGCTCAGCAGGTTTTTCCGCATTGTTACCTGACATTTGCCCAGATAACTTTTACATGCCTGAGGGTTTAACCTTTCATTCCACTGACTTACTTTTGGCTTCCAAGTTTATTTGTTTATGTATCAAAAGAGACAACCTCTTTAATTCTCAGAGAAGGTCATAAACAGGAACATAAGTTTGATGCAATTATATGCAATTAATCTTGTAAGGAGGATATTATGCTCTCTATAACTGAACTCAAAGCTTTTAATAATGTTTGTAAAGAGTTAACCATACCTCACAAACCTCTGCCTGGGGAAATCAAAGAGTGCGCAATAAATTAGCCATCTATGTAAACCACAGCAGATTATTTTGGCAGCAAAAGCAGGGCATTTTTAGGGAAAGATGTTTGGTTTCATTGAGCTTTTTATGCCACAGGGGTCTGGCCGCTGGTATTTACACGACCAACTCGCCGGAGGCCTGTCATTACGTAGCTGCTAACTGTGAGGCCAACGTACTGGTTGTGGAGAACCAGAAACAGCTTGAAAAAATCCTGAAGGTCAGAAGGTTTATCACAACATCTACACACTCAGTGGGCTATTTTCAAAAGTCTGACAGAGTAATAAGTAACTACTAAAACACTGAACAACCTGCCCTCACATGCCTTTGTTTGTCTCTTCCTGCAGGTTAAAGATCAGCTACCTCATCTGAAAGCTATTGTCCAGTATAAAGGCGAGCTGCAGCAGAAAACACCACTCCTCTACACAGTATGTGTGGATGAATCAAACATGATGATCAAGCACATGATCTGATAACATATTTTCTATGACAACATCTTTTAATTGGAGAATTATTGCGTTTCAGGGTGACTGAACTTAAAGCTGTTGCTTTTATTTGTCCCAGTTTAAATCAAACTTATTTACTTCCGCAGTGGGATGAGTTTATGAAGCTTGGAGAGGATGTGTCTAAGGAGCAGCTAGACGCTGTGATCGAAAGTCTGCGGGCCAATGAGTGCTGCACACTCATCTACACCTCCGGAACCACTGGAAACCCTAAAGGCGTCATGCTAAGCCATGACAATGTAAGTCCGTTTTTCAACATCAATACAAAAGACTACATTTAAAACTCTTTTTCAGGTCTAAATTCAGAGAACATAAATTATTTGTTCAATTTAGTAAAGAAAAAAATTTTGTTAGACACTTTTACTGGAACAAAATATATAGTGTTTGGCAGGTTTTTATTGGTTTTGCTTTTCAATAGTCACTTCAGCCCTGTAAATGAAAGAAAATATACAATCTGGTCTGTAACAGCCTGTCAATTCTCCTCTTTTTCCTTTTTTTATACATACTGTCATAATTAAAAGGTCTATGGGATCATTCACCGGTTACATGATCAAGTATGTGTCAGCATTTACCGTAGGTGTCTGAAATATTCACTTTTGTTTCCACTTGATATTATTGCAAGGTGCCTATGCAAAAATCTGATCAAGATTGGGGCTTTAAACAGTGTTTTTCCAACAAAGCAAATTTAACCTGCGCTGCTGCTAGAACCATGTTTTAAACATGTTTACAACATTTTGGGTGTTCGCCTAACTGGTCTATGGTGCCCATCTCCAATGAAAATTGGGCCAAAATGTGCGATACACTGGAGTTGCCTGTTCCTAATTAAACCCCATGAACCTATTTTGCATTAATGGGCAGGTTTACACCGGAACGATATAAAGGAATAGGAGTGGCAAATATTCACAGCATATTAAGCAGCAAAATTGACATTAGAAGTACAAGCACAAAACCTTTGAGTTGCCATCAAACGTATTTAGTGTCTGTAATTTCCAGTTGTACAGGATGTAAATGGGATCAATTTTGTGATCTTAATTGCATAATCATCACTGCAATGCCACCCATGAAACAGATTTTAACAGTAGTACCCTTTCCGTGCTCAATTTTCTCATATTTCACTGCTAAAAATTCAAGGCTGTCTCCTCTTTTCCATCATTAGATCACATGGACGGCCCGTACTGTATCCAAGATGATAAATCCAAACTGTGGCGAGGAGGTGCTTGTCAGTTATCTGCCACTCAGCCACGTTGCAGCACAAATGATTGACATTTGGTGCTCCATGAGTCTCGTGGGGACCACCCATTTTGCAGAGCCGGACGCCCTGAAGGTAATAATCACAGTTTGAGCAAACATTGGTTTGTTAATGTCAATGCTGCTTCCAGGTTTTGATATTGTTGTTTTTCAGGGATCTTTGGGGACCACACTGAGAGAGGCTCGTCCAACCGGTTTCCTGGGGGTTCCCCGGGTGTGGGAGAAGATGCAGGAGAGGATGAAGGCTGTAGGTGCAAAGGGGTCTCCGCTAAAAAGAAGAGTGGCAGACTGGGCCAAGGCTATCGGGCTTCAATACAGCTACAGTATCATGAATGGGTGAGTCAGCTTCAAGCACAATTTGTGAGAAGAACAACAATTTTTGTCATGTGCAGACATTTAGAGATACCATCCTATGCTGTATTTTTTTTGTCCTTCACCAACCATTGCACTGTCCTGTGAGAGAGTATTTCCCTACTTACAGATTTCTCCTTGTTTTGCTTTTTACACGCTTAAATGTTTCAGATAATTAAACAAATTTTTACTAGCAGGTAGTTGTAGTTTTTAAAATTGTGTTTTAATTTATTAAGGAAAAGGTCTTCCAAACAGCCTTCGGGTTTTTGGTTTCACTAAGATTTTCCTAAAATCGTTGCAGTCTTCTGACTAACAGCTCAAACGTGCTGCTACAGCCGTTGAGCAAAACAACAAATCTTTTGAAATAGAAATGTGATGAAAAATATTATTAAGGAGGAAAAAACATATGCATACTCTGAAAAGAGTATCTGTTGCCTTGTTCCTTTTGTGATGTCATCGGAGGGAAATGGGCAAGGAAGCTTGTTTTTGTTGTGTGTTTTATCTTGATTAAGAATTTACAACAAAATAGAATTGATCTAGTTTACAGAAAAGTCTGGCGAGTAGATTTAACATATATTCACAAAAATACCCAGTTTAATTTCTTAAGATAATGTAGCAATGCATGAAACATTTGTGTGCGACAGCTCATGGGATACCTCTGAACCTGTTGTGCTGCAGGGAGAACGTGGCGCCGTGGGGCTTCATGCTTTCCAACAATCTGGTCTTTAAGAAAGTTCGGGCCGCCCTGGGTTTTGACCGCTGCAAGCTGTGCTGCACTGGAGCTGCTCCCATCACAAAAGAAACTCTGGATTACTTCATGAGCCTGAACATCCCTGTGAAGGAGCTCTACGGCATGAGTGAGAGCTCTGGTCCACACACCGTCTCCATCAATGAGTACCGCATCGGCAGGTCAGCAGCAAAGCGTTGTAGGACTTGTTACTTTCAGTGAAACCTTTCATGTTTTTACACCTATAATGGGAATGAGTGTTGTATCAGTTTGGCTCTATTAAAGATGCATTTGGACAGTTTCTACTAAAAAAAGAAACAGGAATTGGATTCACACATTTACATTTATTGTGGCTTCAAGCAACATAGGGTCAAAAAATTATACATCTTAGCACATGTATGTCCAGACTAATAGGCAGTTAAATGTTCCTTAGAAAGATGTACTTTGGCTTTCCATAAGCTCATAAATTAGCCTGTTTTATTCACTCAAGAAAATCAGGTCGTTTTCATGGTAAAACATCCAATGTTTTAAATTTTCAACCATTTGCCTAGATTCTGGTCCACCATCCGGCGTCTCAGGGGGGGAAGCGGTCTGCCACCAACACTGTTTACAGTGGGGATGGTGTGCTGCTGACCTCGACACGGGACGTTTTGAGTCGGTGGATGGAATGCTTTGAAGACCTTCTCAATCCCACCAGCCTTCCAATCTGGAAGCAGGGTTTGGGGACTTTGTGTCGTTAAAAAGCTCCTCGATGGCAAGGCTCCGGGGTTGGATGAGATTCGGCCGGAGTTCCTCAGGGCCCTGGATGTTGTGGGGCTGTGTTGGTTAACACTTGCAATATTGTGCTTGCAATATTGCGTGGACATCGGGGGCAGTTCCCTTGGATTGGCAGACCGGGGTGGTGGTCCCCCTGTTTAAAAAGGGGGACCACAGGGTGTGCTCCAACTACAGGGGGATCACACTTCTGAGCCTCCCTGGTAAGGTCTATTCAGGGGTTCTGGAGAGGAGGGTCCGACGGATAGTCGAACCTCGGATCCAGGAGGAACAATGCAGTTTTCGTCCTGGCTGTGGAACACTGGACCAGCTCTACACCCTCAGCAGGGTCCTGGAGGGTGCGTGGGAGTTCGCCCAACCGGTCTACATGTGTTTTGTGGACTTCGACCGTGTCCCTCGTGGGGCCCTGTGGGGGGTGCTCCGGGAGTTTGGGGTACCAGGCCCCTTGACACGGGCTGTTTGGTCCCTGTATGACCGGTGCCAGAGTTTGGTTCGCATTGCCGGCAGTAAGTCCGGCGTATTTCCGGTGAGAGTTGGACTCCACCAAGGTTGCCCTTTGTCACCGATCCTGTTCATAACTTTTATGGACAGGATCTCTAGGCGCAGCCAAGGCGTTGAGGGGATCCGTTTTGGTGGCCTCAGGATCGGGTCTCTGCTTTTTGCAGATGACGTGGTCCTGCTGGTTTCATCGGAACGTGATCTACAGCTTTCGTTGAAGCGGTTCGCAGCCGAGTGTGAAGCGGCTGGGATGAGAATCAGCACCTCCAAATCCGAGGTCATGGTCTTGAGCCGGAAAAGGGTGGGGTGCCTTCTCTGGATGAGGTCCTTCCCCAAGTGGAGGAGTTTAAGTATCTGGGGGTCTTGTTCACGAATGAGGGAAAAATGGAGCGGGAGATCGATAGACAGATTGGTAGGGCATCTGCAGTTATGCGGGCGCTGTACCGGTCTGTCGTGGTGAAGAGAGAGCTGAGCCGAAAGGCGAAGCTCTCGATTTACCGGTCGATCTATGTTCCTACCCTCATCTATGGTCACGAACTCTGGTGACCGAAAGAACGAGATCACGGATACAAGCGGCTGAAATGAGTTTCCTCCGTAGAGTGTCTGGGCTCTCCCTTAGAGATAGGGTGAGAAGCTCAGTCATCCAGAGGGGGCTCAGAGTAGAGCCGCTGCTCCTCCACATCGAGAGGAGTCAGTTGAGGTGGCTCGGGCATCTGGTCAGGATGCCACCTGGACGCCTCCCTGGTGAGGTGTTTCAGGCATGTCCCGCCAGGAGGAGGCCCAGGGGAAGGCCCAGGACACGCTGGAGGGACTATGTTTCTCGGCTGGCCTGGGAGCGCCTTGGAATTCCTCCCGAGGAGCTGGAACAAGTGGCTGGGGAGAGGGAAACCTGGGTCTCTTTGCTCGAGCTGCTGCCCCCGCGACCCGACCCCAGATAAGCGGAAGAAAATGGATGGATGGATACCTAGATTGTGATCAATCTGGGGGGGTTCCTGTTTCAAATTCAAAACCTTTAAGCTTAATACAGTTGCCCACATGGATAAGACATATGCCTTCTAGGGAAAAGTTTTATCCTCAAATGAGACAAAATTAAGCCTTTTGATCATAATGAAAGGAAATCTGTTTGGAGGGGAGTCTTTCAAGTTTGGTAACACCACACTAGGTGCCAAGCATGGTGGTAATATCATGCTGAGGCTCTGTTTTGCTACTAGTGGTACTAGTGCATTATACACAATGGACAAAATAATAAATAATATGGATCAGCTCCATTTAGCAGCTGAAACCAGAGCACAACTGGTTGTTCGAAAAGGGCATTAATCGCAAACCCTTCAAAACTGGTTTTGAAACAGATAAAACAGGCTAAGCTTCTGGAATGGCCCCAACTTCAACTCTATTGGAAATATATGGACTATAGCTAAAAGCCAAGTCTGTGCCAGGAAACCAACCAATTTAAATAAATGCTACCAATTCTCATATTATGCCAGAATTGTACCAGAACTACATTAATAGTCACAAAAATCACGTAGTTTGACTTTCTCTCCAAAAGTAGTAGTAAATATTTGAGCCTGCACGTGTAATTTGAGAGAATATACACAAAAGATTGACGTTGTGCACCCAGTTCTTGGATTTTAAAATATTTGCTTGCTGTATCATCGATCCACCTTGAAAACTGTTCAAATGCATCTTCAAAAACTAAAAATCAATTAAATCCATTCTGGAGATACATGTAACTAAACTTTTAAAATACTTTTGAAATTTGTGGTCGAGTCTTTTGCGTGTTTTGTTTTAAGAAAATATAACTCAATGGTCCGAAGAAAGGCCAGTCAGAATCATTTCTTCCTTTTACTGGCTCTCCTCTGGAGACCAAGTCTTTGTCTCTGTTTCTGCAGAGTGAAGTTGAAGAAAACAAAAACATCAACATAACGAGTTATAAACCAAAACACTGAATTTACACTGAAAAAGTGCATTAGCTCATTTCTGGTCTGTGATTCGTCTTTGAAGTTGCGGGAAAGTGATGCCGGGCTGTAAAACGAAGCTGGAAAACCCGGATGCGGATGGGAACGGAGAGATCTGTTTCTGGGGTCGTCATGTCTTCATGGGCTACCTGAACATGCCCGTCAAAACTACAGAGTCTCTGGATGAGAATGGCTGGCTGCACTCTGGAGATCTGGGAAAACACGACGAGGATGACTTCCTGTACATCACAGGAAGAATTAAAGGTAAAGTTTTATTCTTAATCTGGGAATGAAAATGAGAACGTCACAATAGTTTTGACTAAAAGCAATGATTAGTAAAATATTTTTTTAATATTCTATTTTAGTCTTAGAACTTTGAAATCTTAGCACATTTCTTATTTTTCTTCAAAATATTAAAGCTTTAACCATCTTCATCCCAACAGTGAAACAGTGAGTCTGCAGCCTTAAAATTTGCATAGAATCACAAAACAAGGGTGTTCCTCAGGGATGTTTTCTTGAACCAAAATAATTTCAAATGTATTCTTGTTCAAAGTCATTGTAAAATGGTAGAAGAAATACAGGTGGCTTTAGAAGTCACACATAGCGGATTGCTAGACTGAATCACTCAAGTGTGAAGAGCAGAAGATCAATTTTTTTTTTGTTGCAAATAAGTACAATAAGGTCACTGGTAACAGCAATTGTACACATCAGACTTAAAAGAACGCTGCTGCTATCTGATACAATATTTTATTCAGAATTTGATCTTAATCCCTCTGTGAAAATAAAATGCATCCTCACAGTTCAGCCTTTGTCACACGTTGGAGAACTCAACATAAACATGTCACAGCTGTTTAACTAATGAGGACAATGTTGACACAAAGGCTTTCACATACTGCACTGCACTACACGCAACAATTTGATTCACTCAGGTCTTACTTTAATTTAATGACTACATCACAAGCACACAATAATAGTAAATGCTACTTAATTTTGTTTATATCAATTTTTTTTATTTTTTTTAACATTTTATGAATAACCAAAATTATTGTCTGGTCTCATTATCAACCTTGGGGCAGAGTAGAGATACAAGCAAACTCAGTTGTATCTTTTTTGTTTGGCTTCTAGCTTGTAGTAAATAAAATTGTTTAATCCTAATTCCCCTTCATCCTAAATTAATTTGTACTTTTATTCCACTTTAAGTTTGGTCTTTATTTACGTTTTTAATAACTATATTTACTACACTTATATATTTTTGTTTTATTTATGTTAATAATAAATTGTTAAATTATGTCTTTGAAAGAATGTAGATTTTTGTTTTCATTTATTTCTTTCAAGATTTAAAAAAAAAATTTTTTTTTATTACACTAGATCATAAATCTGTTATCTACACTATTGTTTCTGTGCTTAGACTTGTTTAGCTTAATATTTATTATGTCTTTCATTTCTCTGTTTATTTTTTAATACCTCTGCCAAGGTGATTATGTTTTCACTAGGGTTTGTCTGTCTGTTAGTTAGCAACATAACTTAAAAAGTTAGAGGTGGATTTTGATGTTTCTTTCAGAAAATGTCTGCAATGGGACCAGTGATTAGAATTTGGGGGTGATTACCGGCATTATTTTTGTCCAAACCTACTAAATTAACAATGATGTCAACATTGGGGTGGGGGTACTGAGCTGCCTTGGCAGAGGTCTGCGCTCTGAGTGCTTTTCTACTTGCTTTATGTTTTTATCTTATGTAAACACATTTCCGTTTCCCTTGTCAATGAAAAGTGCTCTGAAAAACAAAAATCTGCAATCTTTATTGAACACAGAGATCCACGAATAAAAATGTGGGTTAATGTGATATTCGAAATGCCTAATTTGGATTAACAAAAGTACATGATTATTTTCACAACTTTACTGGATTAATTAGTAATTTTCTAGAATACCTTTTTTTTGCAGGTTTTTTGCTAAACCAGAGTAATTTATTTAGCTTTTATCCCCTTTTTAATAATTTAAAAGTTAAATAACTGCTGCCTCAAACTTTAGGGGAATGATCAATCATCCAGGCCACATTTTGGGAAAAACACTTGGATATTTCTTCCATCTCCACTTGTAACTTCCATAAGGAATTTATCCTGAAATGTAAGCATTTTGTCAGAAATGTGAAATATCACATAGAATGAATAAGTGCTAAAACAGATATGTCTTTTTTTCTGTAGAGCTGATCATCACCGCTGGTGGCGAGAACATCCCTCCTGTGCCCATCGAGGATGCTGTGAAGAATGAGGTGCCCATCATTAGCAACGCCATGCTGATCGGAGACAAGCAAAAGTTCCTCTCCATGCTGCTCACGCTCAAAGTAACAAACTCTTCATCTCTGCAAGCCTCCAGAAGCAGCTTAATATAAATTAGCATAAATGAAACCAATTACGAATTATGTCGTTGTGTTCATAGTGTGTAACGGACGATAACGGTGACCCCACAGACGATCTGAGCCCTGAAGCTTTGGACTTCTGTCGAAGGCACGGCGTCAAGGCCACCAAGGTGTCAGAGATCATAGCCAATAAGGAGCCGGCAATATATAAAGCCATTCAGGAAGGTATGGAGCGAGTCAATGCAACGTCCACATCCAACGCTCAGAAGGTCCAGAAGTGGGTCATACTGGAGCGAGATTTCTCCGTCGGAGGAGGAGAGCTGGGTCAGAAAATACTTTGTTTTTTCTCTTATGTTATCTGATGCAAACAAGGAAGAAAATGTTCCCTTTTTAACTTTTATTGGAGGTCAATCTCATTACAGAAGATTTTATGATTCTAGCATGGCTAAACAGCTTTCCAGAGTTATTTATTGAGGAGCAACAGCTGATTCTCCAGACACAGAAACTGAATCACAATTGTTCAATCGGCTGTTCTGTTCTCTTTTTGTTTGTGCAGGACCGACCCTGAAACTGAGGAGGCCCATTGTTGTAAAAATGTACCAGGACAGAATTAACGAAATGTACGCAGTGGCTGCAGAAAGGCAGTGAAGCGTTAAGCTGTGGTTCCTGGAGAAGTTAAAGACTCAGTGCAAATTTATGTTGCCTAAGCCTGTCTATTGCATCATATTTATGCTGTTAAATACTCACTCTGTCTCAAAGCAGCACAGTGTTCTGTGCTTTAAACCTCCGAGTTTAAGTGAGACTGGCGTCACGTAGCTTTTAGGAATATAAACTTTTTACTTTTATAGTGTTTAATGGATGTTTTATAAGCACTGATCCACTTTGAATATTAAACAGCTTAATAATTTGAAAGTTTTTATTTCGCGTCTCAGTATCTGTTTAAAATTTGACCTTCTGTTTTTGTATCGTGCAAAATACTCCATCTTGGGCAAACCGGATGAGAAAATGTTTCATAATGTAATATATTGTTTTTCCAATCACCCCAACAGCAAATTGTAAATCCAACATGAATGTGTACAGTTTGACTTCTACTGAAAATATATATTTATTTTGTGATATATTTTCTGTAAATTGTCAATAAAAGTGATTGATTTTGAGCAAATCAAACAGACCTACCAATAACGTTTGGACCTCCATATTTCTGTACTTCCATACTGAAACCATACTTTTTCAGTAAAAAGTGCCATACCTTCATTTCCCCTCTTTCTTCCCTAAAAAATAAACAAAACAAAAGTGAAAATCACAGTTATGTTCCTTAAATTCAACTCAATTCACTGTTTTTACTCCTAATGTGTTATTGTAAGAGCAGACGTAACTTTTTAATGTAGTGTTAGTAAAACAAAGACCACACAGAAACACTGAATAAAGTTAACTTTTAATAATTGGTTATGGCACAATACCGCAGTCATGTGGGCAAAAGTATGTACTACATCCCCTCCATGTTGGTGCAGTGTTCATATTACCACTCATAACAGGTTAATTTCAGAAAATATATGTAGATGAAGGATTTTAAGAGTATAAAAACATGTTAAACTGGAGTAATAAAGGCATTTTTCAGGCACATAATTTGAAGATATGATGTCTTACCCATTATAAGAATGGTCTTTGCACAACATAGTTCACCCAGAGAGACCGCCTTTTCTCCCTGCAGCTTTGGCTGTCTCACCATGAAGACTTTTCTAAATACAACTTACTTGAACTCAAACACACAGTAAATATTATTAGGGAAGCATGTACTTGCAGTTTGCACACTGAATATCCATATTTTTAGAAAGAAAAATAACATTCATTATTGACTTATAAGCCATCAAGGACATAGAAGTGAAGTAGTGACTAAATGTTAATAACAACCTGTAAACCTTATCAGAACTATTTTAAATCTGGTCCGAGTTGAAATCCAGGGTGATTGAGCCAGCATATTTCTTCTGTTGGTCAAATTTAAGATCACAGGCCTTTATGAAGCCGGCTAACTGGAACACTTACAATATATAATGTGTATTTTAAAAATAAGACTATAAATAGTAAAGAAGCCTGTTATTTGGCATGTTGCTGTGTAGAGAAAAAGGGAACCAGATTCATCTGATAATCCTCCGATTTAAGCTATTGCAATGTCAAATATTTTTGCATGTGCCTTTCCTAAAGTACTGAGGACACTAAACTAATCTGAATAACATCTCCATTGTTAGACAAAACCACAAACTGGTAACTGACTTTTTCCCAATGAACCCCTCCCTTCACTTGGTGGTGATGGCGACTCCCTTCTTGACCCAGGCATTGCTGTTCAGCAGAGAGAGCATGAAGCGCGCCACGTCTCCTCTTCCCACGGCTGTCTGACCGCTGCTGTCAGGCACAAAGTATCCTTCATGGGTCAGAAACTCCTGAGCTGCAACAACAATGGTAGTTTTACCCGTCTGCTGTAAAACACCTTTGTTTTCTCTTTGTTTGTTTCCACAGCATCAAGTTTTCCCTCACCTGAGGCCGCCAGGTTTTTGAGGCCGGGGGGCCGAACTACAGTCCAGTTGATGTCCTCGGTTTTCTGCAGGAAGCGTTCCATCTCATACATGTTGCTGAGGACGCTTCGGATCATTGGCAGGAGAAGGAACCGGATCAGGAATGGAGACTGGGTTCCAGAGTTAGCTTAACAACATAGAAAGGAAACACTCTCAAACGGCAGCAAATATATTAGGGAGATACACTTCTCAGTAATAACAAAAGGAACATTTATCAACAGACATAAAAAGAACAGACATATTGGATATAAACTTTAAAAAACAGACATGATAAACTACTTTTATTTCTTGTTAAAACACAATGAACCAGTTGTAGTAAATTAAGGAAAATTGCTCATTACCTGCAGGTCTACCTTTCGTCCTGCAGCCATCTGTCTACATTAGCCTGTAATTGAGATATTTTTTGGAGATTTCCAAGACAACTGCTTAAAACAGGTCCTATTTAACAGAGATTTGGAACAGGCGGGTTATCAATTCATGCTAAACCAAGATTTGTTAGTTATGTTCTCAACTCTTTATAAATGTTCTGTAATGGTATTCCTACATATTAGAGTAGAGCTGGGCAATATGGACAAGAAAATATTGTTTTTGGGAAATTAACAGTGTTATTTTTTTCAATTTAATGTCGAGTTTCTATGATGGTATCCATTTAAATACAACCTTAAATAACAATTTAAAACAACACATTAATAATAACTAGTTAGATTTACTCATTTTTTTAAATTATGAAATTAAAACCTGAATCCCCTTATGAAGTCAAAGACCTTATGGATTAATAATGACACTTACTCAACTATCAATATATGGATGTACCAATCCTATTTGAAGTACAGTTTAAAAGTGCATATATCTTTTAGTAAACCCAGAAAATAATGCAAATCAACTTCACAATACTGTTTGCAATCTCTATATTGATGACCGACGTTACATTGAAACTTCCTCACTGAGGGACAATAAAGGATGTTTCTATTCTCTTCTCTTCTATATAAGTTGTAGGGTGACGCTGCTCAGAAACAAGTTATATTGCAAAATGTTTTTATTTGTTTGAGGGCAGCCTTTTGAAATTATTTTTGAATGTACTAAAACGATATATTTTCACAAACAAAATTTCTCCCAAACCTTATACATTTAAGATGAATCCTTTATTAGTCTGATTTAACGGTTTTTTTGGTGCCATTCTGGAAAAGCATCTCTCAATGCAGGAAGTAGTGAGATCTACATGTGGAAAGTTACAGTTTTAATTGTAATTTAGAATGTTTCATCTCATAGAAGCTGCATGAATAACTTAGTTTAAATGCTGGGTTTAACATGTATTCCTGCTGTACAACTCAAAGTTAACAGATTAAAAGCACACAGACAAATCCTAGTCCTTGTAATGCATCTGTTAGTTTTATAATTTCACTTCCAGAAACAGCAACAGTAGCCATACCCTGAAGTTCAGAGGATGGGTAAGGCTAACTAGCCTTCAGCTTATGAAGGTGCCTAATAGGATAAAGGAAACACACCTTGATACAAATATCTTTTCAGATTTTTAGGATGTATCTTAATAAACTGATGTCGGCGCTTCACAAAAACATGGGTGCAACACTTGTATCCAACGGTGACCAGGCAAAAAGGGACAATTTTCAGGACACTTCTGAGTAGGAGAAAGTGCTATCAAAGAGTGATTCTTAGAAAATGTTGTTCTTCGGAACTTTGGCTAAAACTGTAACCTGATAAAACCATAAGTTGTTGAGAAGTCAAAAATTCCGCAGTTTGCAGAAAGTGACTTTGAGAGTCAGTAAAGTAACTTCTCAATGCTTGCTGAAGTCATGATCAGTGCAGTCCACTCACGCTCTGTGTACCAGGAGGTCATTGTGATGACCCTGTTGACTCGGGCGTCTCTCATAGCGCCGACCACGGCAGCCATCGACGTGGTGTAGCCAGTCACCCCGGAGAAGAAGGAAGCCGGAAAGCCGAGGCAGGACATGACCACATCCTGATCTTTGAAATGAGGCTTCAGACTGTCTGCTGAGAAGATATCAGCCGTGACCACCTGGAAACACATAGAACAGGTCAATATGAAATCTTCTTGGCGTCATATCATGCAGCAGTTTAAATTGTTTTCCTTTCATGCAAAGGAAATACATGTTTTACAAAGAAAACATGAGAGCACCAGTCAAAAATACTTTATTCTCACAATGAAATAGGTTTTGTATCTAATGTGAAAACCCCAAACAATGACAGTTTTCCTTTAAACTAAACAAAAATTATGATTCAAATAATTACAGAAAAGGTCAAATATGAAACAAATATATTTTAAACAACATCTAAACAAGCATTAAGCTGCTATCCTAGCAAAAGAAAAAAACCTAATGGATGAAAGTTGGAGTTTATTTTGTGGATTAGATCTCCTAGTCTGTCTGAGACCTTTTTGGAGATTGTAAGACACAAAATATCAGAGTTCTGCATGACTTTTGCCCAAAATTTATCCTGTGACCTTCTGTTTGCAGCTGTGTGAAATGAGCAATGAGATCAAGTTGAATGCGATGGTGGGGGCATGATCTGCTTATGCTTCCTTGAATGTCCCAGGAGAGGAGTTTGTTATTGCTGCAACTCCCGTAGACCGTAGGCCACTGTGGAAAATGTAACCTGCTACAGGATAGTAAATGACACAAAGACAACTATTTTGTTTTTCTCTCTATCACTAAAAGGCTTTCAATTATTTGCCCCCACAAGCTCTGCATACATAACACCTTTGTCTCATTTTTATTACACATCAACAAAGCCACAAAACTATGGCTCAGTGGATATTTTCTATTTTTTTCGGACCATTTTCTGCGTAACTTTGACGGACGGTTCTGAGTAAAAATCCCAGTAGATCAGCAGCCTTTGAAATACTCAGACAAACAAGTCTGGTACCAACAATGCAGAGTTCAAAGCCACTTAAATCCCCTTTCCTTCCCATTCGGATGCTTGGTTTGAACTTCTGCAAGTCATCTTCATCACAGTTTGATGCATAACTACATTAAGTTGCTTCCATGTGATTGGCCAATTCACTACCTGTGTTACCAAGTTATTTAAACTAATGACCAGTGAGTGTCTGTATAAACAGAATGACTCCTGATATGACATTATGTCTATTCATTGATCACATGATTATTTTTTAACAGAGGCAAGGCAATTTTAATTGTATAGCACACTTTCAACAACAATGTAATTCAAGGTGCTTTACATGATTAAGGGATAAAATAAAAATAGAAGTGAAAAACAGACAAAGCATATAAAGTAAAAACAGCAATAAAGCAAGAAGCACACACAAAACATGATACATTAAAACATTACTCAAAGGCAGCTCTAAACAGATAAGTTTTTAGTTGTGATTTAAAAGAACTCAGTGTTTCAGCAGCTTTGCAGTTGTCTGGAAGTGTGTTCCAGATTAGAGGAGCATAGAAACTGAAAGCTGCTTCTCCATGTTTAGTTCTGATTCTAGGGATGATGAGTAGACTGGAATTAGAGGACCTGAGTGATCTGGGGGTTTGGCATAGTAACAGTAGATCTTCAACATATTTTGGTGCTAAGCCATTCATTGATTTATAAACTAGTAAAAGTATTTTGAAGTCTATTCTCTGAGCTACAGCGAGCCAGTATAAAGACTTTAGAACTGGGGTGATGTGCTCTACTTTCCTGGTTCTAGTGAGGAACACGTGCAGCAGCGTTCTGGATCAGCTGCTGCTGTCTAATTGACTTTTTAGGCAGACCTGTGAGGACGCTGTTTCAGTAATCAATCCAACTAAAGATAAACGCATGGATGAGTTTTTCATGGTCCTGTTGCGACATCAGTCCTTTAATCCTAGAAATGTTCTTTAGGTGATGGAAGGCTGATCTTGTTATTGCCTTTATGTGACCCTGGAGGTTCAGGTCTGAGTCCATAACTACACCTAAATTTCGGGCCTGATCAGTAGTTTCTAGCTGTATTAACTGAAGCTGTGTGCTGACTCTTGATCGTTCCGCTTTAGGTCCAAAAGTAATTACTTCTGTTTTGTTTCTGTTCAGCTGGAGAAAGTTATGACACATCCATCCATTGATTTGCTCAATGCATTGATTTAGGGTTTGGATGGGTTCAAAGTCATCTGGTGACATCGTAATGTAGAGCTGAGTATCATCTGCATAGTTATGGTAGCTAATCTTATTGGTTGTTATAATCTGGGCTAGTAAAAGAATGTAGATATAATAAGACGGACCCCAGGATGGAGCCTTGGGGCACCCCACATGTGATTTCAGTTCATTCTGATGAAAAGGTTCCTATTGAAACATAGAAGTCCTTGTTCTTTAGGTAACACTCAAACCAGCCAAGTACTGTACCAGAGTCCGACCCAGCTCTCCAGTCGTTTCAATAGTATATCATGATCAACAGTGTGAAATGCTGCACTGAGGTCCAACAGAACCAGCACTGTGGTTCTACCACAGTCTGCATTTATGCAGATGTCATTGAAAACTTTAACGAGGGCAGTCTCTGCTGTGGTGAGCACGGAAACCAGACTGAAACATATGAAAACGGTTGGTCATTGTTATGAAGCTATTTAACTGCTGAAACACAGCTTTTTCAATAATTTAGAAATTGGCCTGTAGTTCTACATTAACATGTTGTCCAGGTTAAAAGAAGTGAAATAGAGTAGGAAATAGCAGCCAAAACTGAGCATGATGTCAGAACAGCAAACGTCGCCATGGCAGAAATGCATAGATTCTTATGATACAGTATACTGATGGCCACATGAGTATGTTATGTTGGGTCAGCAGATTGAAAGCTGGTGTGTTCAAGTCAAGTTACAGATTGGCAAGGCAATTTTATTTGTATAGCACACTTTCAATAGCAGGGTAATTCAAGGTGCTTTACATGATTTGGTGATTTAAAAACAAACAAAAAAAAAACACATGGAACATAACATTGGAAATTAAAAGTAAAAAAAAACACACAAAAAACACACATTACACATGATACACAAATCAAAAAAGCAAGAGAGCATGAACACATTTCATACATATGACATCAAGCATTTACTCAAAGGCAATTCTAAACAAATGGGTTTTTAGTCTCGATTTAAAGCAGTTCCGAGTTTCAGCAGCTCTACACTCGTCAGGAAGTTTGTTCCAGATAAGGGGAGCATAGAAACTGAAAGCTGCTTCTCCATGTTTAGTTCTGAGTCCAGGGATGTTTAGTAGGGTAGAGTTGGAGGACCTGAGTGGTCTTGTTGGTTGGTACTGTGACAACAGTTCTTTAACATATTTTGGTGCTAAGCCATGTAATGATTTATAAACTAGTAGGAGTATTTTGAAGTCTATTCTCTGAGCTACAGGGAGCCAGTGTAAGGACTTTAGAACTGGGGTGATGTGCTCTACTTTCCTGGTTCTAGTGAGGACGCGAGCAGCAGCGTTCTGGATCAGCTGCAGCTGTCTGATTTACTTTTTAGGCAGACCTGTGAAGATGCTGTTGCAGTAATCAATCCGACTAAAGATAAACGCATGGATGAGTTTTTCTAGGTCCTGTTGCGACATCAGTTGTTTAATCCTAGAAATGTTCTTCAGGTGATGGAAGATTATGCAAAATTTCATAAAATTATTTACAAAGAGACCATACAATATATTATGTTAAAAGATCCATGAAACAGCTCTGTCTTCAGCTACAAACCAACACAAACTGGGAGGATTTAGTGCTCAGTAACATAGGAGACTGCATGGGATTGTCCCCATTTAAGGTCACACCAAGCAAAACGTGCTCGTTAGTAAAACAGCGAGGATCTTGACCTTTTTGCTCAAATTAAAAGCTTGCGCACATCGCAAACATTTTTTATATTCAATTATTGTAAAGAGTTCATTAACAAAGAAAAACCGACATAAGATTCAAAGGAAGAGCGTCGCTTCATAAGAGCCTCCGAACTTTGAGCCTGGGATATATTTTACCTTGAGGTTGTCATGGTGCACTGCGAGCTTCGCCGGGTTCCTGACGACGGCGGTGACCGTGTGGCCCTGCTCCAGCGCCTGTTTGACCAGATACTGTCCAGTCTGCCCAGTGGCTCCCAGCAAAGCGATCTTCATCTTCCGACACACAGAGGTCTCAGTCAGGAGTTAAAACCGATGCGATTAATCACTTTGATGGGTGCAGCTAACTGTGATGAGGTTTCCTGCTTGTTGCACAAGCACAAGTGTGAAAAAAGGATTACTGCATTGAGATAAAAACACCCCCCTCTCACATAAAATAAGGCTTTATCATATGACAAAGTTCATAGTTAAAGTCTACTCTGAATAGCACAAATAAAATTAAAAAATTCAAGATTAAGATGGCAACTAAAACATTAATATACAATCCATATTATTAATCTGTTAAAAGCTTTTTTTCAAATTAGTTTCTTTAGTTGTTTGGTCCATAAAATCACTGATATCTGATTCAAGAATTCAATGTGATGCTTTCATAAATCATCTGTACGCATCTCAAAACCCACAGTCCACTTTGTTTTTGGTGGTTCAAAACATAAAGCAGACATGTTTGAGTCTGCAATAAAATAAATCCAACACATTGTTGATTATTTAACACCCAGAAAATAAGAATTATTTTTAGTGTTCATAAGTCAAAGGAAAACTCTGCAAAGACAAACATCGGTCACAGTTTGCCGCACCTTATTTTCATGGCTCTCACCCTGTTTGATATCTAGCTCCACAGAATAAGCTTGAATAACATTGTGGACAGTCACTGCTTAGTATCTACATTTAGCATGTGACCACCATCCTCTGATACCACAAAGATAATTAATTTGATCCAGATCGGTTAGAACAGAGACACACAGTGTGCAGCTCTTCTCACCTTGTCCAATTAAACATTTTGGGATTTCCCCCGAAATCTCCAAAAACAGTTTTCAGCAGCTGAAATGGAGCTAAACACAAGGATGCCTTATACTCATACACTTTTCCCATATACTGTGTAAACTGCTTATTCAGAATACTGAATACAGAAGCTGCAAAACACAAACCTTACCAGAGTTACATAAAATATATACTCTGAACCGTATTTTATTCTTGTTTGCTTTTATTGAGTAGGTACAGTTGGGTATAGGTGGGAAAAGAATAGCAAACCTTGGACAAATAGCCACAGTCTGGACTTTACCCTCATTACAAGAGGTGAAAGTGCAGCCAGGTATGTGAAAGAAGACGCCTCTTGATTTATATCTTTAAAGCCACCGATCACAAAATAAATTCAACAACAACCATATTTGTCATGCTATTAAGCACAAAATCTTTGTTGTGGATTTTATTTAAAACTGAAGTTAGTCACATTTTTAAACAGTTTTGGTTCTGATACAGAATGCATCAAACAGAACCCCATCATATTTAGAAACTAAACTATCTGTAGGTGGTAAATAAGATTAATAGACCAGATCGGCTTTGATTGGGTGCTACTGAAAAATTAGAAGTCTGCTTTTCCTGCTTAACAAATGCACATCAAAACAGAGCAAACACTTTAATCCAATGGAGGGGGAAAAAAAACCTAGATACTAATTAAAAACATGTGAATTAAGACAGGGATCTGCAACCTTTACAACTCAAAGAGCCATTTGTTCCCTATGTCAAGCTAAATAAAACATGTTAAGAGCCACAAATGTTACATGACCAATAAAAAAAGACAAATTATAAATAAAGCTAAATATGTACTATGAGAAATGTAGTAATCTATTTTTAAGTTTTAGAATAAAGAAAAACAAAGTGTTTACCAAAAAGGGGATGAATATATTTTTCCCCCCATGGGATTTTTTTTATTAATGTGGGGGGGGAGCACATAGTTCCCAACCTCATGACAAGTAAAATAGATCTAATAAATGGAACTGGTACTTTTAGTGCCATTATGTTGAGGCAATCCAGTGCAGTTTAAATGATTGTTATTTCTGTATGGAGCTTGTATGTTCTCTCATGGATCCATGGGTTCTCTCTGGGTAATCTGGCTTCCTCCCACTGTCCCACAAAAATCACTTAAGTTATTTGGTCTCTCTAAATTTCTCTTAGGTGAACATGTGTGCATGCATGGTTGTTTGACCTGTGTGTCTCTTTGTCGCTCAATGACTGCTGCAGATAGGCACCAGCCCACTCCCCACCTTGCAAAAATAAGCAATGGACGGATAAATTCATTTTCATTTTTAACAAAGGTTATTGCTATTGTGGAAGGTCCACTGAGCTGCAAGTTGCAAACCCCTGATTTAAAGGATAGATGGAGAAAAGCTTTAAATTCCTTCATTTTTTTATGGTTTCAAACTTACTACCCCTACCAAAGAACGTGATTATCTTATTAAAAAAAACTACAATTTAAAAACTGTAATCTGTCAATCAGACTTGAAAAAAAAATGGTAATCTGAATTAGTCTGATCTGTGTATCTCTGATTACATTATTTGAAAAATTAAAATAAAAAAATATTATACCTGTTTTGTTTTCTGCTATAGTAGATGTTTCTTTTTGACAAAATGGTCCCTTTTGCCCTCGTCAATGTTTTCAATGACATCCACATAAATACAGACTGTGGTAGAACCACAGTGCTGGTTCTGTTGGACCTCAGTGCAGGGTATGACACTGTTCATCATGATATATTATTGGAACGACTGGAGACCTGGGTCGTACTCTCTGGTACAGTACATGGCTGGTTCGAGTCTTACCTAAAGAACAAGGACTTCTTTGGTTCAATAGGAAACTGTTCATCAGAATGAACAGAAATCAGATGTGGGGTGCCCCAGGGCTCCATCCTGGGGCCCCTCTTATTTAATATCTACATGCTCCTAGTAGCCCAGATTATAACAACCAACACGATTAGCTACTATAACTATGCAGATGATACTCAACTTTACATTACGATGTCTCCTGGTGACTTTGAACCAATTCAAACCCTAAGTAAATGCATCGAGCAAATCAATGAATGGATGTGCCATAACTTTCTCCAGCTGAAAAGAAACAAAACAGAAGTAATTACTTTTGGACCTAAAGAAGAACGATCAAGAGTCACCACACAGCTTCAGTTAATACAGCTAGAAACTACTGATCAGGCCTGAAATCTAGGTGTAGTAATGGACTCAGACCTGAACCTCCAGGGTCACATAAAGACAATAACAAGATCAGCCTTCTATCACCTGAAGAACATTTCTAGGATTAAAGGCTGATGTCGCAACAGGACCTAGAAAAACTCATCCATGGGTTTATCTTTAGTCGGATTGATTACTGCAACAGCGTCTTCGCAGGTCTAACTAAAAAGTCAATCAGACAGCTGCAGCTGATCCAGAATGCTGCTGCTCGCGTCCTCACTAGAACCAGGAAAGTAGAGCACATCACCCCAGTTCTAAAGTCCTTACACTGGCTCCCTGTAGCTCAGAGAATAGACTTCAAAATACTCCTAATAGTTTATAAATCATTACATGGCTTAGCACCAAAATATGTTGAAGACCTGTTGTCATGGTACCAACCACCAAGACCACACAGGTCCTCTAATTCCTGTCTATTCAACATCCCTAGAATCAGAACTAAACACGGAGAAGCAGCTTTCAGTTTCTATGCTCCTCTAATCTGGAACAAACTTCCAGAAAACTGCAAAGCTGCTGAAACACAGTTCTTTGAAATGAGAACTAAAATCTGTTTATAGTTGCATTTGGGTAATGTTATCCTATATCTTGTTTTGTTTATGCTTTTTGCTGTTTTTACATTATATACTTTGTAATGCCTTGAAGTATCTATGTGTACTTCTTCTTTTATTGCTGTTTTTACTTTATATGCTTTGTCTGTGTTTTAATGCTGTTTTTATTTTACCTCTAGTCATGTAAAGCACCTTGAATCCCTTTGTTGTTGAAAGTGTGCTATACAAATAAAATTGCCTTGCCTTTCAAAACTCAATATTTTCATTGGTACAATCAGACATCCCTGAGCAGAACCCTAAAACTGAAAAACTAAAAAAATGCATCGAAAAATTTTACAATGTAATCACGGATCACAATGTTTAAATATGTTTATGTTCTAAAAATACATTTTTAAAAAACTTACATTTTTAAGTCAAAGCACGTAGTTTTCTATCAATAATATTAAGTAACCAGGCAAAATAATTTTACTGAAGTTTAAATGAGGATTCGGGACCACAAAAGCCTTTAAACAGCAGGTTTAATCAAATAATAATAATAGTAATTATCTTTGCTGCTCAGGTTTTGGTTCTGGTATTAGTTTGTTAAAAACATCTCCGTGTAATTTATGTAACTGAAGCTTTAATGACCTCTGTGAGTTATCTAACCAAAGTGACACATTCAGCAGTTTTTGGTCACATCTTTATCAAAAGCATTTGTGTTGTTAAAATAACTCTAGCGACTCAGACAGCGTTTCACAAAAAAAAAAAAAAAAACCTCTACACGATTGAGCGCAAAACGAATAACAAGCTATAGCCTTGAAAAACATAATGAAACGTGAGCCACGTTAGCCTCAGCTTACCTACGCCATCTTTGTTTACAACAGGCAGAGAGGCGTTCAAGAGCATCAGCGTCCCCGTGTGTTTATAAAACAAGGTTAGGTTTTGTTGACACCCAGATGAAAACTAGAAATAAAATATAAAAAAATATAAATAAAAACTAGAAATGACGAATGTGAAAAATGTTAGTGTATAAACTGGAAAGAAAGAAGGTAAGCTAGTTGTTGAGTTTGTAGTTGTTTAGGTCGTTTTGTAAAGTTTGCATGTGCCTGCTTTTCCAATAATAATAATAAAATAAAAAAAATAAAAAAATAAAATAAAATAAAATAATAATAATAATAATAATAATTTCCAGAAAAACTATTATATTCAGTTCACAGTGTTTAAATGTCGTGCTCAGGTGTAGAATAGAATAGAATAGAATAGAGGGCTGCACAGTGGGGTAGTTGCTAGCACTGTTGCCTAGCAGTAAGAAGGTCCTGAGTTCAATCCCATTGCCTGAGATCTTTCTGCATGTTTGCATGTTCTCCCTGTGCATGCGTTGGTTCACTCCAGGTACTCCCGTTTCGTCCCAGAGTTCAAAAACATGACTGGTTAATTGGTGTCTCTAAATTGTCCCTAGGTATGAATGTATGTGTTAGGTTGTTTGTCCCATGTGTCTCTACACTGGCCTGTGATGAACAACGATGATGCATATAATAAAATAAGAATAAGAGACCATACAGAAAGTACAAATTTACAACATAAGAAATAATAATAATAATAAAAATAATAATAATAATAAACTTTATTTATAAAGCGCTTTTCATACAAAAAAATGCTGTTCAAAGTGCTTTACAGAATAAAACATTACCCTCCCCTCCACCCACACCCGATAAGTTTAAGCATGAATACAATTATACTACCCTTCCAATCCTATCCCCATGCGCGGACACACTCAGGAGCAACATTAAAAGGACATTAAAATAGAAAATAGGATGGACACTGGGCCAAGTACAGATGAGCCAGGTTAGGTAAGGAAACGCCTCGGCCATGTTTCCGTTAAAAATAAACAATGAATATTATGGTGTAAAATCAGGTAATTTATTATAAAAGTTTTATTCAGCAGGGAGCGAACATTTAAAAGTGCCATATTAATAGTGGTTGGAAATGGAGTGACTGTATGATTTACTGGAGGTGGGATCTTTGGTAACGTTTTGAGATTATTAGGGTTGCATTTGTTGGGTTTTATGTGATTTGTCCGCTCTCTGCTGATAACAGGTATGAGTTATTTAGGGCAAGGTCCAAGTCCAATATATGAATTACTGTTAAAATCAGGACTGAGTTCATAGGAGCAGGGACCAGCTGGACATCAGGATGGGGTGGAAGGGGCAGGGACAGCTGGGACCAGTATAGTACAAATAAAACTGTGCCATTCTAAAAAAATAAACATACTCCTCCCTGGGCTGCCACCTTATCGTGGTGGAGGGGTTTGAGTGTCCCAATGATCCTAGGAGCTATGTTGTCGGGGGCTTTTGCTCCTGGTAGGGTCACCCATGGCAATTTGGTTCTAGGTGAGGGATCAGACAAAGTGCAGCCCAAAAGACCCCTATGAAGAAAACGACAGATGGACTCAGTGTTCCCTCGCCCGGACGCGGGTCACCGGGGCCCCCCTCTGGAGCCAGGCCTGGAGGTGGGGCACGTTGGCGAGCGCCTGGTGGCCGGGCCTTTATCCATGGGGCCCGGTCGGGCTTAGCCCGAAGAGGTAACATGGGCCCCCCTTCCCATGAGCTCACCACCTGTGGGAGGGGCCATAGGGGTCGGGTGCTGTGCAGGATGGGCGGCGGCCAAAGGCGGGGACCTTGGCGGTCCGATCCTCGGCTGCAGAAGCTGGCTCTCGGGACGTGGAACGTCACCTCTCTGGTGGGGAAGGAGCCGGAGCTGGTGTGCGAGGTTGAGAGGTTCCGACTGGACATCGTCGGACTCACCTCGGCGCACGGCTCTGGCTCTGGAACCCGTCTCCTCGAGAGAGGTTGGACTCTCTTCCACTCTGGGGTTGCCCCCGCTGAGAGGCGCCGAGCTGGGGTGGGCATACTTGTTGCCCCCCATCTCGGCGCCTGTACGTTGGGGTTTACCCCGGTGAACGAGAGGGTAGCCTCCCTCCGCCTTCGGGTGGGGGGACGGGTCCTGACTGTTGTTTGTGCTTACGCGCCAAACAGCAGATTAGATTACCCACCCTTCTTGGAGTCTTTGGAAGGGGTGCTGGAGAGTGCTCCTCCTGGGGACTCCCTTGTTCTGCTGGGGGACTTCAACGCTCACGTGGGCAATGACAGTGAGACCTGGAGGGGTGTGGTTGGGCGGAATAGCCCCCCCCGATCTAAACCCGAGTGGTGTCTTGTTATTGGACTTCTGTGCTCGTCATGGATTGTCCATAACAAACACCATGTTCAAGCATAAAGGTGTCCATATGTGCACTTGGCACCAGGACACCTTAGGCCGCAGCTCAATGATCGACTTGGTTGTCGTCTCATCTGATCTGCGGCCGCATGTTTTGGACACTCGGGTGAAGAGAGGGGCAGAGCTGTCCACTGACCACTACCTGGTGGTGAGTCGGCTCCGATGGTGGGGGAGGACGCCGGACAGACCTGGAAGGCCTAAACGTGTTGTGAGGGTCTGCTGGGAACGTCTGGCAGAGTCTCCTGTCAGAAGGAGCTTTAACTCACACCTCCGGCAGAACTTTGAACACGTCCCCGGGGAGGCGGGGGACATCGAGTCCGAGTGGACCATGTTCCGCGCCTCCATTGCCGAGGCGGCTGACCGAAGCTGTGGCCGCAAGGTGGTCGGTGCCTGTCGCGGCGGCAACCCCCGAACCCGGTGGTGGACACTGGCGGTAACGGATGCTGTCAGGCTGAAAAAGGAGTCCTACCGGGTCTTTTTGGCTTGTGGGACCCCTGAAGCAGCTGATAGGTACCGACAGGCCAAGCGGGATGCGGCTTGGATGGTTGCTGAGGCAAAAACTCGGGCGTGGGAGGAGTTTGGAGAGACCATGGAAAACGACTTCCGTACGGCTTCGAAGCGATTCTGGTCCACCATCCGGCGTCTCAGGGGGGGAAAGCGGTCTGCCACCAACACTGTTTACAGTGGGGATGGTGTGCTGCTGACCTCGACGCGGGACGTTTTGGGTCGGTGGATGGAATACTTCGAAGACCTCCTCAATCCCACCGGCACGCCTTCCAATCTGGAAGCAGGGTTTGGGGACTTGGGGTCGGGGTCTCCAATCTCTGGTGCCGAGGTCACCGAGGTCGTTAAAAAGCTCCTCGGTGGCAAGGCTCCGGGGGTGGATGAGATTCGACCGGAGTTCCTCAAGGCTCTGGATGTTGTGGGGCTGTGTTGGTTAACGCGGCTCTGCAATATTGCGTGGACATCGGGGGCAGTTCCCTTGGATTGGCAGACCGGGGTGGTGGTCCCCCTGTTTAAAAAGGGGGACCACAGGGTGTGTTCCAACTACAGGGGGATCACACTTCTGAGCCTCCCTGGTAAGGTCTATTCAGGGGTTCTGGAGAGGAGGGTCCGACGGATAGTCGAACCTCGGATCCAGGAGGAACAATGCGGTTTTCGTCCTGGCCGTGGAACACTGGACCAGCTCTACACCCTCAGCAGGGTCCTGGAGGGTGCGTGGGAGTTCGCCCAACCGGTCTACATGTGTTTTGTGGACTTGGAGAAGGCGTTCGACCGTGTCCCTCGGGGGGCCCTGTGGGGGGTGCTCCGGGAGTATGGGGTACCGGGCCCCTTGATACGGGCTGTTAGGTCCCTGTACGACCGGTGCCAGAGTTTGGTTCGCATTGCCGGCAGTAAGTCGGGCTTGTTTCCGGTGAGAGTTGGACTCCGCCAAGGTTGCCCTTTGTCACCGATCCTGTTCCTAACTTTTATGGACAGGATTTCTAGGCGCAGCCAAGGCGTTGGGGGGATCCGTTTTGGTGGCCTCAGGATCGGGTCTCTGCTTTTTGCAGATGATGTGGTCCTGTTGGCTTCATCGGAGCGTGATCTACAGCTTTCGCTGGAGCTGTTCGCAGCCGAGTGTGAAGCGGCTGGGATGAGAATCAGCACCTCCAAATCCGAGGCCATGGTCTTGAGCCGGAAAAGGGTGGGGTGCCTCCTCCGGGTCAGGGATGGGGTCCTTCCCCAAGTGGAAGAGTTTAAGTATCTGGGGGTCTTATTCACGAATGAGGGAAAAATGGAGCGGGAGATCGATAGACGGATTGGTGGGGCATCTGCAGTTATGCGGGCGCTCTACCGGTCTGTCGTGGTGTAGAGAGACCTGAGCCAAAAGGCGAAGCTCTCGATTTACCGGTCGATCTACGTTCCTACCCTCATCTATGGTCACGAACTCTGGGTGGTGACCGAAAGAACGAGATCACGGATACAAGCGGCTGAAATGAGTTTCCTCCGCAGAGTGTCTGGGCTCTCCCTTAGAGATAGGGTGAGAAGCTCAGTCATCCGGAGGGGGCTCAGAGTAGAGCCGCTGCTTCTCCACATCGAGAGGAGTCAGTTGAGGTGGCTCGGGCATCTGGTCAGGATGCCTCCTGGACGCCTCCCTGGTGAGGTGTTTCAGGCACGTCCCACCGGGAGGAGGCCCAGGGGAAGGCCCAGGACACGCTGGAGGGACTATGTTTCTCGGCTGGCCTGGGAGCGCCTTGGGGTTCCTCCCGAGGAGCTGGAACAAGTGGCTGGGGAGAGGGAAGTCTGGGTCTCTTTGCTTAGGCTGCTGCCCCCGCGACCCGACCCCGGATAAGCGGAAGAAAATGGATGGATGGATGGATAAACATACTCTGTTTAGAGTAATGTGTGGGTGAGTTTACAGAAGAAAAATTTACAAGATGTGTATGGATCTATACATGCATAAAAAATAACAGGCTATTTGCATTTTTTTTTTTAACTGTGCAAACATCAAGGATGTGCAAATAACACAATAATGCTATTTGAAAATAGCGGAGTTATAAAGATGTATTGAGTTTGTTGGGCTCGCTAATGGTAATTCAGTTTAAGATTGTACCCTCATATATTAAGGGAAATTGCTATTTCCATCCATCCATCCATCCATCCATCCATCCATCCATCCATCCATCCATCCATCCATCCATCCATCCATCCATCCATCCATCCATCCATCCATTTTCTTCCGCTTATCCTGGGTCGGGTCGCGGGGGCAGCAGCTTAAGCTTTTACTAATTGCTATTTTTACTGTAAACACCATGTTTATTAACATCAACAAACAGCCATTTATTCTTTATTTTTTAAATGAGTGTCTGTTTTAAATGAGTGTCTATTTTCACTTGAGATGCATTGCATCTCAAGTGGTATGGTGTACAGGGTAAGTAATTTTTACAAGAAATTGGAACTTGTATTTCTTGTCGAGTAAATGCTTTGGAACTCACATTTAGCTGTGATATATATATATTTAAACCTTCTCATATATTTTGTGTTCCTTTATTAAATTGCTTCAGCCAATCCATCCGTCCATCCATCTATCAGGTTGTGAAGGCAACCCTCCTGGAAGAGAAACCCAGGAACAATCTCCAGCTCAGTTTTGGCGGTCTCAGGGAATATCAGTCTAAAAATAGACATACATTCACAATGTGACATGCCCAGAAAAACCTCATTAGATGCCCGAACCACCTCAGCAGAATACTTTTGATGCTGAGCTCCCCTTGGATGATGGAGCTTTTCACCTCATCTCTCAGGATGAGTCTAACTATCCTACTGAAGACGCTGATTTCAAGTGCTTGTTTCCAAATACTTTAATACAAAACTTTTGTGCAAAATTATAAGATAAATAACAGTTGTATCGAAAGTAATTTATGATGTTTGGACACCATGAAGTTTATACATAAATCCAGGTACATGACACCAAAACAACATAACCTGTATTTGTTAACATTTTCTTCGGACAGGCTTCCTTTACTGAAAAATTGACATTCTATCTTTATAAGGTGGCAAGATCTCATCAGGACAATGTCGAAAATGCTTTTAGGGAGACCTCGTTATGTGCGTTTGTTTAAATTTTCCTGAGAGAATATGTAAACACCCAGTTAGTCTCCTGCTGTCAAAAATCCTCTCAAAACCAGATCCCGCCTTCCTTCTTGCCACCATGAAGACTCCTCTAGTCGCATCAAGTCATTAGTTTAGGTAATCCACTTGTGGCCTAGTGCTTTGATTATGAGATCGCGGACAGGGAGTCAGGACTAAAGGAGTTTCACCCCCAGTGAGCAAGAGCTGGACAGACAGGGTAGCATCCTACATGGGGCCTCTGTGTTGATGTTCTGCTCTCGTTCATCCACCTACAACGATCGGACTACCTCACATTAGTACATGACCTGTGGAGAATGCAACGGAGCAAATGGCTGTTTGAATTCACACTGAAACAGCAAGCAGACAGCCAAATAACCTGGGCAGCTATTACTGGATAAGGAAGGTTGTCACGTAAGTTAAAATCTGATTTAAAGATCCCAGTGAAGATGGTTAAACAAAGTTCAATGTAGTTTTACTCTACATTTTATTGTTTGCATCATCTTTCAGACGTTCTATCCCTTTTGAATTTACTTTGTTTTTGTTCACAAAAGATTAACATTTTTATAAAATTCACATTTAGGTTTTACTACATTAAACCAGCCCATTCAGATACAAACACATAATACTTCTTGGTTTTGTTTTGTTAAAAAGCAAACAAATTTCCATGAATAAATAAAAAATTGTTTATTGCATTTTTTGACCTTAAACAAAAGTCAGATATTTAAAAGTGCACCCTTTTCCAGGTAGCAGCTGGGCAGGTGCTTTCTGTTTTCTCTGGGTTTTTCTTTAGATTGCTTTATGTAAGGCTTCATAGAAATAAGACCAAAACAGACCTGTGAGGCAGGATTGAGGCCAATCACAGTGGGAAGGAGTAAACCAGCAGCTAATAAGATTAAAGCATGAATGGTCACCAGATTTAGTTCCTCCGCTGCTGAAATGCACTCATCTGAGACCTGGATGGAAGCAGAACTGTTTTAAAATTAGTGTAATTTAGTTTGTGTGGAATAGCTCTTGTAAATCAGTAATGCCCCAGCAGTTAAATATGCACACTCAAAAACAATTTCTAAATTTATTTGTATTTGGTATATTATAGATTTTATTAATGTCATGGTTTCTCTATGTTTTAAACAGGAATAGTCATGGGATGTGGCGTCTCAAAGTCCAACCAGTTCCACAAACACTCCAGGAAAGGTATAGCCATCAGCATCAGTCCTCAGAATCTTCTAATAAACTGAAAAAGATTCATGTTTGCTTCTATATATGCAAGCTCTATTTGCACATATGAATTGTGTGTTTCTCTGCTTCTGCTCTGCTGCACCCAGCTGTCACCAGTAAGTCACTTCTGTTCAATGTTTTCATCTGGTTTTCTGTTTTCACTACTTTTGTGGATGAACTCCATTCTCATGTTTGTAGGCAGAAGGCTAAAAGCTAAAACAACTGTGTGTGAAAAACTAAGTGCACCCCCTTCAAAATCCACCCCTATTGTCACACTGCTCGAACGACTACCACCCTGTAGCAAAGACATCTAGAATCAGTAATATGTGCTTTGTATGCCTAGTCCTTGGACGCCACAGGAAACTACACCCCATACACACTGGACCCACGCACTAATTTGCCTGCAGTAAAAATAACAACGGAAAATGTGGTCTCCATAGCAATACACTCTGCACATGATAAACGTGGATCTACAAGCTATTGAATCATGGGATGTACTTTGTTTTTCTCACAGCCCCCCCCACACACACACACACAAAAACCCTTTTTGGCGTCATTCTTGTTAAATAAACAATGACAGTTTGGTGGCTGTGTAGTCGTTTTGTGTTGTTACATATTTTTTTTAAATTACAACCTGAGAGATCATTTTCAACTATGGCTTGATGTCTAAAACCCTAGAATTCAAAGAGAATTAAAGTTTGAATGTGACTGTAGCCTATCCAGACACTTCCACTGTCCAATTTCTTAGTTATGAGATTTTATGTCAGATAAATAGTAAATGATCAAAAAAATATAAAATACCAGTCATACCTACCCTGCAGTAAAGAGATAACTTTAAATAGGCTGCCATTTCTTAAAAGAAAACAAAGATAATTTAGTTTAACTCATTCAACAATTCTTGAAGTCCAGAAGGCTTTTTGTGTCTTTCCTAAAATGACCTAAAGTAAAAATCTAACTTTAAAGAATGAGATACACAACCTGCAGATAGTTTAGTACAATTGAATAAAAATAAAAATGTGTTGCTCTAATTAATGTTTTTTTAAATAAATATCTCTCATCATTGATCATACTCAACTTACCTAATTTCCCTCAGGGACCAATAAAGTATTTTTGAATTCAATTGAATTGAACACTGATCAGCTGCTGTTTACTATCTGTATTTCAGCTATAAGAGCTGCCGTCCTAATTCAGCGATGGTACCGGCAATATGTTGCTCGCACAGAGATGAGACGGAGATACATCTGGCACATCTTCCAGTCAATCGAGTACTCCGGAGAACAGGCCCAGATCAAGGTAAGAAATTGCTGCAAAAGTTCAGGTTAGTTGGAAATAAAAAGCATAACCTCAATTCTTTTTTTCCCTACTACTCTGCAGCTTTATAATTTCCTCGGCTACCTCATGGACAATTTCACTCCATCCAGCACAGAACGTAAGATTGGTTTATCATTGATCGAAGTTATTTATTTAATTTTTGTTTCTTCAACCAAACTGAGCTTGAACTTTGTCAACTTTCCAGGGAATTTGATCTCGCACATCTTTCGTGAAAATGATGTCTTTTGGGACACAGAATGGGAGAGGTACTTCTGCTACAAGAACATCGAAGTGCCGGAGGTTTACTCTGGGCCTCACCTCACCTTCCCCCTGACGGTGGAGCAGGCAGTTGGCCTGCTGGAGGCCTTCAGGAACAAGAAAGTAGGAGCATGTCCGTTTGATGTGTTCTTATGTCCAAAAGTGAAATACTGAATGGTCAGTTGAGGAGCAGGTTTAGGGACTTTTCCTAAATTTATCAGTATGAGATTATGGTCCTGAATAAAAGAAAGGTATTTCAAGGCTTTTTATGCAACTTTACCCAGAGTGGCAATGAGTGTGGAGGATTTTGTGTTCCTGCATGATGTGTGATTATTTCCCAGTATTGTGTATTGTTGTTGCTTTATAATCAGTAAGGGTTTTTTAATTTGCTCTAATTTTAGTTGTATTTAATAAATTTGAACTGTAAATTATTTATACAACATGGTTGCTTTTTTGTTGTTGCTTTCTTTTAAAATGATGTAAAATTACTCTAATAAGACACAGTGATTATTAAATGTTGGAAAATGTTTCATATTCAAGAACTTCTGAATTTTTGGAAACTTCATTTTGCGGCCATCCTTTCTGACTCATCTCTCTGTCCCAGTAGCAGCTGCACTCTCGCTACGTGCTCGAGCTGCTCCTGGAGACATGGAAGGTGCTCCGCGTGTTGCCAAACATCAACCGTGTCTCCACCTGCCAAAGCAAAGAAGTCACTATCTGTGGTAAGACTGAATAAATAGCAGGTCTTTCACAAGGCTAATTATGGAGATGACGGCCTTTTGATAAGTTTTGATAGATTTGATTGATGTTAATCCTAAATATAACTTTATTGATCCATTTAATTTTGAGCCTTTTTAAGATGAGAGTATTTCTCAGGATTACCTCTGAATGCACATACCTTTGAATGAACAGGTTCCCTTTTTTTCTGTGCAGGTGATTTGCATGGACAGTTGGAGGATCTGCTGCTGATTTTTTACAAGGTTAGATGTTGTAATAGCTGTTTTTTTCAGATAATAATTTGTGCATTTTTATTTAAACTGGCACACTCTAATTTTGTCACAAGTTAGTATACAGTTCCTTCCAAAGGTATTCATATCCCGTTCATCTTTTCACAAATCTGTTCTCATTACAACATCTGTATGTTTAACTGGGATATTGTCTAGTGGACCACATGATTGAAGTTTATAGTAATGAAATGGAAAACATTAAAAAAAAAAAATTTGCAAATAAAAATCCTTACCTGCTTAGTACGTTCAGAGACTGAAATATTAGCATATTCTTCTTTGCAAAATAGCTCAAGCTTGGTCAGATCGACTGGAGAGCTTAAAGTATTGCCACTTATTCTCATGTGGATTTAGGTGTGGATTTTGACCGGACCATTATTACGCTATGTTCATGGTTGGGGTCCTATCCCAACCTAAAGAGTTTTGCAGCCCCTAACAGGCTTTCTTCCTGGACTTCCTTATGTTTATCTCCATCCACCTTCCATTTTACTCTGACCAGCCTCCCTGTCCCTGTTTTAGAAAAGCAACGCAACAGAATAATGCTGCCATCACGTTTCATTGTGGGGAGAGGTTGTTTTTTTTTGAGTGAAGCCACACAACACATGTAGCACATACATCACAAGTTTCAATTATAGCCTTATCTGATCAGAGCACCTTCCTCCATGTTTCCTTCTTGGCTTGTGAAACACTGCAGGACCTCTTATGGTGTTTGTTCTACAATTTCTTTCTTCTTGCCACTTTTCCATAAAGACCAGATTTGATGAGGGCTTAACTCAGAGTGGTCTTGTTAAGAAATGTTCCTACCTGATCTCTAAAGGTTCTCCAGAGTTGTCATGGGCCTCTTAGCTGCTGCTATGATTATCGCTCTCTATTTAGTTGGATGATCACGTCTTAATTGTTTTTGCAGCTATGCTTTCCATTTTCAGACAATGGATTGAGCGGTGCTCTTTGAGATATTCAGTCTGGTATATTGTTTTATAAACCAAACTCTGCTTTAAACTTCTCCACAATTTTATCCCTGAGCTGTCTGCCATGTTTCTTGGTGTTTATGATGCTGTTTGTTCACTGATTATCTCTAACAAACTTCTGAGGCCTTTGCAGAACAGCTCTATTTATACTGAGCTTAGATAACACACAGGACTGTGTTTACTAATCAGGTCACTTCTAAAGGGAATTTGGCTGAAGTATATTTTTTTCAGGGCTTTCAGAGTGACGGTGCCTGAATATAAGTTTTGACTTTTCCGATTTTTGATTGTAAAATAAAGGCTGCATAACATATAATTTTCCTTTCTTTCACAATTATACAGTAGGTTGTATTGGTCTGTCAGATAAAATAGATTAAGGTTTGAAGCTATGACGTTACCAAATGTGAAAACATTTAAGGGATGTGGATACTTTTGCAAGGAACTTTGTGTTTTTATCTAAAAAATAACTGATTAAAGCAATAAAACATAAATTTAATGAGGTATTATTTAAAATAACTGCATACTGTGCATACACACGATGAAAACAAATGATCAGACTTTTTTTGAACAGTCAGTGAAACAGGGTTTTTAACCTCGTGTTCTGCCTCTGCACTGTGGTGAGTTTTGTTATTTGCATGCATACTACAGATTATCCCTATAATCTTGCTTTTATTTGCCCTTGTTTACCTCTCAGAATGGCACCCCGTCCTTAGAAAAGCCCTATGTGTTTAATGGAGACTTCGTTGATCGAGGAAAAGACTCCATCGAGATCCTCCTCATCCTGTTTTCGTTCATGCTTGTTTATCCATGTGACGTCTACTTTAACAGAGGAAATCATGAGGACCATATCATCAACCTCAGGTGAAAATTATACATCCAAATGTTGGGGATTGACAGTAGAAGTCTGATTTTGATTGAATGAAGCCTCCTGTTTCCCACTCAGACTTCCTTTCTTGTGTTTCCAGGTATGGGTTCACCAAGGAGGTGTTGACTAAATACAAGGTAAAATTTCCCCCTGCAAATATGCAGGCTTTTAAACTCAAAAGGCTCACTGACCCCTGTTGATTACCCAGGCATAATGACACTGCTTATCAAAGGAGCCTAAATGTGTTGCTGCTGCCTCAATTCTCCTAGGAAAGCACTCGTGTTCAGCACAGCATTATAGGCACTGCTCCTGTCAGCTAAGAGGATTTCAGATTGTTAAACTGGTACGCAGCAGGTCATCTGCCTCCTGACGAGTCAAGGGGGTCAGAAAGGTCCAAAGACTGGCAGAGTAAAACCTGTTATCAACAAAGTGACACGCGTCCTGTGCCCACATCAAAAATTTGTTCATATTCCCACAAAGTGGAAGGGGAAACTTTACTGAAGGGCTTTTAGTCCTGAACTAAATCAACCCTGAGTCCCAACAATCCAAACCCGACACATTCAGAACTTTGATGATTTTGTCATAAATGTAAAAGGATGACGAATAAAGCATCCCACATTGATTCCAATGTTATCGTTGATTCACATTGTTTTGCTGTTTATGACAACAATCACATAGTATGCAGGGCCTTGCAAAAGTATTCACACCCCTTTTTCACTTTTTGTCACATTACAACCACAAACCTCAATGTATTTTATCGGAATGTTATGTGATAAACCAACACAAAGAGGTGCATAACTGGGAAAGTTTTACTTTTTACACATCAAAATCTGAAATCAGCGAGATGGATACAAACCAATTCAATGAATTGATTATTGAAAAATGTACTTATGTCAGTAATACAATTCACTAAATGAAACTCATTATATAGATTAATTACACACAGAATGACGTTTTCAAACATTTATTTCTGTTCATTATGATAATTTTCTGCTTATAACTAATAAAAACACAATGTTTAATTACTTAAAAGATAACAATATTACATTGACTTCCATGAAAAGTCTATTTAATACCAGCTTAATGGGTGAAATTTTCATGAAGTACATTTAATATGATAACTTTCATCGGAACACGTTCAAATGTATTCAATATGTATTTAAATGTATTCAGGCGCCTTTACTCTAAGGGCAACCAGTTTCTACCAGACAGATCAGGGAGAAAGTTGTAGAGACGTTTGAAGCACGGTTTTCAAGTATCCAATGCTTTGAACACAATGTTGGATCAAACCATAATGCAAAAAGCAAACCTACCAAGACCTAAAATGACACATCTGACAAGGAGATCATCAACCAGATTAGTAGCCAATAAATATTAGTCATAGATTCCCCAAATCTGGCCTTAAAGGCAGAGTGGCCGGAAGAATAACGTTCTTAAAGACAAAGTTATAAGTTATCTTATTTAAAGTTTGTACAATTTACAAATTTATAGTTTAGATCAAAATATGTTCATCACATCAGAATGGCCTAGTCAAAGTTAAGATCTAAATCCAACTGAGAATTTGCCATGTACAAAAAGGAAAAACTCAAACTGAATTGTTCATGTTTCACCATAGATTCATGGCAAGCGGATCCTGAAGCTGCTGCAGAAGATTTTCAGCTGGTTGCCATTAGCAACTGTCATCGATCAGAAGGTGCTGGTCCTCCACGGAGGTATCTCTGACTCTACAGACCTTAGTGTCCTGGCCAAAGTGAACCGACATAATGTGAGAAACATCCACTTTCAAATTTATTTAACATGGAGTTTTCACAGCCTTTACATTCACACCCTCCTCTGTTCCCACTGTTCCCAGTATGTTTCGGCTCTGAGGCCTCCGAAGAGGAGGACCCAGAGCTCAGCGAGCATGTCCATCGACATAGACATGGATGAAGAACTCTGGAACACTAGTAAGATCTACCAGCGTCGACCCTCCCTCACGTATCCCAAGCCCCTTGGACCCCGGGAGTGCTTCCACAACCGCTCGCTACAGGACTTCTCAACCCGAATCAAGGCGAACATGGATAACGAGCTGGAGAACACCAAAAGGAAAGAGGCCATACTGGCAGCAGCACTCAATAGATCACAGCAACACGTTTTGTGCGTGTCCACCGACTCTGTGAGCAGTGACAATGCCAAAGAGGAGTGGAGGCAGGTAAGAGAGCCGAGAGTCTTCTCAGAAGATAAAGACATTCAATGATACTAATCTATCTGGTTTAAACACAGACAGCACATCAACACTTCCAGAATCCCATGCTTACGTTTTTCTTTCTATCTTCATATTTTCTTGACAGTCCTGGCAGGGTAAATGTTCAATAAATAACTTGACTAAAGACCTCTAAACACAGATACAGACTGCACATACACTGCATTGCCAAAAGAAATGGCTCACCCATCCAAATTCTTGAAGTCAGGTGATCACAAGTGTATGACCTCCAGCATCGAGGTATGCTGACCGCTTCTACAAAACATTTGAGAAAAAATGGGAGTTCTGTCAATTCCAGGTTGGTACAATCCCATGAGGGGATATTTAGTTCACTATGTCCACTCATGAAATATCCTGTACCCCTTCATGTTTTAACAGAACTGCACAAATAGCGCTCAAAGCAAGGTCCATAAAAACATGGATAAGTTAGTTTGGTGTGGAAGAACTTGTCTGGCCTCACAACTAAGCTCACAAATTTTGGGTGGTGACCGAAAGGAGAGTGCATATACAAATGGCCCAAATTAGTTTCCCCCACAGGGTGAATGGGGTTTCTCCAAGAGCTTGGTCATCCGAAAGGGGCTCAGAGTAGAGCTGCTCCTCCTCCACCTCAAGAGGAGCCAGTTGAGGTGGCTCCAGCATCTGGTTAGGAGGATGCCTCCCTGGTGAGGTGTTCTGGGCACGTCCCAGACGAAGACCCAGAACATGCTGGTGGGACTATGTTTCTCGGCTGGCCTGGGAACACCTTGGGATCCCCCTTTGGACCTTAGACAGGTCAGATTTTCTCATAAACACAACCTTGTACGAAGGCTTCCTTGAGGAGTTGCAGCTGTTATGCCGCGTTCACACCGGACGCTTTGTCGCTGTCAAAAAACGCTCACAAAGAGACTAGTTTGAAGCCTATACATTTCTAAGCCTGAAGCTTGCAAAACCTGCCACTTGCTGAGCAAAAAAAGAGCACGTGGGCAGGGCTTTCTCTTTTGCTGGATGTTTTAAACAATGGTGGATCATATCAAGAGAGTGGCTTGTTTTTTTGTGCTAAATAAAGCTAGACAACATCGACGTCGGGCGCATCAGCGCTGTTTGTGAATACACCCCGTTCTTTTGAGGCGTTCTGAGTTTGGAGAGTTTAACCATTTGCTCCAGGAGCTGCATATGGATGAGGTTCCCTTTCAGCGCTAATTTAAATGTGTAGTGACGTCACTACAGTGGGAGGCTCTGATTGGTTGATGCTCAGGGGACGACGCCGAAAGTTCAGCTAGCTCAACTTTTGCATTGCTGGCTTTTGCCGCTTTGAAGCTTGGAAAGCAGCGAAAGTTTCAAAAATTGTCACGGCCAAACCACCCAAAGCGCTGCAGAGACTCTGACGGCCTCAACCATAGACTTAACATGTAATCTTGGCGTTCTGGGTGTTGACGTTTTGGGCAGTGTGAGCTTGGCATTATTGCTTCAACTGGTGAGCCAACATCGGATAACCTCTTTTCCAATTGATATAGAGATAACCACTCGAGAGAAAAAAAATATCTTGATGAGAAGAAATTTCTTTGTTTCATAGACAAATTACACCAAGAACTTGCAAATGTGCAAAAAAAGACTTTGTGCAACTGAGTTTTAAATGTGGCAGCTTTATTGGATTTCTAGGACTTTCCCACTTAAGCCACCAATTAAAGGGGTTCCTCCTATATATTTCCCTGAATGAATTACACCACATCCAATCACCAAGCATACAGTGCAGATGAATAAGAAATATTTTTTGCCATTAAGGAGGCGCTTAGAGACGTTTGTTTTACTCATATGGTAGTTGTTCCAAAAAGTTTGAGCACTGCTATAAAGCAACAGTTTCCATCCATGTTGTAGTTGTCTTCCACTAATCCAGGGTTGGTTAATCCCTGGACATACTTTCCAACTCTACCCTGGGGTTTCCTCACGGTGGTACGGTGGAAAACCTGCAAAGTAACGCAACCACCTCAGCTGCCTCCAATTGATGCGGAGGAGAAGCAGCTGTATGAGCTCTGGACAGATGACAGATCTTCTCTTCTTATCTTTAAGGCCCGTTTTACAAAGGTTGCTCATTTCATCCACTTTTGCCCTTTATCCTATTTTCTTGGTCATGATCCATATCTCAGGACTGTAGATAGGAACTGGAAGGTTGACTGAGCAGTTTAGACTGAGCTTTCCCTTATGGCTGAGTTCAAATCATACCTTGATCTTAATGTCCACCTTGAGCTGGGGTTTTTTTGCTCACAAACATAACTCCAAGAACCGCGAACCCTCGGCTTGATGCAGAGATTGACCCCCAACCAAGAGGCAACAGTCCATGTTTGACCCATAAGGAGAACCAGAAGGAGAGTTTTTTTAGGTTAATGTTGTGCATCTATGCAGTACACACAGTTTCCCAAATGCATTTGCATCTAAATGTAAAAAAAAATATTGGAGGAATGGATTGGTCATATTGGGATTGTTTACATGATGTTTACATGGTAACTGTGTCTTGCTCACTAAGACATTGTGGTCAGGTATCCTGACCTTTGTGCTCCAGCCTTCCTCCAAGCACAACCAGAGAAGCAGAGGGTTCAACTGCTGTAATCCTCAATAATCTCACTGCCGTGACTTCAATCTGCTTTTCAGGCCGACTGTCACAGCAGCTTCAGAGCAGGATGGAAAGCTCGGCTCATTGAATAGCTCACTCTGATAACATGTTGTGAATGGCAATGGTGAAGCATTAGACCCTAATGGAAACCCTAGACTGCGAAAAGATGATGCAAAGCTTTAAAGTCTCTGATTTCTACCTCTAAATTTGCTATGATATCTATTCTGTCCCATTATTGTTCTAAGGAGAACATAACAGACAGTTAAGACTTTATAAATGTTAAAGATGATATGTTTGAAAAGTAAAAAAAAAGCATTTTATTGACTTGTTAATGAATAATACAATACATCTCCTATAAATTGAAGCTTTCACTGTGCTTCTAGATGTGTTTGGAAAACTTTTGAATTCCTACAATTTATTCCTCATGACACTGTCCATCCGTCTGTCCATCCATCCATCCATCCATCCATCCGTCCGTCCGTCCGTCCGTCCGTCCGTCCGTCCGTCCATCCATCCATCCGTCCGTCCATCCATCCATCCATCTATCCTAAAACTTTTGACATCAAAATATGTAGGAACCCTAACTTGGTTTATTAGATTGTGTCACTGTTCAATGTTCTTTTTACTCCATCGCTGTTATTTTAGAATCCTTTAATGTTACTTAGACCTATACGATTATTTGGGATTATTCTGCTTCTTTTATATTTTTTACTGACAGAAATGTGATTCAACTAAATTAGGTTTCATTATATACAATTTATTATGTGCTTTGAAGAACAAAGGGAAAATATCTCAATTGTTCACAAATTCAGGGCTGAAGACTCACTGTGTGTCACAAAACACCTCTTTAATCAAAAGGATTTCTAACATGTGTTCAAGATTGAAACAGTGTTCAGAAACTGTTAAAATACTGCCATTTGTTTGTTGAAGCATTTTGTGGTTTTCTTAGGTCTTTGTTTAGTTGACTTATTAGCCGTGTTTACACACTTTAACCGGCAATACTCAGAGACAAATGTCTCTTTTGCTTTTAATTTGTGGGTCAGAAGTAGAAAACGTGGTACATCTTAGGTGTTTTCTTTTTGTTGTTTTTTTAGATCTGTGCAAAAAAGTTGAAATAGATAAATAAAATAAATAACCATTTGTATTTATTGGTCATTATGTTTGTTCCATTTGGGTAAATCTAATGGCCAAGATGTCACACTCCGTCCTACCAGAGGGAACACAATGGATAGATTCTTAGTGCTTTGTGAGATATGACAAAAAAAATCTGAATATAAAAATACAGAAAGAAAAACGTTTTCAATAATAAATACTAATGAACTAAGTTCTCCACAAAAATGTATTTATTTTCATTTTAAAAATTTGAGCTTTATGAACTTGAAAAGATGATTTTGTCAGTTATATTTTTCTCTATATCTAGTACATTAAGATATTACCATAATTAGCAATTAAATTGTTTACATGTTTTTTTAATAGCTTTTTCAATATCTAAAACAGCAAATAAAGTTAAAATTGTGCCCACATCTACAGTGGCTAATAAATTTTGAATAATTTAATAATTCTCTAATCATTGATGTTTGTTTTTAGTAAAATAATCTCCCACGTGACATTTTTTAATGTCTGCAGATTCTGGACCTGCTGTGGAGCGACCCGATGAACCAGGATGGGTGCATACCCAACGAGGTGAGGGGTGGAGGTTGTTACTGGGGCCCGGACGTCACAGAAGACTTCCTGAACAGACACAACATGCAGCTCATCATCCGATCACACGAGTGCAAACAGGAGGGCTACGAGTTCTGCCACAACCGGAAGGTGAGATCAGGTCAACAGCTCATTTCTGGGCACCATGAATGTCTCCAAACCGTTCCTTTAAACACTGTCAGTGTTACCTAGCTATCGCTTTGCAAAGCTCAGTCCTTTTATTCACTTCCCCTAGGTTCTCACTCTGTTCTCTGCCTCAAATTATTACGATGTGGGAAGCAACCGGGGGGCCTACGTAAAGATGGGTCCAGACCTTGTGCCTTATATGGTTCAGTACCAGGCCAGCAGCATGACCAGAGAACTCACCGCCAGGCAAAGGTAAGAGTAACAGTACCTGGAATCAAAAGAAAATATGTAGAAAATATGCAGAAATGAGCATCAGATCATGGGTGGACCAAAAAAATGTGGAGAAACTTTATAATTCGTTGAACACTCTTCCTTTTTTTGGTCAACAACTTCCAGCTCCTTCAGGAATGAAAATGCCTTGAAACCTAAACTGACTATTACCTTATTGTACTGAGATTGTAGCAACAATTATAGCTTTTTTAGACAAATGTAGAAAATGGCCAATGGGAAATAAGAAACACATTGTAAAGCATCTCAAATGGTTGCCAGGAAAGTGTTCCCCATGTACCGTGTACCTTGATCGAATCTATGTTTTCTTTTAATGTCATCTTCAGCGTTGGGCGAACCGAACGCTCGGCCCTGAAAGTCCTGAGGGAGCAGCTGTTTGCGCACAAGTCTGACCTCCTTTGTGCCTTCAGAAACTTTGACACCAAGAACACAGGTGCGTGTAGTGTTGGTTTTCGCACAGTGATTCGGCCTTCAGCGGATCAGCTGCTAATTCTGTCAGATCTCAAAGTTCAGCGCCTTGGAGAAATAATTCTGCTCAAATCGTTTGTATTCTTTGTGTAGCACTATAATACCCATTCAGGATAATAACACCTCATGGGACGACCAAGAACACATCGGAATTTCACAGAAACTTCAGATAAAAGATTACTGAGTTATTTATTTCAAAGGAACAGCTCTGAAAGAGTACACACTCTTCCAGGAATAGAAAAAAATTTTATTCATTCGATTGTGGATAGTGACTTAGCTTAATTTCAGTCCCTTTTCTCAGATTCATTAAAGCTTCATCACCATTCGTACAGAAACTTTAAACAACAAGAAGCAGATGCTGTAATGAGAATGAAACTGAATTCAATTCAATTCAGTTTATTTATATAGCGCCAATTCACAACAGATGTCATCTCAAGGCACTTAACAAGAAGTCATTTCAATACATTTATACAAACATTCCAATCAGTTAAAAAGTTTCCTATTTAAGGAATCCCAGCAGATTGCGTCAGTCATTGGTGTGAGGTTGGGCCCCGTTGATGCAGACTTTCCAACCACAGCAATCCTTCAGCAATCCCTCATACTGAGCAAGCATGTAGCGACGGTGGAGAGGAAAAACTCCCCTTTAACAGGAAGAAACCTCCAACAAAACCAGGCTCAGTAGGAGCCACCATCTGCCACGACCGTCTGGGGGTTTGAGAAGACAGAGCAGAGACACAGAAGGAACAGAAGATCTGATATAAGAGAACTTTCTATGTTACAGAAAGTAAAAAGTTGATAACAGGACACAGTGGATGTTCAGTTACTGGGAGCATCATCCCAGTCGATGCCCCCCGTCCAACAGGGCATTGCAGCCAAGCACGATACCAGACTAGGTGTAGCTTCTATGGAGAGAAAAACACTGAGAGAAAACAAAGTTAACAGTCGAAATAACAGAATGTACTGTAATACAACTGGAGAGTCGTAGGAGAAAAGGAAGTAGCAGAATGAAGAAAATTGGTAAGTCTGTCCTCCACCAGTCTAAGCCTATAGCAGCATAACTACAGAGATAGCTCAGGATGACCTAAGCCACTCTAACTATAAGCTTTATCAAAAAGGAAAGTTTTAAGCCTGGCCTTAAAAGTAAACAGAGTGTCTGCCTCACGGACTAAAGCTGGGAGCTGGTTCCACAGGAGAGGAGCCTGATAACTAAAAGATCTGCCTCCCATTCTACTTTTAGAAATCCTAGGAACTACAAGTAAACCTGCAGTCTGAGAGCGAAGTGCTCTGTTAGGAACATATGAAACAATTAGATCTCTCGTGTATGATGGAGCTTGATTATTAAGGGCTTTATATGTAAGAAGAAGGATCTTAAATTCTATTCTGGATTTAACAGGGAGCCAATGAAGGGAAGCTAAAACAGGAGAAATGTGATCTCTCTTTTTAATATTCATCAGAACTCTTGCTGCCACATTTTGGATCAACTGAAGGCTTTTAATGGCCTTTTGTGGACTACCTGATAGTAAAGAATTACAGTAGTCCAGCCTTGAGGTAACAAATGCATGGACTAGTTTCTCAGCATCACTCCTGGACAGGATGTTTCTAATTTTAGCAATATTCTGGAGGTGAAAGAAAGAAATCCTAGAAACCTGTTTAATATGGGATTTAAATGTCAAGTCTCGGTCAAAAATAACGCAGAGGTTCTTTTACGTTATTACTGGGGGCCAATTTAATGCCATCCAGATGAAGTGATTGACTAATCAGTTTCTGTTTAAGAACTTCTGGTCCAAAATAGCATGAAGTATTCATTTGATCTCTCCATCAGGTTTGGTGTCCCCGATTGACTGGGCCTCAGCAGTGGAGAGCGTTATGCACCTGAATCTGCCGTGGAGGATGCTACGCTGTCAGCTGGTGACTTGCAAGACGAGCGATGGCATGATCGACTACTATGACTGGTTTAACGAGCTCGCCATCAAAGGGCCCAACACAGACGTAAGGATGCAGAAACTCAACCAAAACCAACCTATTGTAGATTGAGGAGGATATTTGATCTCAATTTAAAAATAAAGTAAGAACAGGCGGTAGCTCATTTTATATATTTGGATATTTATTTTTAGCAGCATTAATGTACAACTTTAAAATCCCTAAAAAGCTGATATTAAGGTGGAAAATTACGGAAGCCCTGAAGGGCCACACATACATAGATTTTACTTCCCCCGTTTTCTCGTGCTAACGAGATAATATTCCTCAGTTTTCTTGTGGTAATGAATTTGAGATTTGACTTTTCAAATTAATGACTACATCAGGGTCACTTGGATTGCACCTCCGATAAAGATGAAGCCTTGCTAACTGTCTTCTTAGATGACACACTCTAATGTGTAGATTATCTGTAATAGCAAGGGATAAAGCTATTTCAGCCTGTGTCAGGCCTTGATTGAAAAGATGTGTGATGCGGTGATCAATATTATCCTGCTCCTGTGACATTGCTACACTGAATGATGTTTCCTGCAGTGATTTAACAGACAATATCATTTTGTTTTCTTGAGATCTCAAATTAATTATCTTGTTATCACGGGAAAACGGAGGAAAATTATATCGCTATCACGGGTAAACGGGGGAAATAAAATGTATGTATGTATGACCCTTTAGGGCTTCCGTATAAAATGAATGTGATCACTATTTTTACTGTCAGGAAGGACTGAAAACAAAAATCTCCCAATATTTACTAAACATTTAAAAATGAAAAGTATTTTATTTGTTGGCATATAAATATGTGATGTATAAATGTTTTTAGCTCATGTGTAAAAAAGGACTGAAAAAGTCTCGACACTTCTTACAAATTAAATTTATTATTATTATTGTTATTATTATTGCTGTTGTTATTAATATTATTATCTGTGATGTTAGGTGCCTAAAATAATTTACATAGTTGATATTGTGAGTTTTCTGCCTCTAAATCGGCAGAATAAAAAAATTGGGCCCAATTTGGTGTTCTGATTTCAATCTTACGTTAGCTGGTGTTACAAAGATCAAATGCTGTTTGGAACGTTTTCAGTCAATAAACATTAAAGTTTCAATGACATTTAGTTTTTTGGTGTCATTTGATAATCAGAGCATAATAATAGGAGTTAGCTCTTATTTTTAGGGACACCTGGAGGTGTTATTTAAATACACGCAAAGGTAAAAATGTTTTAAAACTAAAGCCAAATGCAGGAAAGAGTTTCGTTCAAATGACAAAAGTCCAATTGCAGTATTGCATACATTAATATTGTCACCACAATTGTGTTTCGACATATTGTGAAGATTTAGAATTATTTACCATTTATATAAAGTAAACATATCTGATTGCATTTATTTAATACTAAATTGGGCATTGTATTGATTAATTTATCTTAATTATCTATTATGGTGACCTGAAGGATGAATTGATCTCTCAAATTCTGTGTGAGGTCTTGCTGGATTTTTAGACCTGCTATGTCTCGTTTATCTTCCCGTACTCTCAAATTTCTGAGGAAATGTAATGCCGTCAAACTACTGATATATACCACCTGTCATTAATCCTGTCTTCTTTTGGCACTGCCAGCCTTTAATGAACACTAATTTGTAAGGAAAGAGGGCGTACAGAGAAGGGGATGACATGCAGAAAATGACTCAAGGCTGCGAGTTGAACCCAAGACAACTGCATTGAGGACTATAGCCTCTGCAGTCAGTATGCCTGGTCTACCAACTGAGCACCATCCAGCACCTGTTTATCCTGTCTTTTTAAGGAAATACTGCTCATTATGCCAAGCTACACCATATATTTAAATAACTATTTAAATCTCGAACTTTTAGGCATATTTTAATCCTTGTTTAAAACCGTGGCCACGGTCGTGACCCATGGCCATTCGTACTGGGCCAGTTTCTGCTGGAGGTTTCTTCCTGTTAAAGGGGAGTTTTTCCTCTCCACTGTCGCTGCATGCTTGCTCAGTATGATTGTTTTGAAATAACGTTTACTGTAAAGTGCCTTGAGATGACATCTGTTGTGAAAAGGTGCTGTATAAATAAACACAATTGAATTTTTTTTTTATAATAATAATATTTCATTCATCTGAACATAGGGTTCTGGGAAAAGAAAAAACATTAAATCCCTTAAGAAAGCTTCTACTTTTTTTTTCTAGCACATCGACCAGAGTCTACTGGAAACTTTGTACCGCCATCGCTCCACTTTGGAGACCATCTTCAGGATTGTAGACACAGACAACTCAGGTACAATAATCTAAGAGTATATATATATATATATATATATATATATATATATATATATAAATAAATAAACATTTGGTTTATTGAATGGTTGGAGTGTCAGTACTCTGTTATGTGTGTTTAAATGGTTTCTCCTGAGCTTCTGTTAATCCTCAAGGAGCGTGTCAAAGAGGTTACGACCTCCTGAATCCTGATGAGGATTAACCCACTGACCTACTGGTCCCTTCCCCACTTCTGAATGATCACAGAGTTTCACTGGGCTTTTATTCAATCTCGTCCTCCTCTTCCCCAGGTTTCATCAACATGGAAGACTTTCGGCAGACCTGGAAGCTCCTGAGCGTCTACCTAAAGATGGAAATCACGGACGAGGACATCTGCAACCTGGCCGTGACCATCGACAGCAACCAGGACGGTAGCATCGACATCGACGAGTTCATGGAGGCTTTCCGGCTCACGGACAAGAAGAGCCGGCTGGAGCGGGGACGCAGCATGTTCATGGGCACGGCGACGGACCTCTCTAAGCTGGAGGGCGATCCCAGCATATGACCTCCACAGAGGTGGAGCTCCTCACAATACAAGCTGCTTTGATGACGCACACGACTACGCAGGATGGCGCTGAGCTGCAGCTGCGTGAATCACAGGGGATTAGGCGGAGCTCAGAGATCCCTGTGTTTGACGGTGAAGGTTCAACTCAACACGTGAAGCAGGAGAGAGACAAAACAACAAAATAAACATGTTTTTAAAAGTTACAAAACTGGAATGATGTGATATAACTGCACTCTGTAATTAAACAAAAAAGTGTAAGACAGTGATTATGTGAATTTTTGAGTTTCCTACAAAGAGCTGCTATAATTATTCAACAAGAAAACTTTTTTTTACCATGTAAAAGACTATCTAGGTACGGGGTTGTACACAATTATTGGCACCTCCTGTAAATATCTGTAAATAGCCTTAAAATAAATTTATGTTTTATTGCACAACTGTAGTCCTACACTTAAAAATCTCCAACTTTAATTTCAGTGAATTTAAAAATTGTTTTATTAGTTGTTTTTTACAAAAACAGGTACAACAATTTTTGGCACCCATAAAACTCATTTAAATACATGTAATGTATATTACAGACCCTTTCCAAAAAATTTGAACATCATGGAAAACTTTATTTACTTCCATAATTCTATTCAAAACATTAAACTTCCGTAGATTATAGATTCAGGGCCCACAACTTAAACGATTTCAAGTATTTAGTTGTTTATTTGTACATAATTTGAGCTTCCAGCTCATAAAACCCATGAATTGCATAGTCAATTGCATGTACTGCCGTTGGGTATAAATGTGACAAGACAATATCACTTCATCACAAGATAATAGCTACTTGCCATAACTTGACACCATTTTCATCTTCAAGCTCACATTTCTGAGACAAATCGAACGCAACATAACGAGATGCAGACCTATATCTATGATGCCACCAAGCAGAGTGAACAACATGGTAAGAGGGATAAAAGAAAAACGCCAGCAGCATTTATTGACCTCCTGGAGTCACCAGAATGTCAAAAATTAAAAAGAAAAATGTCCAAAAATGATATGCCTGTTTAAATTAATGACCAGTCACAAACACGAAACGAGGGATTCGAGGGTCATTTGTACTTCACATTGCATTGAATTATGTAATACAAATCTTTAATTGTGTTTTTCTCAAAATTAGTTTTTTCCATAATTCAAAACGAATAATCTTGAAATCAGTTATACCTATTTTCACCAAACTTTCAGCCATTGTTCTATGCTATGACCTGAAAAAAATTACAGACCAATTTGTCAATACATCGTTCTAAAAAATATATATGTGCTATTTTGTGTAAAAAAAACAGTCCGAAAATTAGTTTTTTGGAGCTACTTACACTGTTTTTCGATTTATGAAGTAATGAAATGAAATAAACCGATTTCCCTCTGTAAAACGTTTTTGAAAGGGTTTTTCTAATCATATAACATATATGATTAGAAAATTAAAGAAAAATTCAATCTGTCTCTCACCAATTTTGAGATACCTTTAAAAATGAATGCAAATTAGCAAATTTTTAACCAGATTACACCTCATTTGCATATCTAAACAAAATTTATATCAAAACTTCTAATACAAAAGATGTTTGTTTTAATACTAGGATTAAGTTTGTCAAGTTTCATGAAGGTATCTTGAAGCTAACTTTTTTCCCTATTCACCTGTAATGTCTCCCTTTGATGTTTACTTTTTTATTTTTTATTTTTTTTTTTTTACGTGTCCTGTTTGGCAGTGTGGAGCTCAGAATTGGTGTCTGAGTACCAAGTAGAAGCCCAACAGATTTACTTTCACAAGCAGAGCAGTGCAGCTTTTGCTATAGTACTCCACTTGATATATGTGTGAAAAATCTTTATAATGAATTGTTGGGGTTTTTATTTCCTGATGTTATGGACACGGAGACGGAAAATTAAGGAGAAGAAAGAAGGAAGATGAAGAAGAGAGGTAGGAAACAAAAAGTCAAGAGAGAGGGTGAGTTGAAAATACAAGAGAGGAAGGGGAACAAAGAAAACACAGGAAGACATTGAAGTCTGCCTCCATACCCACAGGATGGCAGAGAGAGGGGGAAAAACAAAACAAAACACGAAAAAGGAACATCGACAAAACAAAACAAACATTGTGAACTAAGAATTACACAACCACATCACACAAAAATAGATATAAAAATACAACAACAATGTCACAGAAAAACTCATGGTACCGATTAATCAAGCTCTAGTAATGATAACCTCAGCCCAAGAATATATCCTTAAACACCAGAGACCCCACATCTATGTGTGTGTGTTAGCATGCTGGTGCATATAAGGTTTCTCCATAAGAGTGTTCGATAGTTGGTGTGAGCAGGCATCAATCCGTCTCCCAGGAATCGATGCAGACATGAAGGAGATCGGAGCAAAGACGTCCAAAAGACTCCCAGAGCCCCAGGCGGACCCGGGCGGGGCCGACCGCATCCCCCAAGAGTGGAGCAAAGGAGAACCCCAGGGGAACGTCCAGCGGCTACTATGCAGGGGGCCGGGGGGCAGCAGTGACGAGCCCACGGGCCCCGCTGGCAACCGGCCCCGCCAGGACGGGCCGGTCAATGGACCGGGAGAGCCGGGGCCCAGGGGTGCCCCACCCCCCAGCAGGGACCCGACAAGGGACCGGCCGACGAGGGGCCCCCGGCACTGCAGTATTTGTACTTCGTTACTTGACACCTTTGGTCACTGCGTTAATGACCCAACTCTCCACCAGATTGTAAAGGTGTTCTAGTCGCCTGATTCTCATTCAATTTTTCTACACAACCACCAGTCACTGGATTTTTATTTATTTTTCAGATCATTCTCTGTAAACCAAGTGATGGTTGCTTGTGAAAATCCCAGAAAATCATTATTTACTGAAATACTCACCACAAAACAACCACGCCTCGTTCAAAGTTACAACACCCTCGCTTTTCCCAGTTGTGATGCTCTTTTCACTGCAAGTCGTGCTCACCTTGCTAGATGCATAAATGTACCGCGTCTCTGCCATGTGATTGCCTGATTCACTGCTTGTGGTAACTTGCAATTAACAGAACAGGAGTTTCTAATAATAAAATGTCCAGTGAGCATAGTTTATTGTGGCCAAGATGCTGAAGCAAACAAACAGCTATGGGAGCACATTGCTCCCACAAGAGGAAGATAATAGCTATGAAAATGATAGTTTTATAAACTCATTAAGAAAAACAATAATGTCATATCTGCATGGTATTCTAGTTTAGCTAAATCCTAGTCTAAAGCAGGAAAGATTTCAGGAGGCTCAGTTAAAAAGCGGAAGACTTGGTTGCAGATTCTCAAAAAGCAAACTCCTCTAACTCTACAAGGCAGGTTCAGATTATATTCCAATTAATTTACTTGAATCCCAACAGTAAAAATAATAGGTGGAAGGCATTAATTATCTCTCTTGCTTCTACTAAATGTCAACAGTCAGAAAAATGTCATGATTTAAAAACAGGTAAACATAGTAGTAAACCACCAAGATAGGTGTGAAAGGGAACTGGGTCTCTGAGGGAAAAGTCTTACCCTTTTGACAAGCGCTGACTTTCAGCACACCAGTGTCGAGGCAGTCTCCATCCAGCAAGCAGGTGCTAGTGTTGGTGAGACTATCTTTAGGGTCTGTGAGGACATCACTGGGAGGTGTGTAGCGGTAAGCCTGGACACCTTTAAACTCCACGTAATCAGTGAAGGCTAAATGAATAGGCCTAAAGATAGATGGTAAGACATAGTCCTTTTATCATAACTTTGAGGAAGAAGCAACACTCCAGCTGTTTTATTGTTGAGAGTAACATGGAGTAAATGTAAAAAAAACAAAAAAACAAATTAGAGCAAAGTTATTCCTTGTGAATTTATAGTTCACAATCCACCCTTGGGGATTTCTAAGTAAATAGCTCAGCTAGCATTTGCTACAATAACCTCATTGGAAGACAAAACTAAATTACTTCAAGTTTTTCCATGGACAGCTCTTGTCATGAAGCTGTCATGATTATTTTACATAAAGCACTTCAGTCGTTGCCATAATATAGTAAATATGGCTTTAACAAAAAAGCTTAAAGCTGCATAAATTACCAGAACTATGAGCATCTATCCATTTTACATACCTGCATTCAAAATGCTGTCAGGTCTGGACAGGTCTCCAGTCCATCACAGGGCAACAAAGGGACAGAGGCCAATTGTGCAATCACAACCTCACAACTCGGAGCAATTTAGAGAGGCCACTTAACCTAACAATTCAATTCAATTCAATTCAGTTTATTTATATAGCGCCAATTCACAACAGATGTCATCTCAAGGCACTTAACAAGAAGTCATTTCAATACAATTATACAAACATTCCAATCAGTTAAAAAGTTTCCTATTTAAGGAATCCCAGCAGATTGCGTCAGTCATTGGCGTGAGGTTGGGCAGATTTCCAACCACAGCAATCCTTCAGCAATCCCTCATACTGAGCAAGCATGTAGCGACAGTGGAGAGGAAAAACTCCCCTTTAACAGGAAGAAACCTCCAACAGAACCAGGCTCAGTAGGAGCGGCCATCTGCCACGACCGTCTGGGGGTTTGAGAAGACAGAGCAGAAACACAGAAGGAACAGAAGATCCGATATAAGAGAACTTTCTATGTTACAGAAAGTAAAAAGTTGATAACAGGACACAGTGGATCTTCAGTTACTGAGAGGATCATCCCAGTCGATGACCCCCGTCCAACAGGGCATTGCAGCCAAGCAGGATACCAGACTAGGTGTATCTTCGATGGGGAGAAAAACACTGAGAGAAAACAAAGTTAACAGTCGAAATAACAGAATGTACTGTAATACAACTGGAGAGTAGTAGGAGAAAAGGAAGTAGCAGAGTGAAGAAAATTGGTAAGTCTGTCCTCCAGCAGTCTAAGCCTATAGCAGCATAACTACAGAGATAGCTCAGGATGACCTAAGCCACTCTAACTATAAGCTTTATCAAAAAGGAAAGTTTTAAGCCTGGCCTTAAAAGTAAACAGAGTGTCTGCCTCACGGACTAAAGCTGGGAGCTGGTTCCACAGGAGAGGAGCCTGATAACTAAAAGATCTGCCTCCCATTCTACTTTTAGAGATCCTAGGAACTACAAGTAAACCTGCAGTCTGAGAGCGAAGTGCTCTTTTAGGAACATATGGAACAATTAGATCTCTGATGTATGATGGAGCTTGATTATTACGGGCTTTGTATGTAAGAAGAAGGATCTTAAATTCTATTCTGGATTTAACAGGGAGGCAATGAAGGGAAGCTAAAACAGGAGAAATGTGATCTCTCTTTTTAATATTCATCAGAACTCTTGCTGCCGCATTTTGGATCAACTGAAGGCTTTTAATGGCATTTTGTGGACTTCCTGATAGTAAAGAATTACAGTAGTCCAGCCTTGAGGTAACAAATGCATGGACTAGTTTCTCAGCATCACTCCTGGACAGGATGTTTCTAATTTTAGCAATATTCCTGAGGTGAAAGAAGGAAATCCTAGAAACCTGTTTAATATGGGATTTAAATGTCAAGTCTTGGTCAAAAATAACGCCGAGGTTCTTTACGTTATTACTGGGGGACAATTTAATGCCATCCAGATGAAGTGATTGACTAATCAGTTTCTGTTTAAGAACTTCTGGTCCAAAGACAGCAACTTCTGTCTTGTCAGAATTTAAAAGCAAAAAGTTTAGGGTCATCCATGCTTTTATGTCTTCCAGACATGCCTGTAATCTACCTAACTGACTGGGTTCATCAGGATTTATGGATAAATATAGTTGTGTATCATCGGCATAGCTGTGGAAATTTATCCCATGCTGTCTAATGATTCTACCAATTGGAAGCATATATATGGTGAAAAGAATTGGTCCAAGGACAGAACCCTGTGGAACTCCACAAGTAACCCTTGAGAGTGAAGATGATTTATCATTTAGATGAACAAACTGGAATCTATCAGACAAATATGATTTAAACCAGCCTAGTGCTGTTCCTTTGATCCCTGCAACATGTTCAAGCCTTTCTAAGAGAATATTATGATCGACTGTGTCAAAAGCAGCACTGAGATCTAACAAAACCAGAACAGACACCAGTCCATTATCTGAGGCCATGAGAATATCATTAGTAACCTTCACCAGTGCTGTTTCAGTGCTATGATGAGCTCTAAAACCTGACTGAAACTCTTCAAACAGCTCGTTACTGTTTAGATGTTCACAGACTTGATTAGCAACTATTTTCTCAAGGACTTTGGATAAGAAAGGAAGGTTAGATATAGGTCTGTAATTCACTAAGTCATCTTGATCAAGGGAAGGTTTCTTGAGTAAAGGTTTAATTACAGCTATTTTAAATTCCTGTGGTACGTATCCGTTTACTAAGGATAGATTCATCATATCCAAAATGGGGCCAGGAACCAAATGGAACAGTTCTTTAAATAATTTGGTTGAGATTGGGTCCAAAATACAAGTTGAAGATTTAGATGAGGCTAATATTTTTGATAATTCTGAAAGCTCGACTGAATCAAAACAGCCTAAGCAATACTGAGGTTCTACAGTTCTTTCCGATACTGACTCATTTACTGAGGAAGAAGTAATCATGTTTGGGAGGGTGCCAATGATTTTATTTTTAATAAAATTTATTTTATTTATGAAGAATCTCATAAAATCATCACTGCTAAGAGCCGGGGGAATAGTTTGCTCAACAGAGCTATGACTCTGTGTAAGTTTGGCAACTGTACTAAAAAGAAACCTAGGATTGTTTTTATTCGCCTCTATTAATGATGAAAAATATGCTGTTCTAGCTTGTCGAAGGGTCTTTTTATACAGCAGTAGACTGTTATTCCAGGTTAAATAGGAATCCTCTAGATGTGTAGAGCGCCATTTTCTCTCCAACTTCCTAGTATTCTGCTTTAAAGTACGCAACTCTGCGTTAAACCAAGGAGTCAGCCTCCTATGGCTAGCCACTTTCTTTTTTAATGGGGCTACACTATCTAATGCCAAACGCAATGAGGACGTAACGCTGTGAACCAGACCATCAATTTCTGAAGGGTTAGAGATAGAATTGCTGCCATCCACTGTGTTACTCTGAGACACTGAGGAAAGTAAGAATGGTACAGATTCTTTAAAAATTGTTACAGCATTGTCTGATAAAGTTCTACTATAATGAAATTTTCTTTCAGATTTAAGATGGTCAGTTAAAGTAAATTCAAAAGTTATCAAGAAGTGGTCAGACAGGACCGGGTTATGTGGGTGGACTGTTATTTCCTCACACTCAATACCGTATGTCAGTACAAGGTCCAAAGTGTGTTTACCTGAGTGGGTCGACATGTTGTTTGATTGATGGGAGCAAGTTTTGACTAATCCGACCAAGTTAGTGTGTTCATGGTAAGCCGTGTGTCACATAAAAAAGAACAAAACGAATATTTATACCTGCAAAGATCAGGAGAAAAGATGTACAGCAGTTTGCGCTTTTCAATCAGCGGGTGGAAGATGCTCCCATCTGTTCCATTAATCATGTTGCTAAATGGGGAAGACCACACCGACATGTTCCTGATGCACAAGGGGCAGAAGTAGAATCATATAAAATTGACTTTCTTTGCTGGAGCTCTTTTATATACATTATTCAAAAATACCTTAACAAGTCTTTTTCATGATTACAAATATAGTCTATAAGAGTCCAACCTAGCACTGTGTTTGTGTGGGTTTGGGTGTTTGTACTAAATAATACTACTTTAGTTATATGAAGAAATTAGGGATGTCTGATATTATTTTAATGACAACTTTTATACCATGCACATATTATACATTGAACTCTTCAGCTACTTCTCTTCTCACTCAAAACATAAAAAATATAACAGATAGGATTTAGTTTTTGAGATATTTTTGTTTGTTTGCCAAAAATCGCAATATATCCTTTGGCTTCTGCATTTCTGCGCCAACCTTAAACGTTTTGGCAGATGTCTATCTGCAGTATTGGTTTTATATCAGTATTGGAAATTAAGATTTAGAATATATCAGTATATCAAATATCGGTTAAAAAAGCAAATATTGAACATCCCTAGAAATGAAAAACACTTTATAAAGTTGATCATGGGGAAACTTGCCTGGCTCCTAACAGCCTTATTCTTAACATCTGACCTGAGCCGAAAATGCCTCACACTGTTAGCTTTTAGAACCTTTAGTTCTAATCATTTTTGCCTCCCCTTAAACCAGGAACTATCAGAGATTATGAAGTGGGATAAAATGCAGTGCAGTCCTAACCCACGCCCCCTTTAAATGCCAACCCGAGCTAGGGGCCATATAGCGCATGTCAAAATCTTTTAACGTTTCTCGTCAAAACTAAATCTTGGATGACAACATCCTTGGTTAAGGTGAAAATAATTCACATCCTTGGTAGATTTTGTGATTACTTTCTCAGTAATCACAAAAAAGAAAAAATCCTTTTTTAGCATTACCGCAATCAAACATTTCTTGCTGACCACCATGTTGCATGTTTTCACTGATAGTGAATAGTTTTAGGATGAATTGTACCTCAGTAGTGAATTATTTAAAAACTATGGGGAGTGCAAAGATTCTCTGTGACATAAAACTATACCGTAAGCCATTCCAGGTATCAATCTTGCCAAAATCCAATTAGTTGTGCTCACCGGTGAGGAAAACATACTCTCCTTCGTGTGTGCCATTTTTCTGTGGGAAATTAGTGAAACAAGAGGTTCAGTCGCAGAGACAACGCACTCTGAAAAAACCTAGAAGCACGAGTTACACTTCAGGGTGTGAAATTGAATGAGGTTGATGCAAACTGCAGATGTTTCCTTTAAAAAAAGACATTTAAAGTTATCCTGATTGACTTTATTGCTGTGTTCCTCTTTTGTCATTTGTGTGACCTCAAACAATCCACATGGGAAAGCTTTGCACAACCGTTTTGTATAATAAATGCTCAAAAACAAAACATTTCAAACAACAAGGCTCACCTTCCACATCAGCCCATAATATTCATCGATGCCGGGGATGAATTGGTGGAGCTGTGTCAGCAAAAGGTCTTTACAGGTCCTTCTCAAAAAATTAGCATATTGTGATAAAGTTCATTCTTTTCCATAATGTAATGCTAAAAATTAAACTTTCAAATATTTTAGATTCATTGCACACCAACTGAAATATTTCAGGTCTTTTATTGTTTTAAAACTGATGATTTTGGCATACAGCTCATGAAAACCCAAAATTCCTATCTCAAAAAATTAGCATATCATGAAAAGGTTCTCTAAACGAGCTATTAACCTAATCATCTGAATCAACTAATTAACTCTAAACACCTGCAAAAGATTCCTGAGGCTTTTAAAAACTCCCAGCCTGGTTTATTTCTCAAAACCGCAATCATGGGTAAGACTGCCGACCTGACTGCTGCCCAGAAGGCCATCATTGACACCCTCAAGCAAGAGGGTAAGACACAGAAAGAAATCTCTGAACGAATAGGCTGTTCCCAGATTGCTGTATCAAGGCACCTCAGTGGGAAGTCTGTGGGAAGGAAAAGGTGTGGCAGAAAACGCTGCACAACGAGAAGAGGTGACCGGACCCTGAGGAAGATTGTGGAGAAGGACCGATTCCAGACCTTGGGGGACCTGCGGAAGCAGTGGACTGAGTCTGTAGTAGAAACATCCAGAGCCACCGTGCACAGGCGTGTGCAGGAAATGGGCTACAAGCCACTTTTGAACCAGAAACACCGGCAGAAACGCCTGACCTGGGCTACAGAGAAGCAGCACTGGACTGTTGCTCAGTGGTCCAAAGTACTTTTTTCGGATGAAAGCAAATTTTGCATGTCATTCGGAAATCAAGGTGCCAGAGTCTGGAGGAAGACTGGGGAGAAGGAAATGCCAAAATGCCTGAAGTCCAGTGTCAAGTACCCAGAGTCAGTGATGGTCTGGAGTGCCATGTCAGCTGCTGGTGTTGGTCCACTGTGTTTTATCAAGGGCAGGGTCAATGCAGCTAGCTATCAGGAGATTTTGGAGCACCTCATGCTCCCATCTGCTGAAAAGCTTTATGGAGATGAAGATTTCATTTTTCAGCATGACCTGGCACCTGCTCACAGTGCCAAAACCACTGGTAAATGGTTTACTGACCATGGTATTACTGTGCTCAATTGGCCTGCCAACTCTCCTGACCCGAACCCCATAGAGAATCTGTGGGATATTGTGAAGAGGAAGTTGAGAGACGCAAGACCCAACACTCTGGATGAGCTTATCGAAGCATCCTGGGCCTCCATAACACCTCAGCAGTGCCACAGGCTGATTGCCTCCATGCCACGCCGCATTGAACCAGTCATTTCTGCAAAAGGATTCCCGACCAAGTATTGAGTGCATAACTGAACATAATTATTTGAAGGTTGACTTTTTTTGTATTAAAAACACTTTTCTTTTATTGGTCGGATTAAATATGCTAATTTTTTTAGATAGGAATTTTGGGTTTTCATGAGCTGTATGCCAAAATCATCAGTTTTAAAACAATAAAAGACCTGAAATATTTCAGTTGGTGTGCAATGAATCTAAAATATATGAAAGTTTAATTTTTAGCATTACATTATGGAAAAGAATTAACTTTATCACAATATGCTAATTTTTTGAGAAGGACCTGTATAGGCCCACAGAAGCTCATGGACCGTGCGGCTCACGAAAAAGTCAACTCCCAGGTTTTTCACAAACATGTTAATCATAGTACGCTGAAGAAAGGACTTGGGGATAGAGTCATCTAAAGCAGTCTAATAAACAGATTATAAGTAAAACAGAGTTAAATAAAGAAGACAGGAGCTTCTACAACACAAGATACTTCCCTCTATTTATAATGTAAAATGTTTTTTACCCCAGACACCATTCCAGTACAAATTTCATGCCCCATTCTTTTTGTCCTGTTTCAACAGGAAACTCTTTGTTCTGGCAATGTTTTAAGATGACAGTAAGCTGATTTAGAGAAAGACTTTTATGTAGTTTAAAAAAATGATACACCTGACTCTTAATCTAAACCCCGGTTCTTTTCATTCTCTGTGGTCTTCAGCACCACTGAGTCTATCTGAGCACTGATCCTAATTCTCTCATTTTTAGAACCAAAAACAATGGTTTCTGTCTGTTCTGCAAAGGGGAACTTTTTGGAAGATATGCAACTCATCACATCTACAGTAAAACCAAGATCATCAGACCAGCAGTTAAACAAGATGGGAGTGTTTAATTATCTGGGATTTCTTAGCTGGTTCTGGACCTTGGATGACACAATGGTTTTGGGAGGTCCTCATGTATAGGGGCCAATAGGCAAAGCAAGGCAACTTTATTTGTATAGGACACTTTCAACAACAAGGCAATTCAAGGTGTTTTGGGTGATTAGGGAATGCAATAAAATAAAAGCAGCAATAAAAACATAAAACACAACATTAGAAACACAACATATCACACATTAATTAACACATTAAAACAAATGACATTCCAGCTATTATTAATCACTTACTCAAAGGCAGCTCTAAGCTAATGAGTTTTTAGCCTTGATTTAAAGGAACTCAGAGTTTCAGCCGCTTGGCAATGGTCTGGGAGGTTGTTCCAGATAAGGGCAGCATAGAAACAGAAAGCTACTTCTCGATGTTTGGCTCTAATTCTAGGGTTAGGGTTAGGATTAGTAGACTAAAGTTGGAAGACCAGAGTGGTCTGGGTGGTTGACATAGTGGCAACAAGTCTTTAACATACTTTGGTCCTAAGCCATTCAATGATATACAAACTAGCAAAAGTATTTAGAAGTCTATTCTCTGAGCTACAGGGAGCCAGTGAAGGACTTTAGAACTGGGGTGATGTGCTCTACTTTCCTTTCTAGTGAGGAACACGAGCGGCAGCGTTCTGGATCAGCTGCAGCTGTCTAATTTACTTTTTAGGCAGACCTGTGAGGACGCTGTTTCAGTAATCAATCCAACTAAAGATAAACGCATGGATGAGTTTTTCGTGGTCCTGTTGCGACATCAGTCCTTTAATCCTAGAAATGTTCTTCAGGTGATGGAAGGCTGATCTTGTTATTGCCTTTATGTGACCCTGGAGGTTCAGGTCTGAGTCCATAACTACACCTAAATTTCGGGCCTGATCAGTAGTTTCTAGCTGTATTAACTGAAGCAGTGTGCTGACTCTTGATCGTTCCGCTTTAGGTCCAAAAGTAATTACTTCTGTTTTGCTTCTGTTCAGCTGGAGAAAGTTATGACACATCCATCCATTGATTGACTTTTTAGGCATACCTGTGAAGACGCTGTTGCAGTAATCAATCCGACTAAAGATAAACGCATGGATGAGTTTTTCCTTTGAGGAATAGTGCTTGGTGCAGCTGTCCTGGGTTTGACTTCTGGCCTCAGCTTTGTAAGCCATGTCTTCCAATTCCTGTGGTAAACCTTGACAAAGTCGAGTGGGACCAAACTTTCTCCACAAACATTTAAAAGACTCCTTGTCAGTTATCCCAAATACTTAATGGCTGCTGTTGCAGCAAAAGAAAGACAAGCAATTATCAAGTTTAGGGGGCATTTCATTTTCTCATAGGCCTTCATTGGTTAAGATAGCTATTTTCCTTAAAAAATTGCATTATTTTGTATTTGAAAACGTGGTGTTGGAGATCATTGTTATTTAAACATCTGCTGGTAACAGTTTTTAAATGGCACCAAAGGACCTTGCAAAGCTCATGAATAAATCCTATTTGATCTTTCACATCGAAGTCCATTTAATTTATTCTAGATATCTTGTTTTTAAAACGACAGTACTGTCAAAGCTTACCTTTACAAACCTGTTGTAGATCATCATGCGTGAAACGGGAATTAGGGCAATCCCTGTGACTACGAGGAGACCACCAGTGATCAAGGTGGCATAAATGGCACAGGATTTTAGAGTCATGATGCAATATCCCCGATATTGAAGGTGTCTTTCTAAAAGAAGAGGGGAATAAATTGTGTGAGTTCTGAAGTGAAAAATCTCTGACCTTCCATCTGAACAACAGCAGCATTTCCAGAGAAAGAGAGAGAAAGAACAGAAAGGTTTTAATAACAAGGAGAAAGACTTAGTGGCTGGAGATTATTTATTTATTTATTTATTTATTTATTTATTTATTTAACGTGTCCTGTCTTGTAGTGTGGCGCTCAGAATTGATGCCTGAGTACCAAGTAGAAGCCCGAAAGATTTACTTTCACAAGTGGAGCATTACGGCTTTTGCTAGAGTACTCCACTTGATGCATATGTGTAAGAAATCTTTTTCTCTTTTTTTTTATTGCTGTGAGTTTTTTCTTTTCTTTTTTCTGATATTATGGACATGGAGACGGAAATAATGTAAGAAAGAAAGACAATGAAAAGAGGTAGGGAAAAAATGTTAAGAGGAGGATGGCAGGGAGAGGGGAAAAAACAACAACGACAAAACAAATCAAACAATGCAAACTGAGAACTACACAACCATCCATCCATTCATCCATTTTCTTCCGCTCATCCGGGGTCGGGTCGCAGGGGCAGCAGCCTAAGCAAAGAGACCCAGACTTCCCTCTCCCCAGCCACTTGTTCCAGCTCCTCGGGAGGAACCCCAAGGCGCTCCCAGGCCAGCCGAGAAACATAGTCCCTCCAGCGTGTCCTGGGCCTTCCCCTGGGCCTCCTCCCGGTGAGACGTGCCTGAAACACCTCACCAGGGAGGCGTCCAGGAGGCATCCTGACCAGATGCCCGAGCCACCTCAACTGACTCCTCTCGATGTGGAGAAGCAGCGGCTCTACTCTGATCCCCCTCTGGATGACTGAGCTTCTCACCCTATCTCTAAGGGAGAGCCCAGACACTCTGCGGAGGAAACTCATTTCAGCTGCTTGTATCCGTGATCTCGTTCTTTTGGTCACCACCCAGAGTTCGTGACCATAGATGGTTACACAACCATAAACCACAAAAAACATATATAAATACCATAACCGCATCACTGAAAAGCTTATGGTACCAATTATAACAATATTTAGTAATGGTAACCTAAGCCCAAGAAAGCATCCGTAAACACCGGAATCAACACACCTGTGTGTGTGTGTGTGTACATGAGCATGATGCTTCATGTAAGGTTTCTCCATACGTCTGTTCAATAGCTGGTGTGAGGAGCCATCGATCCGCCTCCCAGGCTATTAGTTCTTGTTTAAAAACAATACCAATGAAATAATTAAAAAATAACATTAAAAACACCATCAGTGTTGTATTTAGATTAGGAGCACTGTGACAGGATGAAGGTGCACAAAGCAGTTCACCAGTGGACGTAATTTTGCCAAACAACAGAGAACTATGTGTCCATTTCTCGTTGAGTGTAGTCAGAAGGAATCCATCCATCCATCCATTTTCTGTACCCTTCCATCCTATGCAGGGTTGCGGGGGGGCTGGTGCCTATCTCCAGCAGTCATGGGGCAAGAGGCAGGGTACACGCTGGACAGGTCGCCAGTCCATCATTTAGAGAAACCAAATCGCCTAACAGTCATGTTTTTGGACTGTGGGTGGAAGCCAGAGTACCCGGAGAGAGCGCACGTATGCACAGGGAGAACATGCAAACTCCATCCAGAAAGACCCCAGGTTGGGATTTGAACCCAGGACCTGTCAGAAGGAATCAAGTTAACAAAATCTAAAATCTGTTTTATATTGATCACTTTCTCAAGACTTCTCATAGACTGTTGAGATATACATTTTGCATTTGTGCTCCAGACTGATGAACTCACAATTTCCAATGGTCTCCAAAATTGAGTGCGCAATATGGAAATGTGGGCGCTTCTTCCCAGTTGGGAATTGCTGTACAGGAAGTGCAGTTTATTCCAATCTCTTTGTGAAATGGGCTTGAATATAACCACCTTTTCTTCCGAGATCATGTAGTTTTTAGCTGCTTGTTGAGTTGCTGTTTTGACCAGAGCTCAGGACCTAGATATACATTAATGAACCACCTCAATCTCATCACTGAGGATTTGTGCATGCCCAAAACTGCTCTCTAAAAACCTCATGTGTTGTGTCTAATAGGGAATGCACTGCATCCTAGATTTAACCCAGGAGACCTCTGCACAGCCCTATGTCAAACCATCCACAGGCTGACAAATATTTATTGTCATTGTGCAGTCGTAGTAAAATGTGACAGACTTAAATAACAAGCATTGACTTGCACAGGTCACATTAAAAAACAAATACACAAATTTTGCATTTTATTTCTTATAGATAGCTGCATCCCTTCTCAGAGTCTGAGCCATCTGAAAAAGTCTGAGCTGCAGCTGCTTCCGAAGTCAATTTTATGGATGAGAAATAACATTTTGTTGAGAGAAAATTGTGGTCTTACTGCAGAGGGGTGGGGCTCTGTATTATTATCATTACAGAAACAGCCATGAGACACTGTATGTGTCATAAGAAGCTCCACAACAGGCTGATCAGAATGTAGAGAAATGTGAATATGATCTGTATTATTTGTCGCTATGTTTTAAACAAACAGCTTACACTGGGCCTGGTTGACAATGTTTTTAGAAAGTTACATATTAAATAGAGAACGCTGATACAGAGACAACTGCAACTAAAAAAAGTAATGTTTCCTATGTGGTAAAGCCTAAGAAGACTTTTCTTTAATATCCTTTTTTTTCATGTGAAAAGAAGCTAATAAGTAATTAAATTGTAACTTAGACATCATAGAAGGATAGCATTCACTATGGGAATTTTGCTCAGTGTTACTGAAAAACTACAAAGTGCATTCACCAAGAGCATTTTAAAAAAACTATTTAACACTATTTAACTTACTTTAGGTCTGCCTGGTTGTTGATACTACAGTTTAGAAGTCTGTAAGTTCACTCGGGTTCAGTCTCATGAGTCAATACTAAAGCTGACTGGGAGTGGGGGCTGCATACGAAGAGAAGACTTCGTCCTCACAGGGGTGGGACTAGATGGTATTAGAATTGTATACAACATCCTCAATTTTAGTTTTTGATATTTATTACAAGTGGAATTTCAGTAAATAAAAAACATTGAAAGTACCTTCTGTCCAATTTGTTTTAGGTTTTTGAGATTTCTATCATGGTCCATAAAATTTCTAAGAAAAAGAAGGTTTTCTGCTGTATTAAACTAATATTAGACTTATTGATATTTGATGCAGAACACTGAAATACTTTAGAAAACAAGGTGAAGTAGGGGAAATAAATCTAGCTCTTTGGAAGCAGGTAATAAGGGAGGACTAAAATATCTGCACAGTTAAGCATCTTTTTTCTCAAATACAAAAATAAATTAACCAAAAAGTGAATTTAGAGACAACAATTACATTGAATTACAATAAAATAATTGTATTAAAATGTGTGCTTGAGATAAAAAAGAAATCAAATAAAAAAACTGCAAACAAAAAAAATAAAAAAAAAAGAAGAAAAAAGAAGAGAGAGACTGGGGGGTAAAGGGCATCTGTGGAAGAGTTCCCTGGCCAAACCCAGTTCTGGCCGAAAGGCCCATCTCACCTTTGACCTAAAAAATATCTACCTGATCTCACTAACCTTCTTTTTTTTATCCACTGTACAAACACTCGTCAGAGGGATACTTTGACATTTGGTAATTTTAAGTTAAAGCGTGATGAACATTGTAATACTTTCAGCTTTGCTTATCTAACGTGGCCAGGGCCACAGAGAACCAGGTCATCTGGCTCATGACCCAAACCCAAATAACAGTCAATGAACACTTTTAACGTTTAGTCAGTAAAATGCGGGTCATTCACTGAAGTCGTTGCAATCAGTCAAATATCAGGCTGGTTTTCACCTGTTCAAACGGCATCAACCCTCCCAACTCCCAAAGAGAAACCCCACAGATTTACTTTCGCAAGTGGAGCAATACGGCTTTCACTATAATGCTCCACTTGATATATACGTATATGTGTATAAAACCTTTATTAGAAATTGCTGTGGGTTTGTTTCAAATGCTATGGATGGAAAAGAAAGAGAAAAATAATGAAAAGTAGTGAGACAAAAAGTTAAAAGGAAAAAATGGAGGTAAGAATGAAGAGAGGAAGGAAGATAAACAGAATAAAAGAAAAACACCCTAGAAGTCTGCTTCTACACCTGCAGAAACAGAGAAAAAAAACGGGAACTGATAAACCACGGCGACAAACGACATATGCATAAATTACAACAACAACGTCACTGAAAAGCAAGCTGCATTAGTGCCAACCACAACCCAAGATAGAGTGTATGTGTACACACCTGAATCCAAACACTTTCATCCTCATCTTTTGGGAACTTATTCTGTGGACTGACAAAACAATTGTAAAACCTTTGGAAGGTTATAGCGTCCCACTACATCTGGTATAAAACTATCACAGCATTTCCACACACACACACACACACACACACACACACACAAAACTTATCATGAGAGTCAAGCATGGTGGTGGTAGTGTGATGATCTGGGACTTTGGCTGCTTCAGGGCCTGGATAATGTACTTGAACCATAAAATCTGCTTGCTACCAGAACATCCTGAAAGAGAATGTGCAGTCATCTTTGTTTATGCCATGGGACAATGATCCAACCCCAAGTTCAACTCTAAATAGCTTTAAATAAAACAGTTAAATAAAACATTTGGAGTGGCCTAGTTAAAGTCCAGACTTACGTCTGATTAAAAAGTTCCTGCATTACCTTAAACAGTGCATTCATGCTAAAAAAGCCCCTTTTGTGACTCAAATAAACAGTCCTCACAAAAAATAGGGACAAATTCCTCCCCAGGGATTTGAAAGACTTCCTTAAATAAAGTAAAAAAATATTTGAAAAAGGGTTTTTACATTTTCTTAGGTTACCTTAGTCTGACATTAAAATTAGATTTGATTATTTGAAACAAAGTGTTACAAAAAAAGCTAGAACACAACAAATCTGTGAGGGGGCTAATACTATTTTCCATCACTGTAATAAGATAATTAACCTGTTGGCTTTTCAGGTGTTTTTGCTTAAATTAAGAATATTTTCAAACACAAAGATGATCTGTTTTTCATTCATTCTTTTTCACTTCCTTATTAATTTAAAGCAAAAAAAATCATCAACTTTTTCACTGAAGACAGCAAATATTAATGTCTCCCCTCACTTTTCTTTTGCACCTCAATTAAACTTTCCGCAGCTCTTTAACTATTTAAACAACCTGCTGTATTATTTGCAATTGTCAGAAAATCTTAACATGGTAATGACACTTGAATCAGTCTTTAATCTGTGGCTAAATAGTTTTTTCTTTATTTTGTTTAAAAAACATTACATACTTAAAAGGATGAATATGTATCATGTAGCTGGCCTATAAAGATATCTGCTACAGCCAAACTGGTTAGTTGAGATTAATTCATTTTAGAATGTTTTATTGCATTGATAACATTTTGAATCTTTGAGTTTTTATTTCCATAAATAAAACGTATCTGCTGGTATTTTAAACATCTTATTTTGTTCTTTCTCATTAAAAGGTCAGTTTGTTTCATCTGCTCTGAGGCAAAGATAAATGCATTTTTTCAAATTACCAGTAGAGGGCACCACAAGTTCACTTCTGAAACTTCTCAGCACAGCAGAAAAACTGGAGCTCATCGTGTTTGAATAACAACACACAAGACAAAAAAGGGTTTGAAACTTTTAGATGAGAAAATTGATCAGATTGCTCAGGTTTTTACTCTGATAAGCTATGATGTTTTAAGGCAAAGACCGGATATGGCAACTTGGCTCTTTTGTGAATTTCAAACTCCCCATTGTGAAGCATGTTTTACCTACAGAGACTAACAGCAAAATAAATAAATAAACAATTAAATAAAAATGCAGCAGCTGATGTTGAAGTTCATCATTTTATTTTATCTCTGAATGACGTAAATATATTGAGACTGGGAAACTATTACACAAACCCATGAAGAAGGTGAGTAGAGTTTGTTCTGTCACTGTACAAACACTCGTCAGAGGGATACTTTGACATTTGGGGACTTTACGTTAAAGCCGTAATGCTTACAGCTTTGCTTATCTGACATTACTAGGATCAGAGTGGAACATTTCATCTGGCTCATGACACAAACCAAAATAACTGGGAATCAGCACTTTCTACGTTTAGTCAGTGAAATGCAGGTCATTCACTGAAGTTGTGACAATTGGTCAAATATCAGGCTGGTCTACACCCGTTCAAACAGGATCAACTCCCCCCCACATGTCCTCAGCAGTGTAGCATTCAGAATTGTTGTCTGAGTGCCATGGAAAAACCCAACAGATTTACTTTCATAAGTGGATACGGCTTTCGCTATAATGCTCACCTTTATATACATTAATGTATAAAAATCTTTATTAGAAATTGCTTTGGGTTTGTTTCTGGCGCAGAAACCCTCCTGTCAGTATAAGTATAGCAGGTATACTGCACACTATGTACTTGTAGTGTACTAAAAAAGTATACTAATTTAATACTTCTGACTAAATTGGAAGATTAAGTTTATGAAAGTATAGTTTTATCAGGATATTTTAAGTTTATAAAAGTATACATGCAACCAGTACTCATCCATATACAACTAGTGTACCAAGTAAATACTTATGGTTCTTATTTTAGTTTGTTGAAGTACATTTAAGTACACTTTTCCCTACACTGCCATTGCACTAAATACCTGTAGTTCACATTTTAATTTTAATTTACTTTAAGTCCACTTTTACAAATTACTAAAACTGAAACATATTATAATGGAGAGCAGAGGTTCCATTATTGATGAAATGTGATTATTGATATTGTGTTATGTGTAATTGAGTTAGACGAAATGTTTCTTATTTCAGTTCTTTATTCTAGTTGTGTTTAGACATTTGGGGAGACATTCTTGAGAAGCAAAGGGACTTGCCATCCATCCTGTATAAAGAGAATGTAGGTTAAAAAAATCATTTTGTGTTTAAATACATTTCTGTTGGTTCAACAATACAATTCTTTAGTGGAACAAGCACTCACCTCTTCCTGGTTCGTCTCCTCAGCAGGACAGTGCAGCAAAAGGGAAGCAAACTCCAGGTGCTAGAGCATACCAATTACATTAGAAAGGGTAATGCGAAAGATTTATTCTTTTGACTGACCTTAGATTTGTTTAAGTGTAATGATTTGTATTCATGTAAATATTAATAGGTACCGTTTATTGTCTTTAGTGTTCGGTTTGTGTAAATATTATTTTTGTTGTTGTTTTCTAATTAACCCTTTTCATGGTTTCTATCTGTAAATAACTCAGGGAATAAAAAGCAGCTAGTTGCTTTCAGTGTGTAATGGTGATGGTGATGGTGTACACACGATGTATACGTTACCTAAATAATTCTACTATATTCAGCTATTTCATTAGTTTGTTATACTTGCAAGTTTGTTTAGCATATTGCTTGTCGCGTGCTATTGATTTACTGAAAGATACTTCACAAAGTATTCTTGAAGTTAAACCATACTGTTCAGAGCAACTTCTATGAAATCAAGCCCTTCTTAGCTGAAAGAAATGAAAGGATAACGTGCATATTTGCATGTCAAAAATGTAAACACTATCGTTTCTCCAAAACGAAGTCCTTCTTGGTCAAAAATAGTAGGCCTAGAGGATAATGTTGTTCTAAAATACAAGTATAAGCTTCAGTAAAAATATATAAATGTAAACCTTAGTATTAGTGTACTTAGACTTCTTTTCATTCTTTTTAGTAGTATAAGCCAAGTAGGCCTATACTTCATTATACTATTCTTAAGTATATTAAATATAGTTCATACAAAGTAAACATCAAGCACACTGCCTCATTTTTAGTATAAATAAGTATACTCATTGGCCTACACTTGAATAAACTACGTTTTGCTTAGGGATGTTATGAAATATTTGAGTAGGGAGATGTGTGTGTGTGTGTGTGTGTGTGTGTGTGTGTGTGTGTGTGTGTGTGTGTGTGTGTGTGTGTGTGTGTGTGTGTGTGTGTGTGTGTGTGTGTGTGCAAGTTTGTGTGTGACAGAGGGGAAAAATAAGTGATAAAGAGATCTGGTAACAGACTGAGGAGAAAAAAAAAGGCTGATACCTAAAAGCTCAGCCCTCCTGGCCCCGCCCACATCTACGTTTAAACATCATACTAAGGTGTGCTTTACATTTGATTTCAAGTGCCAGTTTAATTAAACTCCTATCTAACCAGCGTTACATGCCTTAGACTAACCTATTGTTGCTCCTGATAAAGCCACGCAGTGATCTCCAGGTCCCTGAACATCTGTTTTCCTTTTTTTCTTCCTTTTTTTTTTTTACATAAAGTGACTCTACAGGCACTGTAGCTCTGAAGCCTTCAGTGATAGCCTACTTTTCTTTCTGATTTGAAATACTTGCCTCTGATCGAGGACCTTTTGGTACTGGTCGTTAACGATCCGTTCCACATAGTTCTCTGCCCCGACTTCAGACTTGCTCTTTTTTATATGGTGCTAGAATTTTGCAATAACTGGGCGAGGCCTGTTCTGTCGATCTGTGCTCCCTCGTCATATTTTCCTACCATTGCGCATCTAGATAGCTGTGTCTATCTGTCAGTGCTACCCATCGAAAACTGTTTCCGTCACGTTTACCATCATTGTTAGTGTTGGTATTAAATATAATCACTGTAAAAAATATATTTTTCAAGTGACGGGGTTGAGGTGCCAGTTTAGCAGTTATGCGTAGCTTGGGAACCATTTTATGAATGACGAAAACTTTTCTAAAACCAGAATATATTCTACCCTTTTAACATACATGTATAAAAGCAATGATTTCATTCATTAGTATATCCTACCTGTTTATTATATAAAGCCAACACATGATGATGCACTAAAACCCTTCATCAGAATGTCATACTTTCAAAAAATCTAGAGATAGTAGGCCATTGATCAAAAATACATTACAAAATAAATATTTGAAATCGACTTCAGTACAAGAACGCCACAAATGTGGGAGCCTTGTTGATGACTATACTCCAGACCCTTTACCATCTATTCACCACCATCACTGTATTCCGATAGTTTATTATTGATTTTAACCTTTTTCACATATCTGTGCTGTCCAGCAAACACCAATGCTAAAAGCAGGAATAAAGGTTTCTGCAAAAAAAATCCTCATAAGTTTAAACACATACAAAATAAATAAACAATATACTTTTTTTCTTTCCTTTTTTAATTATTTTTTTTTTTGATGACGTGGAAAAGCTACGAATTTATAACTAGTTTAAAAGAAAAAGAAAGCAGATGAGAAAAATTGTAGAAAACAATTAGATTAGATTAGAAAATAAAAAAACTATTTATTCCCTATTACCACATCGGTGAGCCAGTTATTTACATGCAGTTTCCTTAAATAGGCTTCATACAGGTAGCATCGAACCACAATTGCTTCCACCCACCATTCATCGCTTTTAAGTAGGTTGCAACCCAGAGCTTGATGTGGGCCAACAACAAGATTGTTATTGTTAATTACTACAAAAACAAACCGTAACAGCGATGTTCTCCATGATCTGTAGATGATTGATAAGCTCTGTCTGGAAAATATTTCATTAGTTTGCAAAGCTTTCCCAATGTTGATATCTGACGTCACATCGGTCTGCGCGTGCGCGGTGCCACACGTTTTTTTCCCCAGCGGCATCAACCTGATAGTTCTTCAATGAATCCAAGTTTATGTTTGCTTAGTTGAGGAAGTCTCCAAATAGTTATGGAGACTAAAAAATGGGAAGTTTAATTTATTTGATTAAAAAAAAGACTAACTACAGTTTCCTGTGCTTTTTTAAACATTAATAATAAACAGAAAACATTGATCGTCCTAAAATCGGTCAGAATTTAATTTGTGGTCCTCAGGACCCACCGTCCTGCATGTTGCAGGTGTTTCACTGCAATGTAACCATTTGAATCAGGTGCTGTGAGGGTACCATAATTACAGCTGGGCCAATAAAGAACCAGATTGGCATCTTAAATTGTAAACGATGAGAATTGTTCATTTTTAATGAAACATTTAATAAAGTTGCCATTGTATTGTAAAAAAGAAAGATGAGATGATGGCTGTTATTATTATTATCTCCGTGAGTAAGTAAGAGCCAAATAATAATGAACATCCAAAATGGAAACATCAAACAGCCCCCCACAAACGCTCCAGCATAGAAACTCCCTTTATGATGGGATGTGGGACAAAGAGGGGGACAGTTGGAGTCTGTTTTACAGTGTATTGTTGACAATCTGCAGGTGGTCCTAACAGTTTGTACAGCTGCTGGAGCTCTGTCCAAAGGATTGCGTCTGAATAAAAAGAATTAAACGTCAAATGGAGCATATGATCCCTTATTGTGGATTTTATATTTTTTAACCGTCTCTTCCTCAAGTCCTCTGTTACGTTTCTCAAAGGAGATTAGGAGAGTATTTAGCAGAAACCTGTTAGAAAATGATATTAATATTTTTAATTCAAATTCCCCACCTGAAGCCTTTTAGCAAAATTTCCTCCCTGAAGTAAATAAGTACTTCCTGGAAAATTATTGGGTGAATCCTGCAATTCAGTCTCTAGTGTGCTCATCTTGCCTGCTCATCTACTCAGTGAAATGACAGCCTGACAAGTGGAGACATGGGTGGATTCCTAATCAGACCAGTTCATTTATGGCCATTGTGTCACTTTTAGCTCACCCTGACATTGCATCCCTGTTCTAGTGTTTTTTCTGGATCTGTTCTTCTTAATAAACAATCTTGCATGTTAATTAGCTGGTTTTTATCTTCATTGTCTGTTTTGCCATTTCTGTGTGTCTCTGATTCTTGAGTTGTTTTGTGTGTTATGTTATTGTCATCACTTTGTGGTTTGATTGGTAATCTAGTAAAAAAAAAAGTCATGTTTTTAGTCATGTTCAACTCAGTTTGCACATGAAGTCTTTGACGATCAAACACAAAAGCATCCAGAATCAGACTGAGCAATCACTTTGTCATTTGATGTATATCTAACCAACAGGACTTCTGATTAGAGTCTATCCCTACATTACCATAATTTCAATAGTTGTGTGCAGAAAAACTAAATGCATTCTAAGCATTATTTGTTAAATGTTTATGTTAATTTCTGTTACAACAGGGGATCACTTAACTGAGACGGATCTGACATTAAAAGTTAAATGGATTTATAAAAAGCATTTATGTCCTATTTTTCTTCTGTGCCCAGATGGCTCAGTGTTAAAGATTTTCCTTCGTTTTTTACATATCTAATCATGTTATATGATGTTAAATTATGCTGAAAGGTTTCTAAAAGTAAACAAATCAATGTGTACCAATTACCCCTTGAATGGTTCCACATTTGGTCAGGCTACAACCTAAAACTTCAACAAATTGTGTTTAGTTTTTATGTGGTTGACCAAATTAGGACATAATTTCAATGTTGATTTGAAAAGATTTAGCAAACAAAAATCTGAATAGTGTGCCAGGTATTAAACCCATTGAACTCTATAAAATAAAATGCAATGCAATAAATTTTCATAAGTTCCCTAATTAGTAAATACAGTCCACGTGTATGTAATGTATTCTCAGTAATAAGGTAGCAGTATACAGAAGGGTTGGGTAATAAGATCATATCTTAATATTTTAACCATCTCACAGAGTTGTGTTCATTCAGACATCTGAAAATGGAAAGAGTGGACACAAATGCAAACTTGTAAAATACATGGCTGTCCAAGTCGTGCATTAAACAGAGAAGCAGCAATGTGGCGTGCAGTAACTCTGGAGGAGATGCAGAGATCCCCAGTACATGTGGGGGAATCTGTAAACAGGAGTATTAGTTGAACAGGATCAAAATGTAACTTTTCAACCCATATGCATGCATAACTAAGTGTGCAAGAACACTAACAATGTTCCTTAATGTGCACAAACCAATTCAAGCATAAAATAAAATATGAAGTGGAGATGGTTCTCCTCAACTGTGTCAGGGAAGCTGCTCCGATTGGATGGGAAGGTGGATGGAGCTAATTACAGCAGAAACCAGGAAAAAAAACGTCTTAGGAGCAGCAAAAGGCTTGAGACTGGGGCGGAGATTCACCTTTGAGTAGAAACACAACCATTAACATATAGCCAAAGCTACCCTGGAGCACGTATGTTTATGGGTTAGAATCATATATAGTCACAATAATACACACTGACATTTGTGGTTGTAACGTGAAAAAATGGGGAGAAGTTCAAGTGGTATAAATATGCTTGAAGGCCAGCGTGAATATAATCCAAACTTTTAGTAGTCCTACATAGTTGATGTAATCTCCACGGCAATTGTTTATACCGACTAAGGAAGCAACATCCACTGAAAAGGGACCACTTGAAGCACTAGTGTAGTGTATTTTTTGTTTATATTTAAATAGTCGCAGGCTGGACTGTCTAGTTTTTTTTCCAAAGCAATTTGTTGTTTTGTCCTGATGACAGCCCTGATTAGGTCCTATGAGCCACTCAGGACGGCGTGTCTCAGAACGCAGAGTGAGTTGGGTTTAGTTAAAGGACAGTAAAGATGAATGTCAGCGGTTCACAGCGCATGTTTTGGTCATTTGTCACACTTAGTGAGAATGAACTGACATTTTAAAAAAGTACGATTGTAGCCTACCAGAGTTTTAAACCAGTCTTTGCGGTCACTGATTTGAGTTTGGTGTTAGTATTATTTTCAATGACAGCACTTTTTGGAGCATTTTTTTCTATTTACCTCCCACATTCAACAGTTTAAACTTTATTTTTATGCTGCCAAACTTCTGTGTTCAAAAAATATTATTTCTAAAAAATTACTTTACTGTCTGTGATTTTTTTTTTTGTTGGTTTGTTTATTTTCAGAGGCTATTTCTCTATGTACAGTAAAAAACCAAATGCTTGCATAAGAAGAAAAACAATTTCTCATATATTTAATCAGACTAGACTTTTGCTGTTTTAGGTCATTAAAGATTACCAAAATTATCGTTCTAAATTTCCGAACAATGGTAGAAATGTAATACTTTTGTAAGAAGCATATGTACATATATAATTTTACTATTGCTTCAAAGAATATTGGGAAAGTCTGTTATGTCATGGCTTTAGTTTGCTTTGTAAGCTTCTGAAGGAGGCAAACGTGCGGTTGTCTCTTTAATCAACACCTCAAACGTACTGCTTCCTTGTGTGGCATCGCAGAAAAATGATAATTACAAGTCTGATTCTTCCTTGGGTATAATTGTCAGATACCTGAAGGTGCCACTTCCACATATTCAAATGATTCTTAAAATAAACAACATAGGAATGTCCAGCCTTTATGCATTTAAAGAAGTTCAGTGTCCACGAGATGATAGTGTTTCAATTCAATTCAGTTTATGCTGTCAGGTCTGGACAGGTCTCCAGTCCATCACAGGGCAACAAAGGGACAGAGGCCAATTGTGCAATCACAACCTCACAACTCGGAGCAATTTAGAGAGGCCACTTAACCTAACAATTCAATTCAATTCAATTCAGTTTATTTATATAGCGCCAATTCACAACAGATGTCATCTCAAGGCACTTAACAAGAAGTCATTTCAATACAATTATACAAACATTCCAATCAGTTAAAAAGTTTCCTATTTAAGGAATCCCAGCAGATTGCGTCAGTCATTGGCGTGAGGTTGGGCAGATTTCCAACCACAGCAATCCTTCAGCAATCCCTCATACTGAGCAAGCATGTAGCGACAGTGGAGAGGAAAAACTCCCCTTTAACAGGAAGAAACCTCCAACAGAACCAGGCTCAGTAGGAGCGGCCATCTGCCACGACCGTCTGGGGGTTTGAGAAGACAGAGCAGAACACAGAAGGAACAGAAGATCCGATATAAGAGAACTTTCTATGTTACAGAAAGTAAAAAGTTGATAACAGGACACAGTGGATCTTCAGTTACTGAGAGGATCATCCCAGTCGATGACCCCCGTCCAACAGGGCATTGCAGCCAAGCAGGATACCAGACTAGGTGTATCTTCGATGGGGAGAAAAACACTGAGAGAAAACAAAGTTAACAGTCGAAATAACAGAATGTACGGTAATACAACTGGAGACTCGTAGGAGAAAAGGAAGTAGCAGAGTGAAGAAAATTGGTAAGTCTGTCCTCCAGCAGTCTAAGCCTATAGCAGCATAACTACAGAGATAGCTCAGGATGACCTAAGCCACTCTAACTATAAGCTTTATCAAAAAGGAAAGTTTTAAGCCTGGCCTTAAAAGTAAACAGAGTGTCTGCCTCACGGACTAAAGCTGGGAGCTGGTTCCACAGGAGAGGAGCCTGATAACTAAAAGATCTGCCTCCCATTCTACTTTTAGAAATCCTAGGAACTACAAGTAAACCTGCAGTCTGAGAGCGAAGGGCTCTGTTAGGAACATATGAAACAATTAGATCTCTGATGTATGATGGAGCTTGATTATTAAGGGCTTTGTGTGTAAGAAGGAGGATCTTAAATTCTATTCTGGATTTAACAGGGAGCCAATGAAGGGAAGCTAAAACAGGAGAAATGTGATCTCTCTTTTCAATATTCATCAGAACTCTTGCTGCCGCATTTTGGATCAACTGAAGGCTTTTAATGGCATTTTGTGGACTTCCTGATATTAAAGAATTACAGTAGTCCAGCCTTGAGGTAACAAATGCATGGACTAGTTTCTCATCATCACTCCTGGACAGGATGTTTCTAATTTTAGCAATATTCCGGAGGTGATAGAAAGAAATCCTAGAAACCTGTTTAATATGGGATTTAAATGTCAAGTCTTGGTCAAAAATAATGCCGAGGTTCTTTACGTTATTACTGGGGGCCAATTTAATGCCATCCAAATGAAGTGATTGACTAATCAGTTTCTTTTTTAGAACTTCTGGTCCAAAGACAGCAACTTCTGTCTTGTCAGAATTTAAAAGCAAAAAGTTTAGATTCATCGATGTTTTATGTCTTCCAGACATGCCTGTAATCTACCTAACTGACTGGATTCATCAGGATTTATGGATAAATATAGTTGTGTATCATCGGCATAGCTGTGGAAATTTATCCCATGCTGTCTAATGATTCTACCAATTGGAAGCATATACATATACATGGTAAAAAGAATTGGTCCAAGCACAGAACCCTGTGGAACTCCACAAGTAACCCTTGAGAGTGAAGATGATTTATCATTTAGATGAACAAACTGGAATCTGTCAGACAAATATGATTTAAACCAGCCTAGTGCTGTTCCTTTGATCCCTGCAACATGTTCAAGCCTTTCTAAGAGAATATTATGATCGACTGTGTCAAAAGCAGCACTGAGATCTAACAAAACCAGAACAGACACAAGTCCATTATTTGAGGCCATGAGAATATCATTAGTAACCTTCACCAGTGCTGTTTCAGTGCTATGATGAGCTCTAAAACCTGACTGAAACTCTTCAAATAGCTCGTTACTGTTTAGATGCTCACAGACTTGATTAGCAAAAATTTTCTCAAGGATTTTGGACAAGAAAGGAAGGTTAGATATAGGTCTGTTATTAACTAAGTCATCTTGATCAAGGGAAGGTTTCTTGAGTAAAGGTTTAATTACAGCTATTTTAAATTCCTGTGGTACGTATCTGTTTACTAAGGATAGATTCATCATATCCAAAATGGGGCCAGGAACCAAATGGAACACTTCCTTAAATAATTTGGTTGGGATTGGGTCCAACATACAAGTTGAAGGTTTAGATGAGGCTAATATTTTTGATAATTCCGAAAGCTCGACTGAATCAAAACAGCCTAAGCACAAATGAGGTTCTACAGCTCTTTCCGATGCTGCCTCATTTACTGAGGAAGAAGTAATCATGTTTGGGAGGATGCCAATGATTTTATTTTTAATAGAATGAATTTTATTTATGAAGAATCCCATAAAATCATCACTGCTAAGAGCTGGGGGAATAGTTGGCTCAACAGAGCTATGACTCTGTGTAAGTTTGGCAACTGTACTAAAAAGAAACCTAGGATTGTTCTTATTCGCCTCTATTAATGATTAAAAAATATGCTGTTCTAGCTTGTCGAAGGGTCTTTCTATACAGCAGTAGACTGTTATTCCAGGTTAAATAGGAATCCTCTAGATGTGTAGAGTGCCATTTTCTCTCCAACTTCCTAGTATTCTGCTTTAAAGTATGCAACTCTGCGTTAAACCAAGGAGTCAGCCTCCTATGGCTACCCACTTTCTTTTTTAAGGGGGCTACACTATCTAATGCCAAACGCAATGAGGACGTAACGCTGTGAACCAGATCATCAATTTCTGAAGGGTTAGAGATAGAATTGCTGCCATCCACTGTGTTACTCTGAGACACTGAGGAAAGTAAGAATGGAACAGATTCTTTAAAAATTGTTACAGCATTGTCTGATAAATCTCTACTATAATGAAATTTTCTTTCAGATTTAAGATGTTTGGTTGTAAAATATCTGAATCAAATACAAAAGACCTTGTGAAGATGCTGGATGAAGTTGGTGAAATAGTGTCATTAGCAACAATGAAAGAGATGGGCTAAAATGCCATTAAGCCAGGAAGACGCCATCACTCAAAAAAGCCAATTTACAGTTTGTAAATGCACTCAGGTACAAGGTATCAATATTTAAAGAAATGTCCTTTGATCTGAATAAACTAAAGTATGAAGTCTCTGCGTATTAAATTTTTTTCTGGGAAAAAACAAAAACACTTCCAAGCATATGTGAATTACGGGGATGGAGACATCATGTTGTGTTGGTGTTTTGCTGCAGGACGGATTGGTGCACTTCACAAAACAGACGGCATTAATTGGAAAGACCATTTTGTGAAAACATAGATGCAACACCTCAAGACATCATACAGAAAGTTATAGCTTTTGCATAAAAAGACCATTCAAACGGTCACTCCTCCAAATTAGTCACAAAGTGGATTGAGGACAACAAAGTCATCTGATCTCAGACACACATTTTTATTGATTATGCCTTTAAAGTCAGAAGTTTACATACATTTCCTTAATATTCATTGAAGCTTCTGATAATAACATTCCTGCTGACAGAACTTGTTCACCTGAGTCAGATTTGTAGGCCGCCTTGCTCACACACAACTTTTCAGATCGACTCACAAATAATAAGACTGAGATCAGGGCTTTGTGATGGCCATGCCAAAACTTTGACTTTGTTGTCCTTAAACCCCTTTGTAACCACTTTGGCTTTATGCCTGGGGTCATTGTCCAGTTGGAAAACCCATTGCCAAAACCCAGAGCTTTAAATTCCTGACTGTTGCTTTAGATGTTGCTTCAATATTTCCATCTATTGATGCAACAGATGATGCCATCTATTTTTTTTGGACTGCACCAATTCCTCCTGCAGTGAAACAGGCCCACAACATGATGCTGCCACCCTCATACTTCACAGTCGGGATGGTGTTCCCAGGCTTACAATCGTCCTCCTCTTTCCTCCAAATGTAACGATGGTCATTATGGCCATCAAACCGGAGGACGTCACAAAAAATAAAGGTCTTTGTCATAAATAAATCTAAAGAAATATTCTTTCTCTCATTATTGTGGCATTTAGCAAACAGAAATAGTTTTAAAAATTTTAACAGACCCAAAACTAGATTTAATTTTGTTTCATTTGGTTTGATGATGTAAATATCTGACTTTAACTTTTTACTGGTTCACATATTTCTTTATGTAAACTAAAAACGATTAAAAACAAAAAAAAAAACGAAACGACAAACTCACTTGTACCAAAACCAGAAAGTCATTCAAGTCTTTAAACCTAATTTAATGACTGAAGGACATGCTGACGTTTACAGATCCTGGGTTGATCACCTTGAGGCCGAAAACATAACACGCAAGTTCTCATAAGAGTTGAGACTAAGAGAACATCCTGGAGGCTAACAGGCAGAATAATCAAGACAAGGCTGCTGTTGTGTACTCATCGCGTCCTTGTGGATCCAGTTTCAGTTTCAACGTGAACCTCAGCAACGTGTGACTCAATCTGTTCCCTTAACCCAAGCCCTTTCAGCTGTGCATTTCACAGTCAAAACAGTGAAGCAAATCAAAGAGCCACACTTCTATTTATTCCGTAATGTCTTATTTCGTAAGGGCGTAACCCTGACTTAACTCTGCAGTTGTGCAAAGGTCTTGCTCTATCATTTGTCGGGGAAATTAAATTAAACAACTTCACTCAAGGTTTTAAAACAGCTGCAAAGTCATGCCAACCCAAGGCACTTTTCAGGCTGTGAATGTTGGGCCAAATAAAATTTCATTAGTAATAATTTCATGGCTGGAAAAGCTGTCTAAGCTGTATCTCTTTGGTTTTTCTATCAAGTCAAAGGTCCGACAGAATCACTAATTGCTGTATTGGAACTATTTTTATTAGCGATAGTTCCTGCTTTTTCCTTAAAATGTGTTTTATTCTCAAATTCAGATTTACAGTCCAACTTTATTATAATTTATTGCTTTGGAACTATTTCCCCGAATTGTCAAAACAGTCCTATCTGCATTTATTGGCACCCCTGGAAAACTGAGCAAAAAGCCTTGACATTGAAAAACTAACAGAAACACAACCTTCAATTTGAGTACATTTATTCAGTTTGGAGGGAAAAAGAAATACTTGATTTTGAACAAAAATAAATGTGCCACATATTGCCATTAATACTTTATATAACCCTCTTTTGCCAGTAGGAAGACATGTAAAATTGTATATGGTTGGAGCATCTAGGGAGAGAAATCTTTGACCACACAATCTCTTCAGATCATCCAGGGTCTTCACTTTTGTTTTATTCTTTCCTGCTCATCCCACTGGTTTTCTGGTCTGGGGGCTCAGATGGACATAAAAGAAGGTTGGTTTTATACCCGGTGAACCATTTCTGTGCTGATTTGACCACATGTTGTGGATCATCATCCTGCTAAAAGGCCCAATCATGACCAATTTTCTGTTTTCTTAAAAATCCACCAGATTTTTTACTTAATGTCCTGGCATTACAAAAAATAATTATGCTATTCTCTTCATTCCCAGGGTACACAGCATGACAGATCCACCACCATACTAAAAAGAGGGCATGAGGTGCTTTCCCACATATTCATACTTTTATTAAATACCACCAACCTGGAGTGCTCAGTATTCTTTTCATCTGACTACAGCACACAGTTTTAGTTAAAGCTCTCTTGGAGTTTAACAAACCCCACGTTATGTTTATGTTTGTGATGGTAGGACTGTTTTCCTACATCACCCATGTAAAAAGCATCTGTCTAATTATTTGAAACATGGCTACCTCAGGATGTCATTTTCCATCTCGCCACCCTCGCTCAGTCTGTGACATATGGATCCTGTTCCAGCCGGTATGAAAGAAACAGGGCTCTGTGTCACATCATATTTATCCCCCAGGGAAACATAATGTCACAGGTTACTGATTAAAAGTTCTTAGAAACTGTGATGAACTTCCAAAAGTAAAGTATAAAAAAGGCTTAAGTTCATTTGTTTTTATAAGGAGTTGTTAGTGGTGTCACAAGTGATTTTATTTTTAAAACGTTTTTTGTGTGGTTTTTTTTGTTAAAAACAAACTTATTTATGTGGGATTTGTTGTACATCACTGTGTACTTGTCATGGCGGTACATTAAATGTGTTTTAATTAAGATTAAAATTTTTCTAAAAATGTGCAGAGTGGGATTAAGCTGCTGAAATATATGTCATTGTGTATTTTAGGTGTTTTTTACCCATCTTTACTAGAGGTGCAAATGTGGCCAACATTGTGATTTGTCTCCCAGTCACCACATGAAAGAGCTTACTTGCCCCAGCCTTACTTTTATAATAAGATATATTTTTTTATAATAATAAAGTACTTTTTTAAATAGATGTAACTTTTGATAGCTCTAAAACTAAAAACAATATAATGCCCTTCTGCATACAAAAGAACAAAGTGTTTTTAAGTGTTTGAGTTTCTATTAAAACTGTGTTAAAAACACTTTTTGTGAGCAAAGGTTGAGAGTTCATGGCGAAAACTTGCATAAAAACCCGTCTTTTATGTCAACATTGAGCTGTAAACTGAATCTCAAACTTTAGTGTTTAAATATCAACTACAGTCTGAAAACCTATTGAATTCATGAACTAGTTGAGCTACAGTGACACCAGAAAGTATTTACACCTCTTTACTCGCATATATTCTAAGACTGCTAACTTATTTCAACAGATCAATCAATAAATAGCCCAAAACAAAGAAAAGACATGTTTTTAGACATTCTTGGTTTATAATAGGCACACTGCTATTCAAACACTTTGCCATGATATTCAGAATTGAGTTTTTTTTTAATTTCCACTGATCATCCTTGTTTCTATAATTTGTTTGGATTGTGAAAATTTGAGGCCACCTGTGGAAAATGTAGATGATGGACCATCATTTTGAATTGCACACACCTGTCTGTCTTGGTCTCACAGTTAAAAGCACACAGGAGAGCAGAAGGGAAGTAATCTATATATTGTCTGTAGACACTCTCACAGATTGAGTTGTTCAAAAAGTTTGGAACACCAGGATCTAGTTATTAGACCTGAGAAATAAGGGAACCCAGAGGCCACTAAAGCATGGCTCCAGTGGAGATAGAATCATCTGGAAAGTACATCATTGCTAATGTGCTGAATAAATTTATAATAGAGTAGAAAGACCAAGATCATCTCTCACTAAGTGATATGCATGCCAACTTGAATTTTGCCAAAAAGCACCTGAGAGATCGACTGACCAGAAGAAAAGAATCCTCATGTCCGAAGCCAAAGCTGAACTTTTTGCCCAGGAATGGAAGCATCATGTCAAGAAATAAGCAGGCATTGTACAGCGGTGCTTTTGTTACCACTGTTGCTTTGCAGCAAGGAGGTTCCGGGTTTGAATCCCGGCCTGGGGTCTTTCTGCATGGAGTTTGCATGTTCTCCCTGTGCATGCTTGGCTTCCTCCCACAGTCCAAAAACATATTTAGGTTTATTAGTCTTGGGTATGAGTGTGTGTGTATGGTTGTTTGTTCTTTGTGTCTCTGTGTTGCCTGTCCAGGGTGTACCCCGCCTCTCGCCCAATGATTGCTGGAGATAGGCACCGCCACCCCCCAGATACCCTGCATAGGCAGTATAGATAATGGATGGATGCTTATCACCTTGCTAACCACATACTTAATGTAAAGCATGGCGGTGGGAGCATCATGTTGTGGGGATGCTTTTCTATTACAGAAACTGTGCAAGGTGGGCTGCACAGTGGCACATTTGTTTGCAGTGTTGCTTTTCCTGGGGTCTTTCTGCATGGAGTTTGCATGTTCTCCCTGTGCATGCGTGGATTCTCTCCAGGTACTCCGGCTTCCTCCCACAGTCCAAAAACATGACTGTTCAATTAATTGATCTCTCTAAATTGCCCTTAGGTTTAAGTCTCTTTGTGCATGGTTTTGTCCTGGGATGGACTGTCGACTTGTCCCAGGTCTACCCCGCCTGTTGCCTCAGCCCCTCCCCAATGGATGGATTGATAGAACTGTGTGAGACATGACAGCAGCCAAATATATTTTTTTAAGATAATCTCCAGAACATTTTGGACCTCAGAATAGGGTGCCAATTCTTTTTCAGGCAGGACAATGCTCTGAGGCACATAGCCAAAATAACAAAGGAGTGGTTTCAGGAGTAGTCTGTGGCCTATCTGGAGCCAGGAATCTAAATCCAATGGAAATTTGTGGAGAGGCCTGCTTGCTATCCAACCTGACTGAGCTTGAGAGGATCTATAGGTAACTACAGAAAACAAAAGATCTGAGCTAACCATGTAAATACATGGCTGTGATTTCTACCAAAGGTGCTGAATGTGAATATTTACTTCATTTTATTTATATAGCGTCGATTCACAACAGATGTCATCTCAAGGCACTTTACAAGAAAAAGTTATTTCAATACAATCATACAAACATTTCAATCAGTTTAAAGTTTTAGTTAGTTTCCCGTTTGAGGAATCCCAGCAGATTGCATCGAGTCATTGACTTGAGGTTGGGTCCCGTTGATTTACTCATTCATTATGTTTAGATTTACAAAACTGTCTGGAAACCTTTCTATATTTTTACCCAATAGGCTACTTTGAGTAGCTCTTTTTTAAAACAAACCTATAATCAAGTTTAATTTCTAGATAATGCAAGTCCTAAATCTAACAAAGACGACAACGAAACTATTCAACTTTGCACTTATTTGCAACTTTTATTTTTTTTTTCTGCAAATACACTAGAAATGTTTACAAAAGCACTGTATAAACATTTGTGCAGTGTAAATTATCAAAACTAAAAATGAATATTACTTTGAAATCATTTTGCACCTAACATGACAAAAAAGGTGGGGGATTGTCATCTTCAGCAGCAAAACAAGTTAGTATATCTCAAAGGAAACGTCTGTTAGAATATCAAAACTTGGAGACGTGGTCGTTAGAAATCAAAGGTAAATCCGAGTAACAGAATGATGGTATGGCAACGACAATAAAAATTAGTGAAGGAGGGCTTCATTCATCTAAATACGTTACGCTCAATCAAGATAATCAGCCTTCCAGTGAACCACTCCAGTTTGACAGAAATGTTAACCACTCAAAACACTCTCACAGACCTTTTTACAGCACTGCGTCACTAACGGGTCCATCTTTTACACTTTAGTTTTTTTTTACATATTCAGTACAAATTAAGAAAAATTGAAATGATCGACAGTGAAATAGGTGGACAAGGACTAAACTCTACAGACAGAAGGAAAGTAATACTACAACTTACAGAAACTCAGAAAAACTTAAATATCAAGTGGCCCCTTAAAAAAAAAAAAAAAAAAAAAAAAAAAAAGGACATTCACAATGTTTGTTTTTTCCTTACACTGCTCCGTATTGCTCTGTCTTACATAATACTGAGATGTTTGCTTCTAAAAGAGCACTGATTACTTATGTTCTGCACCAGGTAAAAAAACAAAAAAAAAAAACAAGCAATACCCATCATTTCTTTAGATATCTTTTTTTTTTTTTTTTATCTTTCGCCTTCATGTAAAAGGCTCACACTCATTCGTGCGTTCACAAAACACTGTTGCAAATACTTCACATAAGTGGTGGCACAATCCTTTTTCTTCCTTGTCAAAGTTAGGCGGTGGCGGTTTAGTGGCACAGAAGTTATACAAACACGGCGCCCCGAGCGGATCGATTTGGGTTATCTTTGGTCGAGCAGCGACGAGCGAATGGGCTCGGAGGACCAGACTCGTGCGTCTGCGTGTTTGAACAGGATGACTCGGCTCCCTGGATTAAGGTCTTTCAGGGATATTAAGCAAGGTGAACGACTATGAACTGTGAGTTTGCACAAGGTGGCAGCTGCATGCATGGAGGTGCAATGTGGAGGCTGATCAGTGAGTGGATTCAACTTGAGGGGAAGAGCTCCACACTGTTGCTAACATTGGCTTTCGGCACAGAGGTTAAATAACTAATCGTTTTTGAGCATTTAACATAAAACTGTTAGCTCAGCATAAAAAATAAAAAAAACCATACTTATAACACGTCTTTTTGGGGGGATTTCGATGCAACTTAAAACAAAAACTTCAATTAGGAAGTTATTTTCATGTTGCAGAAGCAAAGAGAAATAATGGAGAGAGTGCCTCATATGATGCAAGAGTGGCTCAACCCCTTTAAAGACATTTTGACCAACTATAATAGTCCCTAAAATGATACATGTGATATGTTCAGATCCTCTTCTGTTAAATACATGGCTGATTTTAGTATGATAGATTTAGAAACAGTGATAACTAATAACCAAGTTTGATAGATGGCAGCAAGCTTTGGGCCTTGTGTCTTATGCTCAGGTCCCGAAAAAGGTTGGCGACAGGAAAAAAAAGTATCCAGAAACCCAGTGAGAGCACAAGGGGTTGAAAACAAATACGAGTCCATAGGTTATGGCAATTTTAGCAGCAGTAACAAATATAAAAAAAAACAAGAATATCAAAAAGAAGACACTCCAAAAAGTGTCTGAGAGCAGTTAACACAGAGACAGACCTTTGAAATGCGCTGAACACTTTTGGACCACATGAACTGAAACAATCAGGACAAATAACAAAAAATAAACAGACCGGGATGATTTCCAGGCAAGGTGCAGGAATCTTTTTTTTCCCAGTAGACAGTCTTATGGCCTTAAATCCACTCCCTAGCAGAGACCGCCGGAGGGAGTCTGACAAATGTGGCGGACGCAGAGAGTAAAACACAAAGAAGACAAACAGTGGTTCAAGTGCTGCGTGCCGAGTCTGCCTGAACGCCTGCAGCTCCTTGGCAAACTGAGTTGAGTGCACAGCGGCGAGCGGCACACCGGGGTCCCGGTCTGAACCAAGCACGGCACCTGACAGTGTCTCTGACAGATCAGCTGCAAATACAAAAACAAAACAAAGATTCACGCAATCCAAATTGTGCTTTTTATCTCTAATAAGTCGTAGTGAGGACGAGGAGAAGCATCGACACTGCAGTAAAGTTAGTGTCTCTCCGCACGCCCGGGATTGCCAGCTGGATTTGGTCAGAGGTATCTCAGTTAGTTCCCCTTTACATATGTACAGTAGAAGTGTTTCCAGCTTATCTGAACGTGTAGAATGCGCTGAAACCTGGTAAGGCAAAAAGCAGGTTCAAGTCTCCCTTGTAAGTAAAGTTGGTGTTTTTGTTTCCTTTTTTTTTTGCTGATAATTTGTTAATATTTTGATCTATAATTTTAAAGCGAAGACACCTCAAATCAGGGACTTTTTCTGAATATCTTTACTCTGTAAATAGTGTTTTAAAGGATAAGAAGGGAGAAAGAGGAGGAGGGTCAAAATCACGAGTATTTCAGGTTTCACACTAAACTGCCTGCATTAGGAAAAACAGTAGTCCATTTAAAAAGAAAAAGATCCTCACACAGCTTCGCTGAATCATACTGGAAGTGCAATGTGTATAACCTGCAGGTGCACTAACTCGTACTGGAAAAAAAGGCTCAGTTGATTTTTTTTTGTTTTATGCTTTCTGTACAAAATATACTAAGTTTATGTTTGCTTTCAAAACTGTTGAGTCATCTGATTCCAAGAGGTTTTCCTCCTGAAGACTGGGGTTTGAAAGAGCTTTTTAATCTGAAGGCTCAAAGTTTTTCCTCGTCTCGCAACACTGACAGAATACGACTGTAACAATGTCCGCCGTTGATAAGAGTTAACGCTGAACACCGAGCTCCATCAGTGCGCTCGAGGACCATGCATCCGTATGCAACGCAGACATCTATGCTAAGTTTTTAATGTTCCCTTAGTAGAATTATGGAAAAAGCTTTTTTTTATTAAATTCCTGGTTGACCCCCCCCTTTCCAGTTTAAATGTCCCTCTGTGATCAAGGTCTACCAGGATGGAGATGTTCACACAGTGTGTGTGTGCGTGTGTGTGGGAGGGGGGGTTTCAGTCCTGCAGGCAGTGGCGGCCATGCTCCGCAGGTAGAGCAGAGGAGGATAGACAGTCAGAAGTGTGTTCAGGAAGAGGATCGATGTCTTTATAGACTAAACAATCTCTGGGGTTTGTGTTGCACTGTGTTCCCAGTCCTCCCCCACCCACGGTATTGAAACGACCCACACCACCCTGTGCTGCTTCCTCAGACCCCTCCTGATCTCCACGCTTGGGGAGGGGAGTCCTCAATCAACACTTCTGGGCCTCCACTGGAGACATGGCGATGTAGGACCCGTTCTTCATCGGCTGGCTGGCCGGCTTTTCCGTCGAGTCGTCCAGCTTGTCGCTGACTTGTGTGTACGCGGTGTCGTCTTTCACCGTCTGAGCAGGGAGAGTCACGGGGGGGGGGGGGGGGGGGGGAGAAAATGTCAGTACAAAGACAATAATACACAAATAAATAAAATTAACACAAACATCTCAATGGGATAAAATGCTTTGACTGAAATGTTTTACAATAAACCACAAAAACCCATGAAAAACCTCATATTAAACAAAAAAATACAGTGAAGGCGAGAAACCAAACAGATGTCATGTTGCATGAAAACAATTAGAAATGATAATCTGAAAATGGAGATGCACCGAAAGGAATCATAGTTTGCTTAAGCTTTAGCTTTTGTCCCGACCGGAGAACGGCCAGTCGGAAACAAAAGAATCCGATCTCCTTCCCATCAGTGAATGCACCATTCTTAAGAACTACCAGGTTGCTGTGTGTGCGTTCACCGTCACTGAAAGAAAAGGCTCGGAGTTAGCTGCTTTCAGTGCGAGCGATGACAGCCATGTAAAAGGAAACTGGGTTTTTTGCTCGTTTTCATGTCGAGACGTGTCTGTGGTTCATTCAGGCCGTGACAGAGCGAGAGAGAGAGCAAGACTTTTAGCAGACAACAGGAAGGCTTAGCAGAGAACAGCACAATTCTCTGTTTTATCACTTTTCAGCTTTCAAACTTAAGTGAGATTTGGAAATGTTGCCACGCTTTTGAAAACCTCAGTGACAGTAAGGATCAACATCCTCTAGAATAGACACGCGGACAATGCTTTTAGTAATATTAGCCATGCTAATCGCTAATATGCGATGCTTAGGCCGGTTTTAATGTAAACTTTGTAAAAAATTATTCTTTGTTTTGAACTAGTAAAGGCCTGTTTTATTTATAACATAAATAATAAATGACTGCTCACATTTGGAAGGGTGGAAACAAATATTATATATTATTAGTTTATTTCAATTTGAATGATTTGAAGTTCCCTAATCTTAGGTATATCTTTTAAAATGCCAAAACGGCTACAAAGTTCTGATCGGTGCATCTCTTTCAGAAACGCCTGATAACTTTTTTTATTTAAAGGGAATAAAAAGAAAGCGAAACTGAAGACTTACAGTAAAAGAATGAAAAGCTTCAGTAAAATCAATACGTTTTACTTCATTCTAAAACAGAAAAGGAAAAAAAGGGGGGGTTAAACAGAAAATTAAAATCAGAACAAGGTTAATACAACACATCACATTTCTTAAACTTTTTTTTAAAACCTAAGAATGTAACCAAAAAAAATCGACACTTCCATGACCTGCTTGAGCTGCTTAGCCTAGCTGAGCATTCAGCAAAATAAGCAACAAACAAAAAACAAATCCATCCTGGTTCACTTGAAATGCAAGAAACTCAGCTGATAAAAGTTTCCCTGATACATTGTTTATATAAAAACTTGCAACAAATCAAGTAAGCACTAGTGGGGTGATTTTTTTTTTCCACTCAGGCTGTTTCTACACTGAAAGCTAAGCTGGGATAGCTTGTTTCAGAGTAATCAACTGCCTTGTTTCGATTTTATCAGGCCATACAGGCCAGACTTGGTGAACAAAGTGATCAAAGGCCCTCTGTGGAGATACATTTAAAACGTCTTTATCTTAAACTGCAAATTGTATAAAATCCGCACTGACTAACGAGTTGCAACCGAGCTTGGTCTTGATCGGGGTCCTTTATTGTAATATTTACTGTAAGACCTAATTTTCTAATGACAGGTGACAACTTTAACAAATTATTTAAACAACTCTTAACTCTCTGATCAGTAAATCCCTGATCGTCAAATTTTAAAATACAGAAGTAGAGAAAAGAAAAAAATCTTAATGTTTTCTTCTTTTTTCTCTCTATTTTTATTTTTTTTCCTTAACCTGTTTTTAGTGTAAAGCACATCTACTAACTTGAAGAAATTAAATAATCATATATCCTTCACTTTTCCCCACCTCCATTTCCTTAAAAAAACAATTTATAATTACAACATGTGATAGCTTGTGACGACTTGTGACTTTACTAACTTGCACAACCTCATGAATCACCACATCGTAAATTACGGGTCAAAGAAAATAAAATATAATTTTTTTCTTTTAGGTTGCTGCATCCTTCACTTCTCTCGCCTTTGTTTTAAAGTTTTATGACGCATAATAACGAGCACCTTAAATTACTGGACGACTGTTTCTTCAGGCAGCTTCGCTAAGGTAACACAGGACAGTAGTGGATGCCACTGCAGACAATGAAGTGGCAATGAATGATAAAGACCAAGCACGGTTCAAATTCAGTGGCCAGTATTGATTTTGAATTGCTGTGTAAAATAAACGTCTTCCCCCCCTAACATATTCTGCCTGAGATCATTTTTAGGCCCCTTTGCCTTTATCACACTGGGTCCATTTTTGTTGAACGTAAGAAGCTCTGACCTAAAGAAGCCACGATACCCAAGGCATCAGAGTAGCACGTAAAAGAGACTACAGCAAGCATGAAGCAGCACTTCCAACTTCTTGTTCTCTTTGTGCTACGGCTTATCTGAACCAACGTTGTCTCAGACTATAGTGAGGCTACAGCTCAAAACCACAGATCTGTCACAACTGGAGATAAGAGGGGAGACATGAGCTAAACATCAATCCTAAGGTTATTCTAGTTTATTAACCTGCAGCTGTGCAGACTGAAAAGGAACTAAGACATGTTTTTCTATTTCCTGAATGTGTCAAAAAGCGCATTCACTGCTGGAAAACATTAAGCATAGAAAAAAAGAGCAACAAAAAGCTTCATTTGATCCGGAGCTGTTGCTCATGCTGGCTTTGTGTTAGTGGACATATGCAGAACTTGCAGCAGCTCAGTGCGGTCGGTGCAGAAAACCATCAAACATGCGAATAAACATAGTTAAAACTTTAAACTTGAAGTCTAATGTGGAGGCTAGGTTTGTTTTTACTCTGTGAGCTAATGTCAGTGGGCAGCAGACAGCAGTTGAGTGTAAAGCAAAGCAGCTGCTCCTTACCTTCTTCTGGCGGTTTCTACAGAACAACACAATGAGCACCAGCAGCAGGATGATGCCCAACGCCACGATGAGCACGGGGAAGTTTGACACGAGAGTGACGATCAGGAGCAGCGTCCTCATCTGAGAGGCCGAGTCGTCGTCGATGGTTGCAGTCTACATTTGGGGAGAGAGAGATAGAGAGAGAAGCAGGTTGCTTTATGGTTCAGTGTTACGGTGACCGGAACATTCTGTGGTTTTTGCCTGAGAGCAGAGGCTCACCTCGTTGACAAACATGATGGGGAAAATTGTCTCGTTGATCAACCTAGTTTTCCTGGAAAAGAAAGATAGGAAAAGAAAGATATGGAGTAAGAGAGTGAGATAGAGGTGGGGAAGTTAGGAGGAACATCTGGCTCAACATGCTGCCTGAATGTTGCAACAGAAAAGTGGGTCAGAGTTTAACAGTGAAACTTACGGGAAGCCTGAGACTCTCTTCAGAATGATGTTGAGCTGAGCTCTCTTGCAGGCACGGATGGGAACTCCTGTGGTCTGCAAGAAATCAAAGAGGCACATCTCTTTACTTTCTGATAATTTACACATAAAGAAAGAAAACTGCCACCAAAATAAACAGCAATATGTCTGAGCATAGCGCATAGCCAAATTGAATATCCTCAAAGAAATACCACAAAAATATCCCTGAATATACAAAAAGAGCTTTGTCTGTCCAGGTACCACCGAGGCTCGAGCCTGTCAGTGTGGCTGCTGTTGCAGTGACACCAGAACACCGCTGAAGCCAGCAGGACGGTGCCGACCATGAAAAAAGCTCCGGCTTCAAAATAAACACCTTCAGGCTCGGCTGACCACATGGGCGAGTCTTTAAGGTCAGACAACACAAAGAGCCAAAAACCTTGAAGGAATAAAAGTGAGTCTTTCAGACCCAAGAATGCTCTACCAATTGTCAAGCATGGCGGTGGCAGATTCATGCTATGGGACTGTTTTGTTACAGCCTCTGGTTTCTTAAACTTCCCCTCCAGACAATTGCTAGTAAATGGATCCCAATGTCAATCCGGAAAAATGAACAGTTCAAATGAATCATTAGAAGCTTATATGGCACAAGTCCAAATAAAAAGGAAGAATCGCTTGAAAACTATCAGGGGTGGTATTAACTGCTTGCCGTACCGGCTGCAGATCCAGGTACGTCTCGTGCTCCTCCTTGTTAGGGTTGAGCCCCTTGACGGCGTTGATGTACGCGGGGTCGGCCTGATAAAAGTGGGGGAAGGACACGACGATGGGAGCACCTTGAAAGAAAAAAAAGAAAAGAAAAAAAAGAAGAGACAAATGCACATGTGAGACAGGTTGATGTTTGAGGATCTCGCAACATAAATACCAAAGGTCAGGAAAGGATTAAAGGAGACATGTGAGATAAGACGCTGGTGTCTTTTATATCACATAAACAAACACTGATGGCATGCAGCAGATAGCTGAAGATGGTGGATGTTCAAAAAAGCCAATTTAAATAAAGAAGATTTTATTACATGTTTTTAAATGGACTCCTGATTTTTTTTCTACTTTACTTCCTACTTTAAAGTACAATCAATTCAACCTTAACTCAAAGAACACTGGGTACAATGCTTTGCAGGAATGAGGAACAGCTGCAAGTACTGCATTTACATTTAATTCCAGAGAGACTCAAACTCAGCAGGCCAACAAATCCTCAGGAACCAAACAGCCAAGAGAGGTTTGCATAAAGATTTGTTCGTTTTGTTTTGTAATTTGTTTATTAAAATATTATGGAAATATGCCTTGGCTTTATTTTGGCATTTTCAGGTTTTGTCAGGTAGATGAAGTACATGTTCAGTTCAAAACGTTTCTGCGATGTCTTGTTACAGAAAGTCCCCAAACCAAAGTGTAAGCAAGCGTTGGACTATTGTCACCGGGCGCGCACCATTTATCATCCAGCTAGTCAATCGGTGCGCCAAGCAGGGCGTCCGTTTTAGACACACACACTGACCAAGTGACTCATGAACAAAACAGAGTTGTGCCTTAAATATATAAATAAATCAGCAGAACATGACGACTTCTGTATGGGACTGCAGTGAGTCTGTTGCTAATGTTTTTGATCCAACTGCTAGATTTGCTCATCAAAAACAGGTTTGCAGTTTCTGTTGCAGTCCAGTTTCCAGAATTTCTAATACTACAAGTTAAACATTCCTACAATATATCAATTACCCTATTTCTCTAATCGTGTACCAAAGAGTGCTGCAACTTTTCAGAGGTTTAAATATGAATTCAAAACTAAATTATCCCAGAATTTCAGCTTTGTAGTGCTGTACCTGCCTTACTTTCTGACCGACCAACCGTATTTAATTTTGCTAGCTCGCCTACGGTGCATTAGCCAGCAGGTGATTTTATATTCAGATTTCAATATTGCTTTTTATGATGTCTGCAGTTAATGACCCAAAACGCACAGTTCATTTTTAGGCCAGCGAACGCTTTGTTCCCCATTTAATAAGGGAAAACCACTGTGTGCTATGTAAATACGAGATGTCACACGTCGATGTTAAAAAGTCGTAAACCTTTGATATTAAAACTAAGATATTTTCTGAAATTGTAAGGTCAGGAGAAAAAAAAAAAAGCTTTGCTGAGATTTTAAATCAGTTTTGTCCAACAGAAAATGCTAGTCCTATAAGACTTAAGTGTTCAATTTACAAGATGGGCATCTGGATCATTTTAAAAACACAAGTGGTTCCTGCGGCTCTTTTTCGGGATCAGAATGACTTCTCCCGGGTTCAGACTTGCCATGAACGAGTTGAGAAAACAGCATACTCCTTCATAAACAGTATTTTCTATTAAACAAGTGGCTATCAAAACAGCATACCTTTTTATGAACTGTATTTTCTAAAAAACAAAGACCTGTCAAAACAGTATACCCAGACCCCGTCACAAACATGCTGTTTCGATAAAGTAGGCTAAACTGACAGACAATTTAAAAATAAACTTCCTGTATGCTATTCTGACAGGGTATGCCACATCGACAGAACGCCGATTCTCCGGAGTCATCTTCATGCTTCTTTTCTGCTTCGACACACCTGAATAAAACGAATGGCTCACCAACATTTACCACCCCTGGTTTGAAAGTCCTTTCAAAGCGTTTCTTTGCCAAATAAAAAAAATAAAAATATTCTGGAGTGAAACCTATTTTTGTCAGTCATATAAGAATGAAAATGTTAAAAAATAAAAATAACTGTAAAAATACATTCCTGGTAAGTTGCAAGCATAATTGACAAAGTTACAGTGTTACAGCAGAGATTGATCTATTACAGCGATCCCTCTACACTCAGTCAGGGTCATAAAAGCACCATGCACAGTCAGCAGAGTTAATCATTGAACCATTGTTGAGTCAAATCTGATGAGCTCAAACGTCGGACGGCAGGCGGAGGAAGAGGTCGCTGACCGAAAGGATGGACTTTTTGTAGGGGGGAAGAAATTGTGTCATGAGGTTGGTTGTGATTAAAGGGTAGTGATGATGACTAGGTCACAGTCTGAGGTAACTGAGGAATGGCGGGATGATCGGGGTCGGGTCATACCTTCTCGACAGACGCTGACTTTCAGCACCCCGGTGCCGAGGCAGTCTCCTGCCGGCACGCAGAAGCCAGCGTTGGTGGGATTTTCCTTGGGGTTCATTAGGACGTCATTGGGGGGCGCGAAGCGGTAAGCCTGGATTCCTTTCACCTCCACGTCCTTTACGTACGCCAGATGAATAGATCTGAGGAACGACAGTGAGAGCTCACACCAAAGGAACTTTATTTTGTTGTTTTTTCCACAAATTGTCTGAGTAATTCGCACTAAAATCAGAACTGCGCTCTGCAGAATGATTATTTACTGAATAATAAACCCTAATACCAATTTCCTAGTGTTTATTACTTTACTGCCAGCCTTATCAGGAGTTGTAACATCGGATGTACTTATCAGCGAGTTTGGGAGTAAATGACTTAGCTGGCATTTCCTTCCATACCATAAACCTCACTAGAAGCCTCATCCTCTCTTCTGCGGCTACGCTTTGACTGTAAACAAATTAGCAAGACAAAAAAAAGCTGCATACCGGCAGAGGTCAGCTGCGAAGATGTAGAGCAGCTCGTTCCTGTTAATCAGCGGGTGGAAGACGGCGCCGTCCGTGCCGTTGATCATGTTGCTCTGGTTGGAGGACCACCATGACATTTCCCTGAGTGACAGAGGAATGAAGCAAGGAAACTTTGAACAAGCTTGAGATGCTTCTGCTTTAGACAATTTTATTTACACATTTATTTAGGACTTTCGTATTTATTTGAGACAAAAGGATTAGTTCAGAATCTTAAACACATTAAAGTGAGATGCAGAAAGTAACTTTCTTGACTTTTTTTATTTAGCCTAAATACAGCGCATTTGATCCTGGAGGCTAGTCCAACTGGGTTCAAGACCAAAGTGGACTTCTACAGACTTAAAACATCGTGCATCTTGGAAATATCATGGAAATCTATGCAAACATTTTATTTTCCAGTATCACTTTTGTATTGGACAGGTATTTACACCAAAGTCAATTACTTTTTATACTGGAAGTGAAGCTAGGAGGTGGTCCGTCACTTATAATCTTCCTGCGTGAAACACGTGCAAAAAAGATTTCTGCCTGATATAATAAGTGGTTAAAAAGACTATTGCATTGTGTTTTCTTAGTCTGGTTAAATGTTTTTGCTCGCTATACTGACTATCTTTGATATCAAACAGTTACTTTGACTAGGAACGTTTTACAGGATCCATTCTCAGTACACGTTTCATACAGGATTCTCACTGGTGTTGCACCTTCTTTTATACCTTTTTAACTGTCAGAATAAATAATTATAGACTGCTGTGTAAATAATCGCCTCATACGAATATGTAATATAAATACTACCGCTATGATACCAACTACTCTGACAGAAACCTGAACTATTCCTTTAAGATGCCACATGAACAGCCAAATAAGAATTAGTTTCATCCTGAATTTATCTGTTCTTTTATTCAACTTTAAACTTATTGGAATGTTTGTATGATTGCACCGTAATTACTTTTCTTGTAAAGTGCCTTGAGATGACATCTGTTGTGAATCGGCCCAATATAAATAAACTGAATTGAATTAATATATTGCCAAACTACATAGATGTCTATTAAAAAACTAGATCTCCTATGTTCTATGCTCATTCTTTTCCGTTTGTCTAATTAGCATTCAGAGAATTAGATTTTATACCCGTTTATAATTAATCCAATAAAATCTTACATGATACAGATAAGTAACCGGATTTTGCTTGATAACGCTGAATGATTTCAAGCAACACTTTCACCCACATTTGGGTCTCCAGGCGTTCTAATTTCACAATCCTTTTTAGCCTAAAAACCAAAGAGCAAAGGTTCTCGTCTTTGGACGTTTGGATGTGGGTTTTGTAACAAAGCAAACATGGATATCAGGAACGACAGGAAGTTTTAGCAACATGCTGACAGAGGAGTTTCATATCATTCAGGAGAGCATCAGAAGACTGGAAAAAAAACAACCTCTTGGCAGACCAAATAGCGTGGTGCAACATGAAAGTTTACCTCAGGCCATTCCAGGTGTCGATCTTGCCGTAATCCAAGTAGTTCTGCTCGCCAGTGTGGAACACAAACTCTCCTTCGTGAGTGCCGTTTTTCTATGAAAAATGAGGGGAAAACAGGATGTTCAGACAGGCAGCGGTGAGGAACCACAGACCAGGAAGCAGTGGAAGCACCGACTGTCAGAAACAACATAAATGATCGACAAACAACCCTGTGGGGGAAAAAAAAACCTACTCCTTTGTATTTGTACCAACAGGCTCTTTAATGTAGGAATAACATGCTTTTACATCCATGTACTGAGAGCAGCTCTTATGTTTATGACTATAAATATAATAGGTATTTGAGTTTATGGTCTTTAAAAATTTAACTTTTTTGGAGTCTCTCCCCCCCCCCAGCGCTCCAGTTTAAAAGGAAATGGGAACCAAACCAATTTACTTCTGTTCTTTTGCTGATCAATTAGTGGATAATGAGCGCCGTCAGCGTAAACTCAAAGGCAACCCTTCTGAATCATGTGCTTGATTACATCACCACTTGGGACAAACTGCAGACGCTGCTCTGTCGACAGGAAGCCCCAACTTCTCCATCAGCCTTTGGGGGACGTCTTTTCATGCACCATTACCACCAACTTCCCCCCATTTTTTTTGTTGTTTCAGTAACTCTGAGCGTTTAGCACGGGTCAATTTTCCCAATGGTTTTTTGCATGACGACGACAAAACAGCAACAAATAAAAACAAACAAACAATGAACTTACCTTCCACATCAGCCCAAAGTATTCGTCCACGTCTGGCTTAAGTGCGTGGATCTTAGAAAGGAGAGGGTCCTTGAAGCCCCACAGAATCTCATGGACAGTGCGAGTCATGAAAACCTCGACTCCCAGGCTGCTCATATACATGGAAATCATGGTTCGCAGAAAAAAGCTGTAGGAGTTCAACTCGTTCATCACCGCCTTAGAAAGACCGAAAAAAATACAAATAAAATCAGTTCAACAAAAGGAAAAAGAACCACCTCCTGTTTGTAATGTTTTAGTTTTAGGTTCCGGATTTGTGCTTGACTTGGCCCGATGTACATTTATAGCTTATATGTTTAAAACCTAAAATTAAAAAAAAGTTAAAAATCACACAAAAAACAAACATGATGGAGACATGGAGCGTGTTGCTGGAAAACTTATCTGTCAAACTTTTAAGGACAATAGAGCAGACACTTTGTCTCACCACAAATGGGATGTTGACTGTCCTGATGACGTCAACCTCGGGGTCACCGATCGACTTCTCAGGAACAAAGACAAAGGATTTGGGGTTCAGGGCGTAAACCTTGGTGCCGTTCTCCAGGAAAGTTACATTTTCCCGTGGCCGGTATTCCCTGGTGTGGACGGGAACTTTGGTCAATCATTTTGGACAGTTAAACCGGATGATCAACACTTCATCAGCTCAGCGGCGACCGGCCCCAGCTGGGAGAAATGCCTTCACTTTTTCTTAATGGTAAATGCGAAATTGTATTGATAGTTTATTAACAGACCATTGCAAAAGTATTTATACCCCTCACACTTCTTCACATTACAACCACCCAATTAAAAGGTATCTTTTTGGGATTCTGTGTGATGGACCTACAAAAACGTACTGCATACTTTGGAGTGGAAAGTACATTACTTTTTTTTTTATCTTAACAAATAAGCAAAAAAAATTTCGTTACTCCATCCAGATGCAAAGAGTTTAGAGTATGGCTCAACCAGATTTGCACTTTTGGAGACTAAAATGTTTTTACCAATTCTTTATTGCAAATCAACTCAATATCAAACTAGACGAAGAGCATCTGTGCACATTAGTTTCTTATTCTTCTTATTTTCACTTCTGCAGGGTACAGCCGGCATAGGTTTGTGACGAAGTCATTAATTGCATAGCTGCTGTCACTCCCTTTTTCAGATCTCTCCTCTGGGTGGGGGTTATGTTTAATGAGTAGGAAAAAAAAACAGTGTTTTAATCACCTGATGTCAACTTACCTGTAAGTATAAGGGCCGATCTGTTTAAGAGACGCCTTCCCTCCTCCCAAAAACTCCTCAGGATTGGTAACATTGAAGAAGTAATACTCCATGTAAACAGGTGGGGGTGGATTCTTCCATGACTCAAACATTTGGCTCTTCTCTGTCAACGTAATTTCCTGTGAACGGAACGAAAAAAAAAAAAAAAAAAACACATTCAAACTGAGAAACATCACAAAACCAAACTAATCTGTAACCAGCTGTGAAAGCGTTGCCGTAAGCTTTCGGTTTTATCGCTCGTCATCAACGAGACCTCAAAAACCCAAAAAGGGAGGAGGAGAGAAAAAAAAAAGTCTGTCAGGGCTGGAGAAGGATCAGTGAAGCAGCAAACCGTACGACTTCGAACAAGCAAGCCTGGGCAGAAACCTGTGGTGCTGTGACACGACAAATAAAACAAACATATTTGGAGCATCAGCCGTCCAGAAACACATGCAGAAAGGATTTGCATTCTGAACACGAAAACCTAAAAACGGCCCTCACACACTTAAAGCGTACGTCCCTCCAAGTTATTCTAAACGTGTTTAGGCTTTAATCAGGCGGAAAAAGTGAGAAAAAGGCCACGAGTGATACTGTAAATGTTTAACTTGAGCACTCAGCTGTAAAGCAGGTGTTTGCGGACTGGAAAAGTAAATCAGCATCTGGGAAGAGAGGAATGCTCCACTTCCGTTCGTTCCTGCTCGAAGCCGGAGTCACTGAAAGAACCTCCGCCCCTCTGAGAGGTGCACTTCAGTCAAGGCCGCGCATATTGTTTTCTGTGGTTTTTCTCAGGCGCACAACGTTAAAGGAAATATAGCATAAGGTGCGCCGACATTTTCCTGTTTGGGTTATGGCTTCCACCATTCAAATGCTCTAATGGATGGTTGTTACCCCCCTCCCCCCCTTTGTTGTAACATTCTTTAATGGCTTGTTTTAAAAATAAAATCTATTAATTAAATAAGTTTCTATATGAGAAACATTTGAGTATATTCTCATCCCAACAGGCCAACACCCTAAATATTAAGATGCACCGATAAATTACCAGGAGATCGTAATCGGACGATTTTTCTCTTGATTGGCAATAGGCCTTTCAATAATTTTTTTTATTTTTTTATTAAATAAAACAATGTAATAAAAAACTAACTAGGAACTCCCAACATATTCATTCTTTAAATGCCCTTTAACTTTTATGAGTTTAGAAAAAAACAAAATCTAAAAATGGATGATTATGCCATTATTTCACAATTTTCTGTTTGATCCAAAACAACTACCTTTACCTGCAGTAGCCTACATTGTGTGTGTGGTTTTTTTTACTATTTAATTTCTTACATTCCTTAGGGAATAAAATAAACATTTACCAAAATCGGAATCGCCATCTTAAAAATATAAAGTAAAAATGACCTTTAAGAATTGGCAGAAAAGCAGCAGAATCAGCTCTTTAAAAGGGAACTAGAGGTATTTAAGAAGCAAGACTCTCTGGAGACTTGATGAGTCTGCTTCTTAATTAAAACCAGATAATGTTGGAAAAAAAAAAGAAAAGGTGTGACCATCAGCTGAGCAAGAACAAATGACCACATTTTGTTCCCTTTTTCTAAAAAAACTACATGCAAAGCTTCAGAAACGGCCCGAGCTGTCGACCGGCTGCTCCCCTGCGGCGTTTAAAAAGACTGAACGTGTGACTACAGCCTGCGGGAATCCTTGTGTTTGTCAACCTTGGATAAAAGGTCTTTCAAAGGGCCTCGAGCAAAGGTGAAAGAACAGTAGTTTATCAGGGAAAATCCTCCCTCTGTCACAAACAAGAGCATGCAACTGTGTTTTCAGGGAACTGAAGGAGAAAGACTCAATTAAACTGACCAGATAGGTTTAATGAAGAAGCGACTTTTAGCTGCATGATCTTGTTCTTAAAGGCTTTTGTTTTGTGTTTTTTACACCTCAGTGAAAAGGAGTGGCATGAGTAGACGTTTTTTCTTTTCCCCTTCCTTTTTAGTTTTGTCCTTTGAGCCGAACATTCATTCGGGACCAGTCTGAGCTGGTTAAACAGTGAATTAGGCGACGTCTTTCTGGCCCAAAAATAAATGATGGCCTCAGGAAGAGAAAGCTACCAAATTCCTCACTCCACTCCTGCGCTGCTTTCCTTTCACGCCCCGACGTCCTGGAGGTAGCTCTGACTTTACTTCTAACATAAAGGCCACATTCGGCCTCAGATTAGACGAGTTTCTGGAGTCCGTTCAGCATGTCTGGGGCAGCCTCGTTCATTCGGGAAGACTGTGGCGAAAGAGGATTAGCCAGGCTGTCATTTCTTGTAACCAGCAGCTGCATCGGAGCCGGATCCCCCCCCCTGTTGATGAACTTCTGCTTAACTCCTCTTAATTTGGGTCCCACCGAGATGCTGCGCCGATTCAGACCTCAATTTAACCCTCGTGTGTCTGCAGCATCCAACTCACCCCACTTTTTTTATTTACTTCGGATGAACCTTTTGAAGTAGCAGAAGATGCTTCGAACTGAATGTAAGGTATTTTTTAAAAAAGGGGAAGGATGTAAGAGGGGTACAAATCCATCAACAACCCTCTAGATTCAGCTCTCAATAAGCACAACAGCAAAACAGCAAGATGCTCCACTCCTTTAGAGATGATGGAGGTAAAGGAACGTATCCTATAGGAAAAGTAGGTGGAACACCTTTCACTCCCCTGTGCTTTGATTAAATTAGTGCAGATTTGGACTGCGTCCTGGTAAATAACCACTGCAGTGATTCGGGACTCCCACTCACCCAATCTCCCTTCCCCCAAAGCTGCACACCTCCTCCTCCTCCTCCTCCTCCAATTTACCAAGACTTCTACTACTTTTCTCCTGTAATCGCTCAGCAGTCAGAAGTGTATTTAGCCCTCATCCACAAAAATGTGTCACCGGCTCACAGAGCTGGGCAGGTTACCAAAATGCCCTCAGGATTAACCAGGAGGGTTATGTCACTATACGCCGTCGATTTCCAGTCAATATTGAGCAAAGATCATCTTGATTGGATCCAATAAGGACATCAGATGTTAAAGAGCCCTTTAAATGGTAAGAGGTATAGGTGGCACACGATCATTCCCCTTCAGAGTGGGGAGTTGTAGGGGATTTCAGCTATTAAAACAGAAACCATCTGTTTTAATAGCTGAGCAGCTTCTTGACTCCAACAACCCCCCGGATCATGCGGAAGCCTGTAGGGAATCGGTTATAGTTCATTCCGCTGTGATGGAGAGACGCACAAACCCCAGCAAAACACGCCACCAATCGGCCAGATTCAGGGGGACGGTACTCATTCACATCCTGGATGAGGCTGCTCATCCGTGACCCAATGAATGTAGCATTGATTTTTAAAAATATATATATTTAGTTTTCACTGCAGACCGCAACCTTTAAAAGGACATTTAAAGAGAGGCACATGATGGGGGGGGGGGGGAATTAAATGACAGGTTCACGGTGACAGCTTACCTTTTTTAACCGGCTGTGGATCATCGTTTGGAAGACTTGAGCCACGACCAGGGCGATCCCCACGATCAGGAGGTGAGCGCAGACGATGCCGGTGGCGTAAATGGCACAGGATCTCCGAGTCATGATGCCGAGGGGGAAAAAAATCTTTTTTTTTTTACTTCACCGAAGTCGACAATAACTTCCAAAATAAAGATATATAAATGTAAATTTATATATTTGAAGAAGAACGGGATGAAGAGATGTAGGACCGTGTAAGGCTCGGGTCCACCGTCTCCAGAGCAGCAGCTGCGGGTTTAAACTTCACTCTTCACCGGGGCTAGCTGGCGGCGGCGTGCGGTCCTCCCGGTGAGGCTGATGATTTTGAAATGGTTGGCACTTCTTCTTTTTATTTTTTAAATAATAAAAAAAATAAACAAAACACCACCTGAACCCCTGAAGAGGAGGAGGACCAAGCTGCTCTGAGATGGAGGTGAAATGAAACAGCGGCACTTCGAGAAGGTAGAAAAACGGCAGCCCACCTCCTCCTCCCCTTCCTTCCTCTACGCGTAATGAAGCTGCTGAGGCGACACGCATAGACGTATAGAAGAGTAGACGCTGCACGAGGGTCCACAGTTCGGACGTCAAGGGGAGCGGCCATATTGAGGAGGCCATTTACTAGTTCTAAAAAACGCTTTGCAAGGCATTTCTAGTCCAAGGGGCAAGGTCCAACTTTTCACAAGGCTGTGGAAGGATAAGTGGGTATACATGATATGACCATAAAAAGAAGCATTATTATTTTTATTTTTAATAAACTTGTAGCTAAAATCGATTAAAATATTGTGATTTTGGTATATTTTGACCATTTTTATCTCTGTGATTAACCATGATTCAAGTTCTAAAAAAATAAAAGTGAACAGGTATAATTTTGTATAAAATTAATATTCACAATTACTTTATTGGACACTTCAGAGCAAGAAGAATGGGCCTCCAAACGGCACTGACGTTGTGTTTCCACTGGGCAGAGAAGTCCATGCGGCTTCTACCCTTGTATTTCTATGGCGAGAGGATTCGTTTTGGGGCGTCTGCATGGGGGCGGTGTGTCTGTGTCTCTGTGTGTGTGAGTGAACGGGATTCAGCTGTAGCGAGTTGCAACGTGGTTTATGAATATATATAAAAAAATAATGTAACAAATCAACAACGGATGCTGTAAAATATTTTACTTTATTAAGACAGTTTATGCAAATGTATTGTGAATTGTCCGCAGTGATGTGTTAATTAGCTGCTGATCCCGTCAGTGCTGCCGGGATTATGAATGAATTCAGCAGAAGCAGCGTGGTGAATGGCTACTCTGTTGATAGTAGGCGCCACACCTGGGACCTCTTTGCATTATTATTATTATTTTCTGTGTTCGCATGTTGGGAAACTAATGGTTCACTAGCAGGAAATGAGCAGGCAGCACGGTCCGTTAGCTTTTATACAGAAACCGCTATCTCGCCTCATGTCGCCTCCTTAAATAAACTCGGGTGCGCATGAATAATGTCGGATTCAAACGACCAACGGTCGTCGACGCCAGCCGTTTGTCCGACCGGCGGGCGCTCTCATTGGCTGGCGCCCTCACGGACCACCGTTGGAGGACCACCCTCTCTGCGCGCTGATTGGTCGGACGGTGGTGAGAGTGATGTTGAATTTCATCGACTGATTTCGGGGCGGAGCTCTTATAAAGGGGGAATCAAAACATGCCAGGCTCTCCGCTGTCAGAGGGAGGGGGAGAAATGGAGGGGGGAGAAAAATAAATAAATATGGATGTTTAGAGGTTTTTGCGGAAGCACACATGATGTTTCAGAGGAGAACAATAAAATGTGGAGGATTTATGACATGCATTGTACTCATTAGAAGTCTAAAGGCCATCAGATAATGACAATAGCAAATGATAAGGTCTATAACCTCGAGATAAGGTCTTGGACTCATTCATCTTTTACCTTGATCAAATATTTGAAATTAAATAATTGAGAAACTGATAACACTGCTATTATATTTTACAATAAGTATCTTCTAGTATTTTCTTTTGAGTCCATAATACTTTTGGATTAAACCGTTTTTGTTTTGTTCAGTAGACTTTTGGATCAATATCAATATTGGAACTCGTTACAAATATAATTTTCAAGCAAACTATGTTTCCTCATCTAAAAAGAAAGATTATGCTAGTTTTCAGGATACCGGCTTACATTTAAATACTATTCAGCATCAAAATACATCTGAACAGGCCCAGTCAAAGCCCATTATACAGGTCCTTCTCAAAAAATTAGCATATTGTGATAAAGTTCATTCTTTTCCATAATGTAATGATAAAAATTAAACTTTCATATATTTTAGATTCATTGCACACCAACTGAAATATTTCAGGTCTTTTATTGTTTTAAAACTGATGATTTTGGCATACAGCTCATGAAAACCCCAAATTCCTATCTCAAAAAATTAGCATAATTCATCCGACCAATAAAAGAAAAGTGTTTTTAATACAAAAAAAGTCAACCTTCAAATAATTATGTTCAGTTATGCACTCAATACTTGGTCGGGAATCCTTTTGCAGAAATGACTGCTTCAATGCGGCGTGGCATGGAGGCAATCAACCTGTGGCACTGCTGAGGTGTTATGGAGGCCCAGGATGCTTCGATAGCGGCCTTAAGCTCATCCAGAGTGTTGCGTCTTGCATCTCTCAACTTCCTCTTCACAATATCCCACAGATTCTCTATGGGGTTCAGGTCAGGAGAGTTGGCAGGCCAATTGAGCACAGTAATACCATGGTCAGTAAACCATTTACCAGTGGTTTTGGCACTGTGAGCAGGTGCCAGGTCGTGCTGAATAATTAAATCTTCATCTCCATAAAGCTTTTCAGCAGATGGAAGCATGAAGTGCTCCAAAATCTCCTCATAGCTAGCTGCATTGACCCTGCCCTTGATAAAACACAGTGGACCAACACCAGCAGCTGACATGGCACCCCAGACCATCACTGACTGTGGGTACTTGACACTGGACTTCAGGCATTTTGGCATTTCCTTCTCCCCAGTCTTTCTCCAGACTCTGGCACCTTGATTTCCGAATGACATGAAAGTACTTTGGACCACTGAGCAACAGTCCAGTGCTGCTTCTCTGTAGCCCAGGTCAGGCGCTTCTGTTTCTGGTTCAAAAGTGGCTTGTAGCCCATTTCCTGCACACGCCTGTGCACGGTGGCTCTGGATGTTTCTACTCCAGACTCAGTCCACTGCTTCCGCAGGTCCCCCAAGGTCTGGAATCGGTCCTTCTCCACAATCTTCCTCAGGGTCCGGTCACCTCTTCTCGTTGTGCAGCGTTTTCTGCCACACTTTTTCCATCCCACAGACTTCCCACTGAGGTGCCTTGATACAGCACTCTGGAAACAGCCTACTCGTTCAGAAATGTCTTTCTGTGTCTTACCCTCTTGCTTGAGGGTGTCAATGATGGCCTTCTGGACAGCAGTCAGGTCGGCAGTCTTACCCATGATTGCGGTTTTGAGTAATGAACCAGGCTGGGAGTTTTTAAAAGCCTCAGGAATCTTTTGCAGGTGTTTAGAGTTAATTAGTTGATTCAGATGATTAGGTTAATAGCTCGTTTAGAGAACCTTTTCATGATATGCTAATTTTTTGAGATAGGAATTTGGGGTTTTAATGAGCTGTATGCCAAAATCATCAGTTTTAAAACAATAAAAGACCTGAAATATATCAGTTGGTGTGCAATGAATCTAAAATGAATGAAAGTTAAATTTTTATCATTACATTATGGTCTGGTATCCTGCTTGGCTGCAATGCCCTGTTGGACGAGGGGCATCGACTGGGATGATCCTCCCAGTAACTGAACATCCACTGTGTCCTGTTATCAACTTCTTACTTTCTGTAACATAGAAAGTTCTCTTATATCAGATCTTCTGTTCCTTCTGTGTTTCTGCTCTGTCTTCTCAAACCCCCAGACGGTCGTGGCAGATGGCCGCTCCTACTGAGCCTGTTTCTGTTGGAGGTTTCTTCCTGTTAAAGGGGAGTTTTTCCTCTCCACCGTCGCTACATGCTTGCTCAGTATGAGGGATTGCTGAAGGATTGCTGTGGTTGGAAAGTCTCACACCAATGACTGACGCAATCTGCTGGGATTCCTTAAATAGGAAACTTTTTAACTGATTGGAATGTTTGTATAAATGTATTGAAATGACTTCTTGTTAAGTGCCTTGAGATGACATCTGTTGTGAATTGGCGCTATATAAATAAACTGAATTGAATTGAATTTGAATTGAAAAGAATGAACTTTATCACAATATGCTAATTTTTTGAGAAGGACCTGTACATTATAATCACATGGTCATCAGATGATGACAATAGCAAACCAACAACTAGTACAACGTTGAGATAAGGAGCTGGATTTGTTTAGTTTTCAGATTTGAAAGGTGTGGGATTAAATATTTAGGAAACTGCCAAAAAAATAGAAAATATTCCCATTTACACAATGCAATGTTTACTTGACTATTTGTGGGACAAGGCAAAAAAGTGAGCTAAAAAACCCAACAACATAGATCAAGTAAAATAGTGTTTTAAAACGCATCTCGTTATTTCTTCTGGTCTGATTTAAGTACTGTAGTACAGTTCATTTAGCCCTACACTGTTGTGAATCAAACTACATCTCAGCAGGCCTAGTCAAACAGCTTTTGCATTATACTTATCAGAATTGTAAGACCTTGAGGTAATGACAAAAACAAACCATAAAAACTAGTGTAGCCTTGAGATAAGGTAATGCTCTCATTCAGTTTTACCTTGACCACAATTTGAAAAGGTGTGAACCCCTAAACATTTGAGAAACAATATTCAATATGAAATGTTATGTAGACCAGACAGTTTTACAAAGTAATACCCTAATTGAGCCAACAAAAAAAAAATCTTATTTTCTAATAAACTATTGCAAACTATTCCTAACTATTGGGCGAATTACATTTTTGGGATAGATGCTTATCTTTTAACAACCTTCTTTTAACAAGTTGAATCAGACTCCTATTGATAAGTCATAATTAAAGCCTGTTAGTTAGGTTTTACATATGCACCAATATAAGGACATTTATCTGCAATCAGAAGTAATTTTGTTATTTGAAAATGAGCTATAACAACAGAAAGTCTACTTTCAATGCAAGTAGACTTTCTAAAGTAGCCTATAATTCAGTCAAATCAAAATATGTGGATGTGTTTTCTAATTTTATTGATTATTTCTTTAATACAAGGGATGCACCAGGCTCACACTGAAAGCAATTTTATTTAGATAAGTGCAGTGTTGTTTCGGGGTTTAAAAACTGTGATTATTTTTGATCTTTTGTAAATAAAACACCCAGTACTTTGAAGCCCAGAACTGTTCTTTTTACTCTACTGAAAGATATGACGTTTCTTTTTTATTTCCAGGCCATTTTGAATCAAAATGGACCAAACACTGGCTGATAAATAACTAAACTTGGAAGGTTTAATTTTATATACCCACTACCACAGAGACATGTCAAGGATTTTAAATGACAGCTTCATCGTGCATGTTTCTGTGGATGATTCAGTCTGCTATGCAATGCAAGCAATATGACAAGAAGAAAGAAACAACCCAGGAAATTATTTTGCTGCTCTACTACAAAAAAAATATTTTGCACAGCACACATACACATTCTGCTGGTTCAGTGACTATTGATTTTAGATTAAAATGTGTTGTATAGTAAGAACTATATATGCAAGGGTAGGGATATTTTTTTCACAAAAAATATCAAATGTAGGACATTCTTTAAATCAAAGAAAGACATCCAATAACATCTAAAACTTATTTGAATAGTGATGATCATCTAAACTGTTACAGATTTTTTGGGATTGTTTCATAGACAAGCCCATGACTGTTCTAGCAAAACCCATCTGAAATGCACCAATGTTTTAAAGTTAGAAAAAGGTCAAAGGGGAAATTTCTGATTCTGAGGCACTCCAAGCATTTAACCGGCAAATGGCTGAAACAAGACACTGGGACTTATAGGAACCACCACAGTCAATGTTTACAGGCAAACACCAGCTGCTTACTTTCCGAGCAGACTTCTGCTCAGAATTCAAATGGAGCAAATACCAAACAAGACAAGAAGGCTGTGTAAATCTGTCTCCCATCCCTCAGTGAGTATTCACGTTATCACCCCTCTTTTCTGCAGCGAATCTAAATCCCCATTATGAAAGCTCTCATATCTCACTGCTAATCGTTCATTTTCTACACTTCATTGTTGGTCCGATGAGTTCAGCCATAAAGAGCCCTTTGGGCAGTAGTGGACTTACTGAAAGGTGAACACGGTCATGCTGCTACTGTTTCATAATCCATTCATAAATAAAGTTGGACAAAAGACTACAAGTTTGCCTCAGGAAGTGATATACATCACATCATTTGATGTTGGTCACTGGAAGGAAGTGACTGGGCTGGACTCTCACTATTAATGTAATTGAGTGTTACCTCATTGTACTAGGCCTTATGGCAGTCCCAGAGGATGGGGGCTGTAGCAGGGGGGCGGCATCTGTTCAAACAAGAGGGGTAAAAAATGCTAAAGAAAATCATCGGGGGGTGGGGGGGAAGGATAACAGTCAAGTAATGTAGCAACATTGTTCCTGCCAAAAGAAAGGAGGGAGTTGGGAGGGTGAAGAGGGGTAAAGCAGTTCAACCTTTGTAATGGTTTCTTTTTATGTTTGGTCAGCAGAGCGACACTGATGTCTTTCTCTTTTTTTTGCAGCTGAAGAAAAGGTTCGAAAGCCCCTCCTGCAAGAACAGATTACGAAAAACACCTACACTTACTGTACCAATATGATGGTGCAACTAAGACAAGTATTTACATGCATCACAAAATGAAGCTTTTATCTAAAAAGTAAATGGAGAAACTCTTAAAGTTGGTTGTCAACAAATATTTCATTGTGTTCAGGCACCCCTCCTCCTTCAAATTATTCTTTTGTAGTGCAGTTTTCAGAGCAAAAAGAAAAAAAAAGTCTCAAGAGCAAGTACATTTGTCAGGACAGAGATCGCTATTCATTAGGTTTGGGACAAAAAAAATGAATGAGTCGTTCATACATTCTGCAAAGTCAACTTCTCGGAGTTGTCTGGCTTCAGATTCTTCTCCATGAAGAATTTAAGGCCACCAGTCTCACACCCTCAGCCATTAAAACAAGTTCAAGTCACAAACCTTTCGATCGTTCTCACGTGGCTAAGGAAGAACTGCTGAACCACAGAAAATCCTGTTTGGTATTTGATGGGTGGATCTACTGTGAGCTTTGTAAGGACAAGTATCTTTTAGCTGGAAATGTTTAAATATTACACCTGGAAGGCAAACATTGATTCAAGCTTTTAAGACATGACGTGTCCTTCACATTAAATTGTGTTGCAGTGTATATTCATTTGTCTGCAACTGTGCAAATATTACGGCCCACGCCCAGGCTCACAAAGCTGCCTGAGGCTATAACTTCATGTCTTAGCAGGTAAAGATAAAGAGGAATGCTTATAGCAAAACAGCGGTCTGAAAAAAGAATGGTCAATCCTAACCACAGGTGGATAGTTACTAGTTACATTTACTCAGTTACATTTACTTAGTAACTTTTTTTGGGGGGGAAAATGCACTTTTAACAGTAGTTGTGCTATGCCGTACTTTTTACTTTTACTTGAGTAATATTATTATGAAGTATCGCTACTCTTACTTGAGTAAAATGTCTGTATACTCTACCCACTGTGAGTAAATTCACTGAATGAAGATTAAACATTTTCTTAACGAAAAATACACCAGGCACAGACACACACCTACAGTTTATAAAAGGAGAACACCTGCTTCTACACAAGTTTTGGTTTTCTAATGTAATCTTCTGTCTGTTGAGCTTGTTGCTGCATTTTGAGGTCAAGTGAATATATAGTAAACAAAATAAACTGTCACTGGAAAGGCTTTTAACCTTGTTCTAAGATATATTAATTCATTACCTATTTTAAATATTAGTATTATATTTAAACAATTGACTTGAAAAGTCTTTCTTCTGCTTAAAATGTACTATGTTGTTTTTTGTCTTTAAAATAACAGAATTTGCCCATAACTTTATATTTTTGTCTGTCTGATGACATCATTGTAAAAATATTAGATCAGATCAGTACTAAAGTAGCCTGTTTACCAAATACTTTTAAACGCTTACTCAAGTAATTTTTTGGACAACTACCCTTTACTTTTACTTGAGTAAAACTACATTGAAGTAGTGCTACTGTTGGCTACAATTATTGGGTACTCTACCCACCTCTGATCCTAACATATCTAGGAAATCCTGCAAGGTTTTTTGGGGTCAGATGTTTGGTATGTTTTAGTTTTTTTGCAAATTCTATTAATATCTACGTATACAAACATGGAAAAACATCTGCATGCAAATAAGCAAATGCAGATATGTCCATTATCAACTTTTAGGATGTTCTGGCCTTTAAGGACCTTTGTTTACTAAAAAGGACCGTTATTGGGTGACCCATACTGTCAGATGAGTAATTTATACGCTTTGTGGACAAACAACCAATGATTTGTTAATTTTGCTACATCTGGCAGGCTTGATTGCTGTTGTTCTCTAAGGTGACAACAATGATTTTTGATCACCTGCTTGTGACTTGATCTTAATAAGAAAGTTTCTTAAAGGAAAGTGGAAGCTCCCTCACAAGGATAGAGCAGTTTGGGCCTCAGGTTGCACAGAACCCTAGAGCTCCACAGGCAGAGCCTAATGCAGCCTTGTACATTTTTATCAGTTTTACTAGTTTGAAGACTTTTTTAGTTATTTTTCCACAGACTTTTGGTTTTTTTTAAATATTTTTTCTACAATCATCTGCACAATACACTTCCACTTGCTGGGGAAAGGAAAAATAAAGTCACCAGCTGAATTTTAAGTCCTCCTTTCAACATTTGGCCAACTCCTACAGGGACATTTAGCAAAACAATATGTTCTTGTTAAAATGGAAATACGTTTGTTGATGAGGAAAAATAAAGTTTATTAAATAATCTGTGGTGTATCTATGCAGATTGAGTATGTGGAAATTCTTCTAAAACTATAAAAGGGCACTTTACTTCTGAGCTTCAAACGCCACTCGTGGAGCTGTTTTTATTTATTTTTTCTGCCACATCTGTCTTGTGATGACTGTTGCTAAAGAAAACCTCAAATATAAACTGATAAAGTTAATGGCTGACAGTAAAAAGCAAGTGAGCTACAATTCACATAGTAATCTTAGTCTATATAAACTTCTAGTAATAACAACTCTGGAATTAGCTAATAGAACTAATTTCGGTAATTTCGACCTAAATTTAGTCAAAATTAAGATGCAGATGTGAGGAAAAATGTCTTTTTATGCAGTGCATGTAAATATCTGGCTTCAGCGGTACGTTTTCCATATTTGAAATGTCACAAACTAGAAGTTTTACCGGTGGTAAGGTGCACCTAAACCTCACAGCATTCTGTTTAAAAACGTTATGATGCGGCATTTAGAACTATAAACGGGAACGTCCTGTAATGAGTAATGTACCCAGGTGACATGCTTTAAAAACATAAAAGTCTGATTAGAACTGTGTGTGCACTTTAGCGTTGTTAACATTTATATCAACTGAGTCATGCAGTTGGAAATACTAAAAAGTTAAATTTATTGTCGGTGTTAAGGCAAAATTTAATGGCATCTTTATTCCAAATATTAAATAAATTTTCACCTAAACATCAAAAATATTTTGATCGAATTTTTTAAACTGGACAACATTCTTCAAAGTTTGATCCTGACCTTGAAAACAAATTGTAGTTTGACATGGTCAGCTTACCTTGATAATTTTACTGAAACGTTCTGGAGGTTGAGGAGAGGGAAGTCTGGGTCTCTCTCCTTAAGCTGCTGCCCTCACGACCTGACCCTGGATAAGCGGAGGAAAATGGATGCATGGTTCTGGAGGTTAGTTTAAATGTACTCGATATCAGTGGTTCCCAAGCTTTCCACCTTTTGACCCAAATAATAAAAATATAAGAGGGTCCTGACCTCAAATCTTGGTTAAGTATACAAACATTTTTACCGAGTCACGTAAAAAGTGGTACAATGAGAACACAATCAGCATAAAAAGGCAATATATTAGCAAATATTTTGCTTTCATTTATTTTCAAACGTTTTATATATTTGACATTTCTAAATGCATATACTCTCTCTTCCTAGCTTTTGCTATTTAGATAAATTTCTGAAGAGGACCTCATGACCCCAGTCCCCATATGGGGTCCCGACCCCAACTCTGCTCTATATAATATTCATGGGGTTCAGAAAGCATTCAGATCTTTTCTTCTCATATTTGTTGTGTTTTTGCTTGATGCTACAAACATTTATTTTCTTTGTTTCTTTCATTAATTTACACTTAGTACCCCGAACTGACTTTTATATAGCTTTGTACTGTATATCTCTTAAAATGCAAAAACTGAAATTTCACATTTACATCACGGATACAAGCGACTGAAATGAGTTTCCTCCGCAGAGTGTCTGGGCTCTCCCTTAGAGATAGGGTGAGAAGCTCAGTCATCCAGAGGGGGCTCAGAGTAGAGCCGCTGCTTCTCCACATCAAGAGGGGTCAGTTGAGGTGGCTAGGGCATCTGGTCAGGATGCCTCCTGGACGCCTCCCTGGTGAGGTGTTTCAGGCACGTCCCACCGGGAGGAGGCCCAGGGGAAGGCCCAGGACACGCTGGAGGGATTATGTTTCTCGGCTGGCCTGGGAGCGCCTTGGGGTTCCTCCCGAGGAGCTGGAACAAGTGGCTGGGGAGAGGGAAGTCTGGGTCTCTTTGCTTAGGTTGCTGCCCCCGCGACCCGACCCCGGATAAGCGGAAGAAAATGGATGGATGAATGGATGGATAATGCTTCACTTATACTTAGCTGAATTCTTTTTAGCAGCAATTACATTTTTAAGTGTTTCTCAGTATGATGCAACATGCTATGCATACCTGGGCAGTAAGATTTTCCTCGATTCTTTTATGTGAATCTACCTGAGATCAATCAGACTGAATGGGGACTATTGACGGAGAACCTCAGGCTCTACGGTTTTTCAACAAATGGTCAATATGCTTCAAATTAGGGCTCCAGGTAGATTACTCTCAGACATCCACAGAGTTGTCTCTGTTTTGTATTTGTCTGGACCTTTGGCACCATTCTAAGGTCTTGAACAATGTGGAACAGGTTTATATTAAGTATATTTATTTTGGTTCAGATCCCTCCGTTTGTGCTACTTAGAAGCACACTCATTGCATTATGCTGCCACCGCCATCATTCACTATTAGGATAGTTTGTCTGGATGATGGCTGGTGCCTGGTTCTCTCCACACATAACATTCAGATCAAACAGTTCAGTTTTTGTTTTGTCAAACCAGATAACCTGAGAGTCCTTCTGGACCTTTTTGTCTAAATTTAAGGCGAGCACTATAAAGTCCAGATGTTTGGAGGGCTGCGGTTATGACCATCATTCTGAAACACTCCCATCTCCACGCTCCCTGAAGCTCACTAGAAATGACCATCGAGTTCTTTGTCGCTTCCCTCACTATGGCCCCTTTCTCAGAAATTTGCTGTGTGGCAGAGTGACCAGAACTGGGAAGAACCCTGGTTATGTCAAACTTCTTCCATTTGAGAATTACAATTGCCACTTGCTATTAGGAACCAGAAATTTTACAGAATTTTAGTTTTAGTTGCAGCCTTCCTCCGCAATGCGTCTTGCAGCTATCTTGACTTCGAGATCTGTGCTGAGATCTGATGGTATCATAGCTTGTGATTTGCTTTGTCAGCATGTAGGGAGGTGTAAGCTTCTCCAGCTCATGTCCAGTTGATTTACTGTACCGCAGGTGGGTTGACTCCAGACAACCTGAATCATCAACAGCAATGATAAGAAATGGGAGGAAATTTTAAATGTTACAATGTATCAAAGTAGTTGTTTTAAAGGGATATTTCATCCATCTATCCACCCGTTGTCTCATGCTTTTGTTAGGGTCAGGTCACAGCTCTGACACGTCCAGGACAGAAATCCGCCTTCCCAGCTAAACATTCCTGTTTATTTTGGGGACCCAAAGGTATTCCTCCAATTATAGATCTACTGAATTCTAGATCTGCAGTCTCCTCTGAGTGAAAGATGCCCAGAAAAGCTCCAAAGCATGGCATCCTTGAATGGTACTCTAACCAGGACGGTGACCCTCACCCAATCTGTAAGGTTTAATTCATGCATTCAGTCTGTTCTACTGTCCACTTGATGGCAAATTCTGTGTGACGTAAATTTCATCATCTTCACCCGCCCACTAGGGGTCTCTGCGGATGTCCACATGCCGCCCACATGTTTGTGACATTTGTCAGACAATGGCACCACACACACACAACAGATCATGCAACAACGGCTCAGATTGTGCGCTGATGAAAAAAAGAGTTCACAGAATCTTGATCATTGGCTGTTTTCCGCATTGTGGACAACAAGGATATAAAACCTGCTTTGGTATTCTGGTGAGAAATCATTCTATTTTTTATTTTATTTTCATTTCTTTTCTTCTTCACCTCTTCTGAGCAGATGGTGTAGCCTACCAGTACATTATTGCCCCCTGATAGATAGAAGATGCTGTAGCGAGTGGAATGTGGCGGTTCAGCTGAGCTATAAACTGTACTTGTCCGCAAGGACCAAATGCATTCTTTAAAAGAAACAATGTTATTGTTAATCTTCTTCTGGTCAGTATCCAATCATCTGACTGCGGTGAATGTTGCCTCTCCCGGCATGTCCATCTCGATGACAAAAATCCAGAAGACCCCATTGGGTAGGAACAGATGAGGTTGTTCATTTTTTCGAGAGCATCCAGGATTAAGAGACATGTCTCTTAAACATAACGGTTTAAAAGTAGATGGGCTGGTAGACTAAGACTGTTTTTTTGCTTTAGCTCTTTCTTCCCCAGAACAGACAGGAGCAACACCTATTCCTGCAGATAAAGCAAAAAAAATAATCTTTCAACTTTGCGTTTCACCATAAAATGACCCAAGAAAATGATGCTAAGATAGATGAACCCCTTCATTTTAGGCAAAGATGACCTTTTTCCAGTTGAGAACCATGGCTTCAATCTTAGAGAGGGTGACTTTTTACCTGGCTCTTTTGCACTCGGCTATAAGTCATGTCTGTGCCAGCTGGAGGTCAAAAAATAGAACCACATCATCTGAAAAAAGTAAAGCACAAACCCTGAAGACACCTTCCTTTCTATGACTACATTTTAGGACTTAAACTAATATTTCGTTGTGTGTTTTTATAAAATCTACCAAATGTTAGCAAAATTCTGTTTGCTGTCATTAGAGAATATCAATGGTAGATTATTAGGGGGAAAAAATGACTTTCAACGATTGTAGCATTGGCTGCAGCATAAAGTTGATGACGCTGTAGTAGATGAATAACGTGCCAAACAAAAGCACCTACAAAAAGGAAAAGAACTTTGTGACTAAATAAAAATATGGAAATAGTGTATCAGATTGAATTTACAATGAAAAAAATGTTTCAGTGACTCATCTTCATAGTTGATAAAAATTTGACCATTGCTTTGAGTAAAAGTCTCTGGTAATTCTATGTTTCTCACAAAATATGTGTGGTCATTAATCAACGTGAAGTAATTTCTTAACCATGAAGTTAGGAGGAGAACTCATTCTTACATAACAGCAACAGTCCTTCATCTAGGAGTTACAAAAATGTAAAAACCAAACACAGCCTCTACCATTCACATTACTTCATCTCTCCTTATCTCCAGCTCCCTCCTTACATCTGCTCTGAAGAAACAACCTTAACTCTTTGTGCCAGCATGCTCGGCACGCAGGGCTGTGTCAGGCTCGCACCCCGGTGCAGCCTGGCACCGAGCACTAAGTCACAGAACTCCCGACCCTGACGCCCTCTTTGTGAAGGCAGAGCCCTGATATACAGGCATAGTTGTGGGAGTGGAGACCGGTGAGGAGGGGGGAAACCTTTTCACTAGAGGTGATTAATACAAACTGAGCCATTAACAACAAGGGATAAGAGGACACTGAGCTAAATTTATTTCTATGTTAAGCCATTCTTTGTTGTCCAGAGAAAGAAACACGGTGACTGAAACTTTGTGTACTGGGGTAGACAAAAGAGATGTAAAGTAATACGCTAGCTAACTCTAAAGAGGAGCATGAGATAAAGGCGAACACTCTGCACCTTTAAAATATTTTGTGGGTAAAAAAATACTGATGATACTGATACTTTAGCCTGATTCAAACATTTATCACCTCAGCGCCATTATACCACCTTTAAAGAATGCATTGCATTCAAAAAGCACATTATAAAAAGCCTCCACATTAGGAAGGGCCTAAAGATAATGTCTGGCACTAGTTATGATCTCACGCGTTTATTACAAGCAATTAAAGAGTGTCTCTGTCAAAAAAACATCTTGGATATTCATTCCAGAGAGCCATGCCACGACTTTAAAGCTTGTTTACACCAACAGCAGTAAAGTGATTGACCAGGCATAGCATTCCTTTGTGTGCCTAGGTGTGGTCTGTTTCCCACCATTCAGTCAATGTGCTCTCGTATGTGAAGACAGCGAGCCATTGTTCCCTCCAGGAGCAACAAAATGTTAATTTAAGAACTCAAGTAGGCACCGCTGTCGCCCCCTGTTAAAAAGACAACAAAAATAATCTCAATGACCTCTGCAAAATTTCTGAAAACATTTTGAAGGCAGTTTTTTATTATTTAACATTTGTGTGTGGGTTGACCCTACTTAGCCCTGCTGACCTCAAGTTCAGAGCAGTTACGAAACAAAGCATGCACTGTGGACTACGAATAGTTTGATAAATCCAGCTCACATTTTGCTTCACTCAAATAGTTGAAAATGTGCAAGATGCATTCCTTAACTGTTTTTAAAGATCTGCATAAAACATTGAAAGTTTAAGCACAAGTGTTATATATTAGATTATGTATAGTTATAGATAGGCGGGACAAAACTGGTGTACCTGGAGAAAACCGTACTTGTGAGCAAGAAGAACACAGAAACTCCACAACCAAACAAAAATAATAGCATGTGCGATCCACGTAGTTATTGGTGCATATCATAAATGGAGGTCCGATTTTGCACATATATGATGAGTATATTGATGTTCGCCTCAATTAGGAACGGCTTCCACTCGCATCTTAAGTTAACTCTAAGTTCTTCTCATGAGAAGACATGCTTTTTGTCTGTACAGCCAGGAGAATCACAAACAAATGACTTATTAGGACATATATTATGTCTTGTCCTGTGTTCGCTATCATTGTGTGATTTGGCTCATCCGCAAAAAAACTGCAGCGAACAATCAGGTCTGCAGAGAGGATCACCCGGGCTGACCTTCCCTCCATGCAGGACTTGTAGGAAAAGAGCAGCTACCATCCCTGCAAATCTCATACATCCTGGACACAAACTTTAACCATCAGGTCAGGGATACAGAACACTATTAGCAAAACACAGATTCATTTACTTCTAACCTGGTATTCTGTACATTCTTGAGTGTTACTGTACATGTGGTGTTCAACCCACTGAATGATAAATTAGATATATTATCTATTATTGCTATGATTTAAGACCCAGCCTGGTGCTGCTAATCAAATTCAACTCATTTATTAATCAGGATTCTTTAAACAATTCAATAATGGCAGCTTGCTACTCTGGAGCATAAAGATGTCTGTTAATTCTAAGATGGGAAAACATTAGTAATGGCCTTTGGGAGGCAGTTGTTCCTGCCTATTAATCTGGAAAGGGTTGTAGGGTAATTTCCAAATGATCTAAAGTACTTCATTAAACAGAGAGAACAATGTTTACATAAGGAAAGCATTTAAAATATTTGCCAATCTTTCCACAAGTGGACGACTCCATGCTCAGACTAAGACATTGTAGGAAAAATTGTAATACAAAACCTCGAAAGGTACAGTAGGGGAAAAAAGTATTTGGCAGCCATTGTTTGTGCAGGTTGTCCAACTTAAACAGATGAAAGAGGCCTGTAATTTTCATCATAGCTATACTTCAACTGCGAGAGACAGAATGTAGGAGAAAAATCCAGAAAAAAACATTGTATGATTTTTACAGAATTTAGTTGCATAATGGTGCAGAAAATAAGTATTTAGCGCCTACAAACAAGCCAGAATTTCGGCCCTCACAGACCTGTTACTTCCTCTTTCCTACACTCGTTACCTGTATTAATGACACTTGTTTAAACTCGTTATCTGTATAAAAGACACCAAACAGTCAGACTCCAACCTCAACCATGGCCAAGACCAGAAAGCTGTCTAAGGACACTAGGGACAAGACTGTACACCTGAACAAGACTGGGATGAACCAATCTACAATAGGCAAGCAGCTTGGTGAGAAGAGATCAACTGTTGGAGCAATTACTAGAAAATGAATTAAATACAAGATCACTGACATTCTCCTTTAACCTGGGGCTCCATGCCAGATCTCACCTCATGGGATACCCATGATCTTGAGAACGGTGAGGAAACAGCCCAGAACTAAATGGGGGGAACTGGTCACTGACCTGAAGAGAGCTGAGACCACAATAACAAAGGTTATGATTAGTAACTCACTATGTCATCATGGATTGAAATCTTGTAGGTCCCCCTGCCTAAGGCCCATCTATAGTTTTCTAGAGACCATCCGGATGATTCAGAGGAGGATTGGGAGAGTGTCATGTGGTAAGATGTTACCAAAATAGAACTCTTGCATAAACGCCACTCGCCGTGTTTGGAGGGGGAAGAATGCTGAGTTGCATCCCAAGAACACCATACCTAATGTGAAGCATGGGGGTGGAAACATTATGCTTTGGGGTTGCTTTTCTGCAAAGGGGACAGGAAGACTGATCCGTATTAAGGAACATATTAATGGGGTCATAAATCGTGATATTATGGACAAAAACCTCCTTCCATCAGTGAGAGCATTGAAGATGAAAAATGTCTGGATCTTCCAGAATGACAATGATCCCAAACACACCACGCGGGCAACGGAGTGGCTACGTGAAAAGCATTTTATATATATATATATATATATATATATATATATATATATATATATATATATATACACACATATATATATATATATATATATATATATATGTGTGTATATATATATATATATATATATACATACACATATATATATATATATATATATACAGACACATATATATATATATATATATATATACACATATATAGATATATATATATATATACATACACATATATATATATATATATATATACATACACATATATATATATATATATATATATATATATATATATATATATATACCACTTGTTCAGAGGCAACCTGTGACAAAACGAACTGTGAGAAAATGGTCACAGGAAGCTGAAGAAGCCCTGCAGGATTGTTTTGCAACCACAGACTGGATGACTCTTTGCCAAGCACATGGAGAGGACATCAATGACATGACTGAGTGTGTGACTGACTATATAAACTTCTGTGTGGACAACATCATCCCCACCAGAACAGTGAGATGCTTCCCTAATAACAAACCCTGGATCACCAGTGACCTGAAGGAACTGCTAAACAAGAAAAAAAGAGCCTTCAGGGAGGGAGACAGGGAATTACTGAGGAGTATACAGAAGCAACTTAAGGTCAAGATCAGAGACAGCAAGGAGGCATACAGGAAGAAGCTGGAGAACAAACTACAGAGGAACAATATCAGAGATGTCTGGTCAGGAATGAGAAAGATCACAGGTTTTAAGGACAGGAAGGATTGGATAGATGGAAGTCTGGACAGAGCCAATGAACTGAACACATTCTTCAACAGGTTCAGTTCAGGAACTAGCTCAGCATCCCCCTCTCCTGTTCCCAGCCAAACAGACATCCCACTATCCTCTGATCAACAGCTTTCCTGTTACACCTCGGATGTTTTATCCTTCACCTCAGCCATGGACTCTTCTAATTCCACAAGTTTGACTTCAACCAAGTCAGGAAATGCTGCTACCCCCTTTGCCTCCCCCTCCCACTTGTCTGTCTCCAAAAGTCAGGTGAAGAGGCAGCTGGAGAAACTGAACCGGAACAAGGCTGCAGGTCCAGATGGTGTCAGCCCCAGAGTCCTGAAGGCCTGTGCAGAGCAGCTCTGTGGGATTCTGCAGCACCTCTTCAACCTTAGCTTAACTCAGGAGAAGGTCCCAGTGTTGTGGAAGACATCCTGCCTTGTTCCAGTACCCAAAAGAACTCACCCATCAGTCATCAATGACTATAGACCCGTTGCCCTGACATCCCACATCATGAAGGTCCTGGAGAGACTCCTGTTGGCACCCCTGAGTAAGCAAACAAGAACGTATCAGGACCCACTGCAGTTTGCTTATCGCTGTGGAGTTGGAGTTGAAGATGCCATCATCCACCTACTTCAACCAACCCACTGTCATCTGGACAAAGCAGGCAGCACTGTGAGGATCATGTTCTTTGATTTCTCTAGTGCATTTAACACAATTCAGCCTGATTTGCTTTGTCAGAAACTCCTGAAGACACAGGTGGAGCCCTCAACAATCGCCTGGATCAATGACTACCTGACCAACAGACCACAATTTGTGAGACTGAAGAATTGTGTGTCAAACCAGGTGGTCAGCAGCACAGGAGCACCACAGGGGACCGTACTCTCACCATTCCTTTTTACTCTGTACACCTCAGACTTCCAGTACAAATCAGAGACCTGTCATCTGCAGAAATACTCAGATGACTCTGCAATTGTCGGGTGTATCAGAGATGGACAAGAAGCTGAATACAGAGAGTTGGTGGACCGCTTTGTGACATGGTGTGGAAACAATCGTCTCACCTTGAATGTGAACAAAACAAAGGAGATGATTGTAGATTTCAGAAGAAACAGGGATAAGTCAAACACTGTTTCCATCATGGGAGAAGAAGTGGAGGTGGTTGAGGAGTATAAATACCTCGGAGTTCACCTTGACAACAGACTGGACTGGAGGCGCAACAGTGAAGCCGTCTACAAGAAGGGACAGAGCAGACTGTACTTCTTGAGGAAGCTTAGGTCCTTCAAGGTTTGCAGCAAGATGCAAACCTTGTATATATATACACATGTATATATATATATATATATATATATATACATATACATATATATATACATATACATACATATATACATATATATATATATATACATATACATACATATATACATATATATATCTATATATATCTATATATATCTATATACATACATATACATATACATATATATATATATATATATATATATATATATATATATATATACATAT